>NW_004624731.1:12858413-12919896 GCF_000247695.1 Heterocephalus glaber | reverse complement strand
TGCCCTAGGAGCCTGGGATGGAGGCAGGGAGCTCCCTTCTGGGTGCTGGGACTGGCTGAGCTTCTCTGCCCTAGGAGCCTGGGATGGAGGCAGGGGAGCTTCCTTCCATGTGCCTATAAAAGCTTAAATTATATCAGTTTTTACATGCTGAAAGTATATCTGTAGGAAGCTTACATGAGTTAGATATACACTATAAAATTCAATTATAAGGTTGATCAATTTAAATGCATAGTAAAATTTGCCAAACTTCACATTACAAGTAACTTTCAGATAGTTTATTGTAATACATTTCCTGTACCAGAATCCTTTAGTTAAGTGATTTTAATAGGTTAAGTGCTTTAAAAGTGATACTATCTTATCCTTATCAATAAAGTGAATACTCAATTATTTTGTTCAAAACTAGGGTGACTTGATGGTTTAATGATTGCCCTATGAAGTCCAAAATAATTTTCCAAATAAATCCTCACTTTTTTTACTTTAACCTATTTTTATTTCATTTAAAAAGCATTCAATATTATTTGGAGACATAATATTATAATGTCCACATTTAGAAAAAAATCCCTTCATTTACCAATGAAGTATTAAAAATAATCATGTGAGATGCATCAAATTTCTCTATGTGCACAAACACCATTAACCCAATTAAACAGCAAGCATCAGCACCTACTGATAAATTAGTGTTTTCTTGCTTCAGGTTCAAGACAAAACCAGAAAAACTCTGGTCCTAAAATCATCCTAGTTTTATATATACTATCCACATAAAACATACTTTGTACACAATAAGAATTTGATGATGTTTGTTGAAGTGAGCTGAAGCCACATTACCACCCACACAAATATATATTTCAGATGATATTGAATTTTAAAACATTAAAAAGTCATCTTCAGACTGAGGGAGTATGTTTTTAGCCAGAGGAAAGGAATCAAGTCCCTGAAGAAACATAAACTCACAAGTCTGTTTTCATTGCTGTTCAGTCCAGGGCTGTTTGCAGTCTTTTTTCTCTCTGCCCAAATAACTTGGTTGGTCGACTAAGACTCAAGTCTTTATAAGGAAGTATTCATTCTCTGCCTAGAGAAAATCAGTTTAGATTTGTTTACAGTAGAAAAGCTTCTCTTGCTTATTCAACTGTTAGCACAATTTGCTCTGGGATTTGGAAAACTTTTTAAAGAATTTACCTCATAAGTGCTACTCATTCTACTTTGTTAATTGTCCTAAGTCTCACTTATACCATTTTATCATTTTGAATGATATTTACACATTTTTATCTGGGAAGTTCACATGTTGAGTAAATTGCTAAATGAATCCAATCTGACTTAATTTTGGCTGTCCTTCCTAGACCCCTTAGTGAACCTCTCACACCAGGGATCCAGAGAGGTGTGTGGAGCCACGCTGTTCACTGTAAGCCACCTTGCAGTGTGAGGCAGCCACTCCAGTCCCAGTCACTGCCAGGTAGGGCTCATGGGATTCTCCACATGATTAAGGCCTTATCAGGGTTACCTTGGCAGCAGTAGGATCAAGCCTCTCTGCTTCCCAGTTAATCTACTCTAGATCCTTCCACCGTTAATGAGAGGTTCCTGGCATTCCTGCAGTTGAAGCTGATGTATGAAGTCCGAAATTCCCCAAAATGCTCCACTGAACTATTGTAGTGGCACTGATCACACTTGCTGGGCTCAGGGTCACATGTTGCACCTCTCCATCCCTACCTGAGTTTGATCCAAGTCTATGAATAGTGACTTATATGTGGCAAAATATTAACGGATGACCCTAAACATGGAAGACAAGAAATAAACAAAAATCTCATCAGCCCAAGAAAGGATGTGTGTATTTCATTTCAAGTCAATTAAAAACTGTTTATCAGAGATAACACGAGGTATATATAAATTCAATAACCTCAGAAATCATGCTTATAGCTCAGCATTTACCCAGTATATACAGATGTGATCAAGAATACAAAATACACTAACAAATGTGTAACTCTAAGTACACACTGGATGGTAGCCAATGCATTCTGGGAGGGATTGGTGTATTTGCCTCTTGATTGACTGCAGCATTGGCCATGAAAGTAGAAACCAAGGGTTGTGTACAAAGGCAGCCTACCCTTGGTCACTAATCTTTTGGCTGCAGAAGTTGGCGGTTAGTAAATAACCATAGGTTGCTCCACAGGGTGAAGGCCATGAGGAGAAGAGAAGAGGTCACCTGCCAGTGGCCATGACAGCAGCTGTAGTTTTGTGGATATTGCTCCTTAACATTTCTCTGTTACTCAACCTCCAAATAGGGTATTCAGTGCAGAGTTACACAGCATGCAGTCAGCAGCCAGTTGTTCTTGGTACCATCGTCACAGATCTTTCTGTGCTGATGCTGTCTGGTCTCACATTTCAGATTTCTAGTGGGGAGTTTATCTGATTGTCTTTGTAATAAAATCTTCTCTTTGCATCTTGATCTTCCTCTTCCATCTGGGACAGAAAATTCTGACTGCTTCATGAGTCAGTGGTACTGCTTCATCTTCTGTTCTTTTGCTTTAACCTTGATGTGTGGTCTAGGTTCTTGATTTGGGGAGCTGCTCCCCTCTCAGGAGTACTGGAAGGACTTCCTTTGGGATCTGTGTTTGGTCTCATCTGCTGTTGCATAGTCTGGGTGAGATCATAAAAAAGTAAAGGTCGAGGGAACTGAATTTAGCTAAGCCCAAAGGGTCAATTTAGAAGCCCAATATTTACATGACAAATGCCAACATCAACTGTAGAGATCACAAGGTCTAAACAACAATCCAGAAATAAAACAGGCACAGGGCCAGGGAGTAAAGTGGAAATAAGAAAGGAGGGTTTGGGCTTCAGGTTGTAATGGTTAAATATTAACTGTTGCCTGCCACGTCAGTCTACATCAGCTTCAATTTTAGGTGGTCTTTTTTCCTTTGTGCTCTCTAAAAACCCATGTTCAATTCTTTACCACATTACCATATCTAAAATTTAAGATCAGTTATGGAAGCAATCCCATTTCTAGACTCACATGTGATATAAAATCAAATTCCTTAATAGCAACATAATTTTACTGCACAACTGGAGAGATTCCTGCATGATATCCTATTTGAAAATCCCTGCTGATTCAGTTGTAATGCCTTTTTATAAGGATGATGACAAGTTGTGGAGGAGCCCTTCCTCCCTAAGTAAGTCCAGTGTTTGAAAGAAAAATATTAAATTTTGTCATATTTAATCACTCCATGTTTAGGATCTTTTTCCATTTTTGCTGCTCTCCTGTTATATACAGTTCTTCTAACAACTTATGCAGGACCATGAATTCAACATTTACACTAGTTTCTCATCTACAAAATGTACTTTAATTCTCTATAGCAATTGCTCAGGTTCCCCCACGGGGAGGCAACTTGTCCCTAATAATTTGAAAACAAGTTTCGTTCAATAGTTTTAGGAGATAAGCATGCACTTAGCAATGGGGGGAGTGTGCAGGAGATGTAAAAAGACATCTCTTCATCTGTGGCTCTTTTCTGAACAATCCTCTAAAATTAAAAATTAAAATTAAAGAAATAATCTTTAGATATTTTTCTTTAACTTTGGAGATCAATCAGAAAAGGATGAATTTCACTGCTTACATGACATCCTCTGTCAGTGAAGCTCAAAATATGTTTACTGAGTGCTACTGCTTGCTTCACTGTCTTGAGTATGTAATTAAAGTCTATATGATTCTATACTTCAAGTAATTTGGAAATATATTTCTGTTAACAATTAAACTTAAGAAACAAATCAGAGAGAGAACATGTATAAACACATTGCAGGTAGTGTGCCATAAAAAAAGGCTGCGGTGCTTTGGGAGAAAGGAGAAGAACATTGGAGAAACCATGGAAAATAATGTGGAAATGTTCAGAGTCCTATTTGCCTTTGAAGGGCTGGTTGCATGACACAAAGCACCATGAACGCATTGGTTGTGTAGAGGAACAGCGTTATCCAAAAGGGATGGCATAGCTTTCTGCGTTATGTGTCTTAACGGTTACCCTTTCAAATAAATTTAAAAATTAATCTAAAGGCAATAATGTTCTTCTGTCTCATGAGGATGACAGAATAGTTATTGATATCCCTTTCCTCCCCTAAAAAACAAAACAAAACTATACATAATCAGAGGTTGATAACCCGAATGCAAGTGGACCTGAAACAAATAAATAGATTTCTGTAGACCATGAATAACTAAAGTGGAAGGACAGGAGAGGACCTGGCATAGTCTGTAGAAACACCCGCAACCCATGCAATGTTTCTCAGAGAAATATCAGGAAGCCTTTGCAGGCCTTGGGAGACAGCGAAGAGGGTGTGGAAGAAGAAATCTAGGAATCTGCCTCATTTCCTCCAGCTACGTAATTTGTCTCAACAACAGAAAATAACACGATGCCCTTAATTACAGAAAAACCTGGGGATGCTTCTCAGATGTACATGCAAAGTCCTTTATGAGCAAGTTACCCTTCTGAAAGACTGGCCTTGGGTAGAGGAAGGAGAGGTGGGGAAATGAAGACTTTCTGTCACAAGGAAGGGAGACAAAGCACAACCGAGTCAAGGACTGCTCTTGGCTACAAATCAACACTTGGAGAGGAGGGATTGGAGTTCCACCCTGAAACGAATGAATTTATGCATTTTGAAGTTACATTTTAATAATATAATTACTATCCCCAATTCAATTGCATAGTCAGAATGCAGTTCAGTCTGACTGATAGCCATTATTAGCACCAGTACTATTCTGATTGTCTTTAAACAGCTCTTAAGAAACTCCTCTTCCTATTTCACATTATCTGTTATACCTAGTACAGGTGCAAATTCTTGACGGTGAATGTCATTGCACTGTATACCTAAAATGTCCCAATAAAATTAATAAAAAAAAGAAACTCCTTTTCATTACTATTAAAGAGAATCCCTTGAAACTATTGAGCTGAGCCAATCATTCCTGGAAGTGTCCTGGATCAACAGTAGGCAAAATAGATTTAAAAACCCCAAAAATAAAACCCAAAAGCCCCCCACAAGCCCTTTCAGAGAATTATACTTATGCCAGTTATATTAATTGTAGGTGTGCCGCACATTATTGAAAATAATTTTCTTAAAAAGATGGAAACATATTTTTCCTTAACTATTTCTCTCTTTTCTTTAAAAAAAATCTTTCTTGGGCAAAATCTGCAAAAGCTTAAATGCTATTACTTTTCTTAGAAGGATTCTAAAAAATTCTTATCTTATACTATTCCCACGATAGCAAAAGTACTAGATATTTCAAAAGAGCTTATATTTTTCTTCTCTTATTAAATTCCTGGAGGCATTATGTGTTCCATATAACTATTGATACTTCTGAGTGTCTAGACATTTTTAAAAGTGGCTAGCCTTAAAAATAGGTCTGTTTGTACTCTGGAATTCTAATTTATTATGTGCCTTTCAAATCAACATATTTAATTTCTCTGTCTTTCTCTACTCTTTTTTTTTTGCCCTCTATTATCAAGTATCAAGTGTAATTTTAATCAGAGGAGCAATGAAGATGATTTTTCATTCTTTAAATTCCTAAGATGTTTTGAATTAGAAATATATAATTCTGAGTAAGTCTCTTAAAAATTAACCAATTTCATTTCATATATAAATCCAAAAACCAAACTAAATCAATGAGCTTGTATCTAGAGTACATTATTTTGCTTGAAAATTTCTTTTAAAAGTCACGGTAAAAAACAATATCTGATCACATGGATTCTTTCCCTCTCCACAAGATCAGTAATCATTGGGAGAAAGAAATTACTCATGAAATTTAATGGCAGTTCATCATAAATTTATAAAAAATACCAAGATTTCCTAAGAAAAAGGCCATAGGAGTTTGATCCAAATATTCACTTATAGAGAAAAAAGTAAAAATTCCAATGATACTTTTAAAAAATCTGACTGATATGCTTCTTTGAGTATATAGGGATTTTTGAGAAGCATGATACCCTGATTCACTACCTCCTCATGTACCAAATGACTATTGAGTGCCTACTATGAACAAAGCATGATAAATACATACTTTTTTTTTTAAGTTTTAGAGTAATTGTCCACTGAAGTGAATTAGGTAGGAACTATTTTGTTTTTAACATGGAATTCTGTTTACTATTCACCCCTGCCAAACAGAAGAAGTATTTACCTTGTGGAGTATTCCAATAGTTCATTGGTTGCCAAAGTCTAAATTCTGGTGGGCTATGCAGAAAATGAAGAGATGCATAGCTTCGTTTCATTATATAAAAATGTGGGTAAGAACATCTTGATAAAGAGATGAGAGGTAGAGTGATGGTATTCAACACCGTCTCTTATATTTTAAATTGCAACATAAGGGAAATAAATACTGCACATAATTCTTTTGGGAAAATGATAAGGAAACCTGATTCCAGAATACAGCACTTTTCTCGCAGCTAAATTTAAAAGGCCTAAGGTAGACAAAAAAGGAGAGATGTGGAGGGAATATAAACAAGACAAATGCTGGTTTTATGAAGTGATATTTGTAGGAAAAATGCAGCACTATGTCCACAGATTGAGGTGGAGGATATTTCTGCCTCTCTTGTTTTCTGAATAAAAGGATCACATGCCAGAAAGCTGACAATAAAAGTGTTCAGGAATTGTGGTGCTTTTATCTTGAAAATAACATCCAAGAGAAATGGAAAGCCTGCTTTAAAAAAATCTGCACAAAACTATATTCAAAAGACTATTCCTTTTAATCCTCTTGGTGATACCATAATAGGCTTTAATTAGATATTTCTCCCCTAAAATCACCCTTTACATCTATGACTAAGAGTACTTGAGGAAGAATAAAAGTCCACTGAACAGATCACAATTCCAGAGATCTTCTGACATTTAATCATAAATTGTTGACAGGAAAAAATCTGAAAGAGGCTCAAATCTACATTGCAACCAATAATGGAAGTGTATGCAAGGAGTTAGCTTTATCATCATTGTTCCTGGAGACTGAGATCACCTTGACATCTTCTTCCTTTCTCTGGCAGCCCAAGAAGTTTAGGTGAGTTCTACTCTGAGCTCTTAAAAACAGTGTTTGGCTGGAATGTAAGTTGTCACAAAATAGAATAATGCATGGTCTCCCTCAAGGATAGCGAGAAGCCAGCAAGCAATGTGCAGCATCCCAGTTATTTCTCCACATCTCCGGTCTTTGAACATGTCAGGTTTGATGGGGTCACTTGCTCTCAGATGTGTTTTCTCTGTACCTAGGCAGTGGTTTATAAACTGAAATACTTAAAACTTTGAAAGAAGAGAATACTTTCCTACCATTTTTTCCCTTCTATTTCTGGTCAGAATTATTCCGGAGTCCTGTACTTCTCCTTACTATTCTGGAATTCAGACTTTCAGAAAATGGAGATGCCAAGGCAGTGAAGTTGAAGGAGAGAGAGAGAGAGAGAGAGAGAGAGAGAGAGAGAGAGAGAATGCATTTGTGTGCATGTGTGTCTACAGGGTGCTGGTGAAAAGGCTATTTTAGCACAATCATCTAATAAATATGACCAATGCACACAGTGCTTAGTAGAATCACTTTTACCGGATGACATCTGTAGCCCTCTCTGACACTAGGCATTTCTCTTCACCCTAGGGTGGCTTGCAGAATTAACTCACTCCAATAAATACCATCAGCTAAGTTTACTAGGAACTACATAGAGTTTAATGCACTGTCATACACTATTATAGTTAAGATCTCCAAGAATCCGTGACCTGGAAGCTGTGATTAGGATTCTGATTTCATACTTGAGGCAATGGAAGCAGAGCATAGTTGAATAACTTACTCCAAATTACCAAGCTAGGCTGCCGATGAAATCAGTATTTGAACCAGCATAACATTCTATCTCTCTAAACCTTCAATATTTTAGTAACTATATCCTCAGTGTTCTCTAATTAGCACTCCCTCCATTTCCTCCTTCATTCTTTCTTTTCTTCCTTCCACAAATATATACAGGTTGCTGTAAATGTATTTATGTTTGTATATGCATATATCAATATATTAATAGCCAAGAATTTCCTCTAGGAAAGGAAAATTCCATATTTGTTTATGGAGTTACCTGGTAAGCCTGTGGGTAACTAGAAGTAGAAATAAGACAAGGCAAAGAATCTTTAACTGTTTTAATTATCTTGACATCAAGAAAGAGGGGAAGATGTAAGAAGGGACAGGGAATTGGGAAAATGAACCAACTGATCGTAGACAACTCAAGTGTGATAATATAAACTCTGCAGGTCCCTTCCACAAGGTTTCGCGAACTACTTCAAAAAATTCAGAGCATGTCCACTCTGACATATCCAAGCTGCACATCCAGGAAATGGAAGGACAAGAAGCCAGGAACCCAAGCAAAGCAGGGGGAAGTGAAGTCTGTGGAGGGATTTTGCTTTGCAAACACAAATAGAGCAGACTTTGGGGCCAACTTTGAAAACATCTCCAAGGATTGAGACCCAGACTTGCATCTTATTTCCCTTCCTTCCTCTCTCCATTTTTCTGCTGTCCTCCTTCCTTCCCTTTCCTTCTTTTCTTCATCCTCCCTTACTCCTTCCTCTTTCTCTTTCTTTGTTTTCTACCTATTGTAATACATGATTTGAATTGTTTCCAGATATATGTAAAATATAACTAAAAATTTGAATAAATATTTAAAATAAGGCCGAGGAAACTCCAGATTAAACATAAAGTAAGAAGAATGTTAGGATTATCTATGACTAGACCAACTTTGAAAATATTTTGATAGTTACACTATAAATTTTATAATGAATTTTTTCCTTACTAAAGCAATAAAGAGAAATGAGTGGTTATAAGATTCATATTGAATCCAAAGAAATAGTGCATCATTACTTAAGAGGATAATACCCTTTCCTTAACAGTGGTCTGTTTGGTTATGGAAAGTGGCAAAATCCTGCTGTTTGCTCATATGATGTGGTAAAACTCCAGTGCTTCCACGATGTCTTACCAAGCTGGCAAAGATGATTATCTTCTTGCAGGTTTGAGGACAATCTTTACCCTTACATGTGTCCTAGCCCATTTCCGATTACAGATTCAGGAAGGGCAGATATTCTGATTGTGTCAAATGTTTTTAAGACTTTGAGACATGATTTACAAGGTTTAGCTTTTTCCTCAAGAAGTGTGACCACCATTTCATCAACTGGAGTTTTAGGATGCAAAGGGTCTGTTAATTCTACATTTAAATTTTCAGTGATGGGATTCTTAAACACAAAAGGATTCTTCTATAACAAAAAGAACACTGACAGGCTGACGGTGAGAGAGAAGGCCACATTCCAGGTTGAGACTCTGACAATAACCCATTCCTCTCTCTGTTGCTAGCCTTGCACTGTGCAGTGGAGAAGTCTCAGTTGTGATTTTTCAAAATCTGGGTTGGGATTCTTGGAGCAGATGAATTGCTATTGCTCAGCACTCTATTTTCCAGCACTGGAGATTTGAAGGCCTCTGATCCTCAGCAAATTCTTGCTGTCCTCATGGCTTCCAGTCAAAGGAGTCAATCTTGTGAGGGTTCAAGCTTCTCGCAGGATGCACGCTTCTCTCACATCCTGCAAAATGTGCTCCTAAATGCCAACTTATGTAAGTTGGTGTCATTTCTGCTCCACAAGTATCAAAAGAAGGAGCAGGTCACCATGAAAGAAATGCTGCATGTTCTGCCCCATGATTACCGTAACAACTTCCCTCTGAACTTTTGGGAACCCTGTGAGTCCATGTATCTGGACTTTGGCATTAAAATCAGGAAAGTGAATCTCTCTGGCAACACATATGAGCTAGTCCCCATTTTGGGTCTTACATACAGTGGAATGCTAGATGGCAATGTTGAAAGAATCATTTTCAAAATTGACATCATTATATTTGTCCTGTCTCTAATCTTCACAGAGGGCAACCGTATCAGTGAGGAGGACCTAACTGAAAAAGTGAAAAGATGGGACATGTTAGCTCAGTCTAGGAGTATTCATTTTGAGGAAGCCTGGAAATTCATCACTGAGGATTTAGTACAGGAAGAGTACGTGATGTACCAGCAGATTCCTAACAGTGATCCTGCTCGCTATGAGTTCCTGCGGGGTCTAAGGGCCCATGCTGAAACCAGCAAGGTGAAACTCCTAGGTTCATATGGCCCATCTTAATGGAACAGATTCCAAGTCTTACCCAGAACTATATGAAGAGGTTTGCAAGCACAACTAGGTATAGAGCCAGGGTTCCTGAGAAACAGGGCATATTGCTCAAAGGTGACAGTGAATTTATTCTCCCCCAAGAAGAAATGAGGCCCATTTTCAGTCTCTGTGGAGAGCAGGCAGTTTTCTAAGTAGTGAAGGGCCAGGGGAGGGCTAAAGTAGCACGCATAGCACCTTGCTGTCTCTTCTACTTGGGTTACTTGGAAATGAACAGATCTCTTCTTTATGGTTTTTTGAAGTATTGGTCCTTTTTCGGGGAGACTGAAGTAGCTTGCATATTTATTGAATGGTATTCATCTCCTGTGTATTTTTAGTTTTGTGATGTTGATGTTTGTGTTTTCTGATGGGAATGTGATTTTGGGTGACATTGATCACAAATGGAGTGCCTTTTCCATTCAAATATAACAATCTTTCCTTTTTTATCTTACAAACAGAAAAACTATTCAATTTATTTATGATAAAATGGGAGTAGAATAGGAATTTCCTTGAAAACTGTAAGTTTACATCAAGTTAGAAGGACCTTAGAAAAAGTGATAAGGATGAAAATCAAATATTGGCTGCTGCATATTTCTTTTCTCCTGTTGATCTGTACTATTAAATTTATTGCATACCTGAAAAAAAAAAGAAAGAACACTGACAGAGTAAATATCTGTCCAGTGACTGCCCAGGTTCTTAATCTGCAGCTGAAAATAATGTGCATAATGGTTTAGATATGTAGAGGTCAAAGTAGTCACTTCCACAGTGTGAAAATACATCAATTTGTCTTAGAAAAGAAACAAAATTTGGAATCTCACATGAGCTTACTGTGAAGCCATTACACTTGAGTGCTAGGTAATATTGCCAGCACAGCATTTTTGATGGTTTATGGGAATTCTCTTCAATGTTAAATTCTTTCAACTTGAGTTGCACTTCAAAATTTCATTCATACCCAGTTAACATGATATAGTTAAGTTTTCAGCTAGGAATGAATTATTCATTAAGACAGATAAAGAGCTATAATATTAGCATAAAGATTTCTTGGTGTCACATTAATTGTTAAAATTGAAAACAAACAGAAAAGATATTGAATCAGAGATCTTTTATTAAATAAACTAAAGCCTTTTATAGTAACTTCTTTACCACATTTTCAGCCATGATACTTGGAAGTTTATAAATCATTTAATCTTATTTATCAATGGCACCACTGCAAGAAATATATTTCAATGCAGCTTTAACAGTAGGTTGATAGTTTAGATTTTCTTTTTGGTCTCATGTAAATTCCACAAATAGAGTATTTGTTAGGAAAACAATCTGTATATTTGTGCATCATTTCACTTATTTTATCCTTGAATGATGCTGATTTGTAAGTGATCACTTACAAATGCATTGATTGAATTTTATTAGAGAAATATCAAATAGTGGTTTGTCCAATAAAGATATCCTGATTGAAGCATAGAAAGTATATTGCTGATGTAAAATGTCACTATTTAACGCTTAATATATGCTAAATGAAACATTAGACTGTGTGAGAGATAGATAAATATGACATGATTTATGCCATTTAAGATATCACAATTTATCTTAGGAGAAAGAAAATAAAAAGACAGCAAATTCCAGGAGAAAGATTAGCTTCCAACTTTATTCCTGTAGCACTTATTAAGCAGGAGAGAGAGAGAGAGAGAGAGAGGGAGAGAGAGATAGTAGACCACTGTGGCTTTCGAGATGAAAGCCCACTTCCTATTCATTAATGATGGAGTCAACATTTGTCACAACTGCTGTTGGGTTATTTTCGAGAAGTGAATCAACTCTACTTCCACAGAGCAGAGATTACACAAAGGTAGAAAGATGCAGACAAGGTGGCTTTGGGGTCCATTGTAGAAGCTGCCTTCAACAGTCCTGCATATTGCCTCAGCCTTGCAAGCTAGCATCCCTGCTGACACCATGGCAAAAGAAAGAGGAGATAAATGTAGGTTACACAAAAAGCATCAAAAACTCAAATAACCAACCAACCAAACCAAAATTCTGTAAGTTATGACTTCTTTGGGCAAGTCCTATTCTGTTAGCTGTTATAATGTAAACTAAGAGGTGTTTTTAAATACTGGAAAAGTACATTTAACTTTGTGAACCAATGTGACATCCCCAATTTTTTGGCTTAATGAAGAAAAAGGACAGGGAAAAGGTAGCAACAATAGTTCTACAGTATTGGGTTACCAGTCCCTAACCTTTTGAAGATTCTCCTCCTACTCTGAGATTCTGAAGTTACTTTTATTATGGAAAATTGCTTGTCTTTATAAGAGAGCTATTTGATGAATTAGAAAGAGAAGCATGGTTGGATTTAGCAGGCTAGGCCTCTAGACCTGGCTCTTTTACCAGCTGAACTGAATGGCCTTGGACAACTCATTTGCCATGTTTATATCCAGTTTCCTCAAATGTAGAATACTATACTGCAAAATGATTAAAGACAACACAGTTGCACGTGCCAACAGCTATGGGACCTCTGAAGAGGAGTGAGGATAGTCATCATGAGTGAGGATTGAGGGAATGAAAAATGTTGAGCTCAGTGTTTTCCTGGGAAAAGGGCCACAGAACTGACTAGAAACTGGAGAGCATATCGATGCCCCTGCGGAGGCTGTGTGGTGCAATTTGCCATGAATCCAAAGAGAACTGGTTCCTCCTGGCTGTTGGCAGCTTGGGCTGGATGCAAGAGTACGGAGAGTAGATGCTGAGGGTGTGCCCAGAGTCAGGATTGCCAAGAAACCGGAACGAGAGATGAAGGAGGAAAGATAATCCAGGGTGTTAATGAGTAGGAAAATGTGGTCCCTTGGATGAAACCTTTCCATATTTTACATTTGAATATGGAACTCACTTAGGCTCCAGGGAGATACTCCTGGCTGAGTCCTCTCATGTCAAAAAACATTGTCTGTGTGCCCAGACATCTGCTCTCTGTTCTCCTTTATGGCTCTAACACATGGCAAATCTCATAGATTATGCTGATTTAGGCGATCTGAAAATCTGCCAATAGTAGTTGACTAGTTACAAACAAAATTAGTGATTTTTATCTTGGATGTGTCATCCATCCCTTCCCAGGGCCCTTCAAGGGTCATGGGAGGTTCCATACCTCTGGCCACTGCGTGGGGCTCTCCTAGGTCTCAGCATGATCCTTTCACTTGCTCAGCAAAAATATGTGGTTAAAAAAAATAGGACCTTCAAGTTGGAAATTCAATACCTTTTGTGTGCATTACTTTATTATTAAAAGGATTTTCAAAAAAGGCCTTCCTAGGAAGAATGATTTGTGAATGGGACTTCAGCTTTTGGCAGGTAGACTGCTTTGAGTGGGAGAAGCTTTAATTCCTATGGTAGACGTGGCCATAACCAAGGTCAGTCAACAAAGGGTCTCAAGTTGAGGTCCTTACCTATTTTGATGTTTTCCTCTTCTTTCTCAGAGATGCAAGGCAGGACAAGGGCTTTTTTCACCATTAGTGACAAAAGGATAGTGCTCAGGGAATATAAGCTTTTTAGGACATAAAGAAACTGTCTGAGGTTCTAGAAGAAATGGTTCTTGTAGGGTACCAAGAAATTCCTACAAAACTCTGAACTGAAAATTAATTTTATATCTGTTGACCACATATAATATTATGATACCTTTATGAGTTTTCATCATCAGTATTGACAAAAGCATACATTTAAATGTACATTGTAGCTTAGATTTGTACAAAATAATTGTCAAATACAGTATATGACAATTCTCCAAAAGTCACATAGCTACTTATCAAATTATATATGCAATAACTTACTCATAACTAACTTTAATTATATTAATTTTCTTTCATATATTTTATTCATTTCATTCACATTTATTCAGTTCTCAAACAAGCACTTTGTTTATACTGTGTAGAAGAGTTCTTTTATACTAGTATCCTTAAAAATGAAGACAAGTGCAAGAATGACATAGGTATAGTTTTATGTGAATTAATTTTGAGATGTTCAAATAGCTGATGTTGATTCACCTAAAAACAGGCTTGCTGCCTGGTTTCCAAAACCTCAACTTCAGTGCACCATTCTCCTTTCAATGAAGTTGAGCAGTATGGACTTCCAGGACACTCTTATATACATGCACACACTGTCACACACACACACACACACACACACACACACGCACAAACAGAGGAGAGTCTAAATCTTCCTGAAGATGGTGAGAAACTAAAGGACTATTTTAATACAATTGATATATTTTTATGCATTTCATAAAATAATTTCTGATACTACAACAGTGGGTGATTTTAGAGGGGGTCATAGGACTCAGGAGAATTGGAAAAATTAAATGATATCAGTATAAGGAAATTCATTTCATTCTTATCTTATTTTTTAGGCAAATACATTTTCTCTGTTGCTTATACTAATGAAACTACAAGCAAGAAAAGCACTAATATAGAAATCTATTTTCTAGGAATAAGTGATAACATTAAAAAGAAAGACTCTATCAAAAGATTAACTTCTAACAACTTTAATAGAATTTATCAAAATTTATAATTTACTCTTTTTGAATTAATTTTGTGTAAATGATCATAATGATTGTCTTTTTGATGCTTTTCAAAGTTTAAAATTTCAATCACAGGACTTTTTCACAAAATTGATTTCCCTCTATCTGTGTATCACACGTGCATATAGGCATGCACGTGTGCATATGTGCATCTATATTTTTTGTTATAGAGAATATAAGTGATCAATAAAAGCACTTTTATGAAAATATGTAATGGCATAAAATATGTGAAGGAAGTGAATGAAAAAATGCTCATGAGTAAAGAATACTGACTTCAAATTTTCTTCTGCTCACAGAGCCCCTTTAGATAGTTCTTAAGCAGGTGGTGGTGATGTAGAAGTACCACAGCCCAGCTTCGGAAGATCCACACCAATGAAGCCGTGTGGTATTTGTTGTTTTGTGGCTGGCTTACTTTACTTAGCAAAATCTGCTCCAGATTCATTTATGTTGTTGTGAATGAATGATTTCCCCTTCTTTAAGGAGCTGAATAGAATTTCATTGTGTATACCTACTGTATTTTCTTTCTTTTGTACCCACTGATGAATTCTTAGGTTGTTTCATATCTTGGTTATTATGAATAATTCTGCAATAATCATGGGAGTGCAGATATCTCCTTTGCTGTACTGATGCTAGTTCCTTTGAATATATATCAGATGTAGGGTAACTCAGCCATATGTTAGTTCTATTTTTTTTTTTTGAAGAACATTCACATTGGCATATGGCTGTCCTAATAATGTATTATATATTTCAAGATAACTAGAGAGCAAAATGTTTCACCATAAAAAATAATGGGTAAGCAAGGTGTTACATATATTAATTAGCTTGATTTAAACATGCCACTATATATACATATAGATATATAATCACATCATATGTCATAAGTATATATAATTACAATTTTCCAGTCAAAAAAATTCAAAGAGAAATAAATCAAAAAGCACTGGGTTATGTAGACTCCTATGGAAGCATACCAGAGGATGATGTGACAATCTTATTTGTACAAGTCAATATTTGGAAAAATTATAATCTTTTGCAACTGTTTAAAATTATATGGCACAATTATAGATTAAATATAATCAGGTCAAAGTTCTTTTAGAAAGGACTTATAAAAATACTTCCAGTCCACTGCTCTGAACACTGTGGGTTTCCACCCTGTATGAACTTCTGTCAATATTTCTTGGGAGCCCCTGTGACCTCAGATAAGGGAAGGAAGCAACCCACAAGTAGGTTTGCGGCTTATTATTAGATATGGAAGTATAACTGGTGGAAAAGACAGTGAAAATTAATAACAACAACCACAAAAGATTGCTTTATAGTATTTGTGAGTATAATTTATTTTTCCTCCTGGCAATTTTGTGGGCCATGCTGTATATATAGGTTATTAATCTTAAAAGATAAATTTGAAGCTGTTACTCTATTAGTCTACAATGTACTTTTAATGAATGAAAACAGTACTTTTTCCATTGTACTTCAGGACAATGTTTCATGTGTTGAATGACCTAATAACACTGATGAGTCTATAATATCCAATTATACCCCAAGGCCCTGGAGTTGGAAGTGATGGTAGCTTAAAGGGAAAAAAATATTACCAAGAATAGTAAAACCTGTCCCACGGCGTGGCAAATTTATGATCCAGTTTTGCTCTTTGGTTTTCTTCTTATAAAATTGAAATGATAGATCCCTATTTATGGCCCATGACTTTCTCTTTGATCTTTAGGAGAGTGGAAGAAATCTGAAATGACAATGAATGCACAACATTTTTCTATGTTTCTCTGCCTTTGTGTAAGTTATGTCCTTAAATTAGATGCTAGTTCTCCACTCATTTGCTCAAGAGTTACTCACTGAAGCCATCTTTGACAAGCTCAGGGAGGGTTAGTGGGTGTGTATATGGCTGTCTTGATTTAGCCCGGCTTTTCTGCAAACAGACTCCGACAGAGTTGCTTGCTCCTGAGAATCACATCTGTTAAAGTCAGGCAGAAGCTGACTCAAAGTGCAGTCGCAGATGAGGCCTCCTGCTGTCCTACCAGGAATTGTGAAGCCGGGATATCCTCAAGGACAGTCAAGTTGACCTCTGTTTGTATCCTTTCATTGTCTAGGCATTTGACCCAGGCCATAATCTGAAGGAATGTGTCACCTTGAGCACGACCTAGAGGACACAACTGCAAGCAGCTTTCATCATCACTGTTCTCAGCAGCTGGTCTATGTGTGCATGGGCTGGGAAGAGGGTGTGTTGATGACCTCTTAGAGTATCCTTTCAGATCTGGCAATAAGCTAATTCATTCACATAAGCAATATTTAAATCATGCAAGGAACTAGTTCTAGGTGTTTGGAAACATTACTATTCAAAGCAGCCAAATATTCCTGCCCTCACAGAATTTATGTTCTTATAGAGAAGAGATATCACCAATGGCAAGCATAATAAACAGGAGAAATATATAGACATTCAGAAAGTTTTAAATGCTGCAGCAAGAAACAAAGATAGAGCAGGGCCAGGTGTTCAAAATAGATTGACCACACACCTTATAACTTCATGTATTGTTCATGTTTCCCTCTAGAATTGCAGTTTCTTGAAGACAGGCTTTTAACCCTCACATCTAGAATGAGGTCAGGGTTGGATTTGTCACTGGAGGAAATGGTAGAGGCAGACACCGAGGTTCTTCGAAATTCTGTGAGAGGAACAAAAGCAGAAGAAAGGGAAGAGAAATTAATTGCCACACTCACATCTTGCATAGAGCTGGGGTGTGTATCTACTTGCTTCTGGAATATGGTTTGAAAGAATGGATGAAGCCTCCTTCTCCAGGCAAATAGACCACAAGGGTCCCACCACCAAATGCTCAAAATTCCCCCTTTGACTCTTGCCTCATCATACATTAGTAAGAATTACCATCTCTCTTCTCTAAAACACAATGTTTCCTTGGTTTGCTCTCTCATAAAGTCATTAGGTGGATGAGGGTTTCTGCCTCAGTATGAAAGAGTTAATAAATCTGCATATGTGAGAATTCAAACTTCTTTTTAAAAAATTTCTTTTTTATTGGTACATGTTTGTAGTACATAATGCTTACATTCCTTGTAGGGTTGGTTCATGTACACAACACGTTAGCTCCTTTTTTAATCCCTTTCCCTCCCCTCCTTCCTTCTCCCTCCATCTCTTCATCCTCCTCCCATTTAAGAAAGATCTATCTCGCTACTTTTACTATCTTTTTTCGGGGGGGGGGCGGGATTGGTACCAGGGATTGAACTCACGACATTGAGCTTGCGAGGCAGACGTGGTGTCACTGAGCCTAATCCCCTAACTATTCATCTTTTATTGTGCTTTTTATTTATATTTTCCATTTCTCATATAAGAAAAACCATATAATAGTTAAGCTTATACATCTGATTTATTTCACTTAACATTATGGTATTTACACACAATGGGTACTACTTTGCCATAATGAAAAATGAAATACTTGAATCACTTGTAGAAAAATGAATGCACCTTGAGACTATAGTATGAAGGGAAATGCAAACATTTTAAGGGCTGGCCTGACACAGAGGACTTCATCATTATCAAATAAGAAAGAAGAAAGGAGAGATAGTGTTTGATGAAGCAACTGAAACTAGAAAATGCTTCTTTATGCTCCTAGGATGTCAAGATGTGGCTTAGCTCCCAGAGAGTTCAACTGGCCATAGGCTCTCATGCGGTTCCCAGAGGTATATTGGGCGGTATCTCCTCCACTGTACCTGTAGGAAAGAAGTGATCACTTTGGAGTTTTAGGATGAGCAACATCAAACTTCTGAGAATGACTGCATAGTTGTGAAGGAAGGATATTAAAATATTGCCCATTGATTCTTAGGGCAAAGCTGTAGACAAACCTACAGGAAACTGCTGTATTAGGAATCACTGGCTAACAGGTATAAAGGAGAAACAGGCATGCATGTCTCTAAAAGTTGATACTATTTGTATACATAGCGAAGAGAGAAAATAAACAATGAATAAATCTCTTTAAATGAGGGCAAGAGATCATAATTGAAATCCATAACTACTATATATGAAGAGACTGAAACGTATTTTAGTTTCATTTAGTGAACAATAAAGGGAGTAAGAGAAGTAAAAGGAAATAGAAAAAAATGAAATGAGATGCAGAGAGAGAGAGAGAGAGAGAGGAGAGAGAGAGAGAACCAAAAAGTAGTATAAAGGTAAAAGGAATGCACAATGAAAAAGAAACCTTGGAGGCTGAAGAAAAAGGAATAAGACAAAGAAACACTTGAACAAATAATGAATAGCAATAGTGTGTAAATACTTCTTGTCTCACTTGGTTTATAAACATTAAATGAGTCATTGTGGCTATCATTAGACTTCTGGCATATTCTGTTTTCTGGAGTAGTTAATGCAACCCTGGGAAATAGGCCTGCTGTCATTTTCACATTACAAATATTTTAGAGTAAGGTTTTGTTTTCTTACACAATTCAATAGGTTTTAGGTACATGAAAAAAAATTTGGCCAAAAGTCTCCATGAGTTTTAAAAAATGGGATTGTCTTAATTTAAAATGCTTGCCAGTGTTTTTATTTAAACCAGCATGTTTTAATCAATTTTATCTTTTAATAATTTTTGAGTTAAATTTGCTTTTAGTTTGACTAAATCCAAGGTAATTAAAAGTATGCGGTAAAATGAGGTTAACACTGTTAATTATATCATAACTTTGTGCCTTTTAACTTGTCCTTATAAAGGATGGCCAGTGCTGAAGCACGTGAAGGGACTCTGGACATTATTTGTTTTGAAACAGCTCTGTGCAGTGGTATTTGTGAGTGTGACCAGATCCCACTTGTGGAATGCAGGATTGATGGCCTCCTTTGCTGGAATGCTGCCAGAGAAGAGTCCCCAGGTGCCAGCCCTTTACTCTCTGGTGACCACTCAGCCAGGAGAGCTACCTCTCCCAAGGCCCAGACCTCTCCCCAGGGAAGCTACTCGAAGATCTAAGCACAGTGTTGCTGTCATGGCTTGTGTCTGGGTGTCCCCCAAGCCTCATTCGGTCATAGGCGGGGCCTTTTCAGCAAAGGCTGAGTGTAGAGTGTGATGATGAGATTAAGGACATGTGATTACTAAGTCACTCCATTGACTGGTTTGGCACCACCCTAATCCTAGTAGCCTGGATACAATAGAAGGACAGAAAGAGGCTTGTTCCCCCCTTGTCGCTTTTGCTCTCTTCTACTGCCATGAACTTCTGCCCCTCTGCCATGTTCCACCCTGCTTTAGAGCCTTCCCTTTATGGACTAAAACCTCTACAAACTGTGAGCTAAAATAACTTTTCCTCCTTTAACTTTGAGTGTTGGATATTTTGTTTCAGTAGCTAGGAAAGTAGCTAAGACAATTGCTCTTAGTCTCAGGAAAGTGTAGCTTCTCACATCACTCCGTGCAGCAGGGACCTTAATTTTTACAGCAACCTCCTCAAAGTATTTTAAAGTCTCACCTGGGGCTGGGACATGAAAAGATTGGAAGATATGCTATTCTACATTTATGCAATAAAATTCTGAGCGATAAATGAAACATGTCCAGGGAACAAATCGCCATTCCAGTTTTCCTGTGTCTGGACCTTGGGTAAGACTTGCGTTTATTGTCATCATCAATTGAGCACGGGAGAAATCTTTGAAAGGATCACTGGCAAGGGTCCAGTATTCAGGAGCAGCACATGGGTGGATGATCCAGCATTAGAAGAAGGGTGGACAACAGCCCAGACCAATGGCATTAGACAACTGCACAGGAAATGAATTAAGATTGCTTTTATATGAACAGATGCCAAAAGGGCTTGACATCATAAGGTAGTAACGGTGCTGTTAACATTCTCTCATGTCGAATTGGGTGGAAGATTTGAAAAGTGGCTGGACCTCACAGACTTAGGCAATGAAGTGGGCTGTACGATTCCTGAATCTAAATGGGAAGTTCTGGAGCTGGGACATAAACATTCTTGCTTTATGGACAAATATATAATAACACTTCTGTGATTCTTTCTCTTTATTTAGAAATCACTAGGAATCACATGGGCCTATGAAATTTGTAAATTTTTTTGAGACAGGCTCTCACTATGTAGTTTAGGCTGGCTTTGAACTTACTATGTAGCCCAGGCTGGCCTTGAACTGGAAGTGAAGTGATCCTCCTGCCTCAGCCTCCCAAGTGCTGAGATTACAGATGCCCAACATGCCCAGCGGTAATCAATTTTTAAATCATATTGTTTATATAGAGCAGAGTGTCTGTTTGTCTATCTCTTTCTCTGTCTCGCTCTCTGCCTCTCTATCTCTCTGTCTCTCTGTCTCTCTCACTCACACACACTGGAAGTGTTCTTCAGTAAACTACATAGGGCTATGAAGACCTAACCTTCCTACCTAAATTAGGACAAATGTGAAGGTCACCCCACTGCAGAGCTCTCCATAGGTCTGGCTGAAGCAGCTATTGAGAGTCCATCACAACTGCCCTTCTCCATATCCCCACATCTCCTTCTTCCCCTTCTTTCCATGGACATTGATTCTAAGGTCATTCACTTTCTAGTTAATCTCTTGCATGCTAAACCCCAAGAAAGTTGGTTTCATGAGCCACACAACCTGTGATACCCTCAAATCCTATTGAACATGTGGCTGCATAAAATTGACTTTGCTCAAAAACTAAAACAAATCATTATATTTACAACATTTATTTAGATTAGATATTATGTATGTGTGATTAAGTTTTATCTCCTGCAACTTTGGCATTTTAGTTTATTCTAGTTCACATGACAGTAAAGCTTTTAATGTTTTACTAAAATGAATGTTCTTTAATAAATCTGTTTCTCACATCTCCCATCTTTGTAGTGATTTTATACTATTTGTTTCCTTACCTTTATGACTTCCGATTTACTTAGGTAAATTTGAAAGAACTGTATTTCTGTTCTTCTCTGGACTGGACTAATAGTATCCATTGCCTACTAGAATATAAAGGTAGCCACCCAAATGTTAGCAGTCATAGACCACTACTGCTGTCTAACCCGTGTCCTTCTAGATAGCTTTATTGTGTCCTCAGGATTTCATGATGTGGTATGAGGTAAAAACATTGAAGAAAGAACTAAAAGTTTAGAAGATATAGAGAAGAAAGAGAGAAAGGAAGAGAGAATGTACTTTTATAAAGAGAAGGTACATTAATAACAAAAACTTAGAATGAGTTATTATTAAAAATTATGTAAAATTGGAAAGAAAAATAAGAGATACAGCTTCATGCAGGTAAAATTTTAAATGTAGATGAAATGAAACTTCACCTTACCAAAATTGGAAATAAAGAGACATAAAATATGAATACTCTTAAAACTATTAAAGAAATCAAATGTGTAAATGATAAGGAAAACTCTTATTTCTGTTAATTCTAATAAGAATTATTTCAATAATTTAAGACAGAAGTAGGACTACCTTATAATAATTATTTCCTTTGTGAGGCCAGAATTATATTCATGTCAAAACTTCTCAAGAATAATATAAGAAAGAAAAATTGCAAGCCAAATTAATTCTTTAGCATAAAATATGAAAATCATTTCTTAAGAAATCAAACTAAGTTCATAAATTTCCAAAAGATTAACTCATAGTAGTTCAGTTGTATTTACAACAGAAATGTAAAATTTATATTATCATCTAAAAATCAGTTAAATATCATTAACATGAATGGAAAAAAGAGAAAATATATAAAATGACTACCTCAATGATATAGAAATGGATGCAATAATATTAATTTGTTCACTGTAAAAACACTTAATAATACTGAATAGAAAGCAAATGTAGAAAAACTCCTTGTACAAAATCAATTTTTGACAGTATGTCATTGTACTCTCTTCTGAGATCAGGAAGGAGACAAAGGTGTCATTATAACTATTTTTGTTATTCAAAGTACAATTGATTCAGATCAAGGTAGCATAATTAGGAAAGAAGGCAAAAGAAAAAAATCAGCAAGTATGAACTCCATCATTTTTCACATAAAGTGTTATTATATGTAGTAAAGAAACTGATTGAATTATTACAATGAATAACTTCAGTAAAATTGCTAGATACAAGGTAAATATAAAATATTAATCAATTGCATTTCTCTATACAAGAAAAAATGGAACTTAAATATTCTAAATAAACTTGATTTGGAATAGCTCCAAAAATATCAAACATTAGTAAAACAACTTTGGAAAAGTGTTTGGAAATATTCACAAAAATGATTGCATGTATTCACATGATTTCTTTGTTTTCTGACCATACACTTAAATATTACAGTTCTCATAGATGTGGGGAACTTTTCTTAGAAATCTATAAAACATGAATTGACAAAATGAAAGTTGTAAAGATTCCAGGTCTCTGAAAGCAATACAAATTTAACACATCTCAATACTGTGAAAATTGATAAGTGATTCTAAAATTTATGTAGAAGAATAATGAACCATGCAGGAGAAAGACAATCTTGAGGAATAGAACATAGTAGAAGGGCTTCCCTTTGGATATCAAGATTCACAGATCTAAGGTAATGAAATTGTAAGATATTAAATCTATTCTAGGTGAATTTTAGAACTAAATATGAAACAAAATCAATACAATTTATAAAAATAATAAGGATAATATCTATAAAACATTATGATATAGAATTACTTTATACATATTTGTATGGTAACTGGTTGTTAGGAAGGCAGACATTAGCAGGCTTGAAGAACAAAAGAGGTTATAGCTATAGGGCCAGTTATACTTAAGTAAGAAATAAAGACTTACATGTATAATACAATTGTAATGATCTGTTAGATCTCAGACCAAAACAAACCCACAAGGCATGATGATATTTAGCTTTTACACTGAGCACACTCTGCCCCTGAGCTGTCTATTTCCAGGACAAGGCACACAGCATACCTGGGTGCCATGGCCTATCCTAATGATATCAGAAAGAGAAGCTGTCTTTAAAGATTCTCAAGCCTTGGGGTGAGATCTGATGTAGTTAAAACTCCTTCTCTCATAAATTTCTTTCCTAAGTTTCTTCCATGATTAGGGCTCTGAGGGAATGCTCACCATCTGAGAACAAGGATGACATTTTGAGGTTCCATAGTAATCTCTAAGAAAAATATCAGGAAACTTCATAATCACCACAGTTCCCTGAACCCCAGGAATATCTCTAGTTTCAAACAGAGACATCCAGACTTCCACTCCTGGCAGATGCCCACATGGCACCACCTACCTTCTCCCTTGAAGGTGCAAATCTCTCTGTATCTCCTTTGTAATAAGCTCTCCTATACTTCTGCACAGCTGCCTATGTGTGTTGAGTGAATTCTTTCACTGAAGACACAATGGATCAAGGGGTAAGAGCTGGTTCATGCCTTCCCAATGGTATAGTGCTAAAGGAAATATTTCAAAATTAGGCTATTAAGTTCAAATAATTGATGAAATTATCAGTTGAAAAAAATGTCTATTCATACAATCATGTAAAGGAGCTACATGAAAAGGGAGAACATATGGAATTCCAAACATATCACCAAAAATGGTGCCTATTTGAAATATATGAGTCCAATGATTCAAAAACAGAACAAAAAAACAAAATAGAGACAACTCAAGAGAAAAATGGGCAAAATTACCATTATAACACTGAAGAGATGGCCAAATAAAAGTATCAAGTGTGGGCAAAGATGTACAACAGCTGAGAACTTCAGTCACTGCTTGTGGGATAACAAGTTAAGATAATTTTGAAAAACTATTAATTGCTATCAATTGAATTTGAAGGTATTTTTAGTCTATGACTCAATGAATTCACACTTAAGTATAAACACACCATAACACCACACACACACATACACACACACACACACTTTTACACATTCACCAGAACTATTAGTAACAATGTGCCCTGGGTTCAAGTTCCAGTTTTGTCATGTTTTAGTCCAGTTGTCCATGGAAAACTGGATCCGATGCCAAGAAAATCCTGCCCATGGGACCTCCCATTCCTTTGTACCCTTGATGAATGAATTTAATCAACACTCACAGGCACCCATGCAGAAGTACAGGGAGGGTTTATTGTAAGGCAGATGCAGAATGATTTGCACCTCTAAAGTGCAAAGGCAGACAGTGCCACCCAGACATCTCTGTTGAGCAGAAATCTGGATATAATTTAACACACACAAGGGCTACTTCTGGAGCTCAGGGTGCTATGATGATTATGATGCTTACTAAGAGTTTTCTTAGAGGTTACTCTGGAAATGTGAAATCTCTTCCTGTCCATTTCAGATGGCCAGTGTTCCTCAGGGGCGTTAATCATGAAAGATATGTACTGGAAAGAAATTCTTCATTTAAATCATGTTCCAGCCTTTGGTGAAAAGGATCTGGAGATGTTTTGAGACAAGAGGAGGGAGGATAGAAGGACAAGGAAAAAGGATCAAGATATGATAGGCACATGTTCTGATAGCCCACGGTGAATATATTCATTATGTATTGCAAAAATATGCAAATCACAAGGCCAAAAAAGAAATAACAAATGCTTGTAAGATCCATCTTTCTATTGAAGTATATTTGTTGCACCATCAAGAGTGTGTATTTAAAGTACATAGTTTTATAATTTTGAGCATATATTTGTAAATCTTTACTACAATCAAGATAATAAATGTGTCCTCACCCAAAATTTTCTTATGCTTCTTATAAAGAATTTTCAGGGCTCAACAATAAGAATAAAGCAGCCAAGTTAAAAAATAGCAAGTGATTTGGATAAATATGTGGGTCCCCCACAAATTGCAAATAAGCACAGAAAAAGATGCTCAGTATTATCAGTTAATAGGAAAGTAGAAATTACAAATACAATGGGATACTATAACACATCTACTAGAAGGGGTATGGTAAAAATGATTAACCACAAAGGGTATGTGGGGGAATTGCACTTCTCCCACACAAGATGAAATATTTAGCTTGGAAAAACAGTTTGTTGGATTTTTCTAAATAGATAAATATTCACCTACTATTCAGTCTAGTCACTCTACTGCTGGGAATTTATCCTAGAGAAATGAAAATGTCTATATAAAGAGATGTACTACAACATTTCAAGCAGTTGTTTTATTTTACTAGTTAAAAAATTAGAATCAACTCCAGTTGTTCCATGTCCATCAGCAAGTGGATGGGTAAACACCTTGTAATCCATCCACACAGTAGAATAGCATGGAGTAATAAAAACTGAACTATTAGTACATGCAAAACTATGGGCTAATATGAAAGTAATTGTGTTGAAATAAACTAGAGAAAATTACATATTGCCTGAAACTAGATTTATAAATGTTGTTAAAATAAAGTAAAGTAAAATGGAGACCAGATATAAAGAGACCCTGAGCACACCAAAGCCGTTAGGCCTCACAAATGACCTTAAGCATATCTGATTTGCAAAGTTAAACCAAAGTGCACTGGAGCTATTTCTCTTAAATGCCTCTACTGTGTTAAAGAAAAACTGAGTTTAAGATTAACCAATGAGGATCAAATAAGAAAGTTGTACTGCTGTAACTAGGGACTTTCCAGAGGGATAGGCTAGATAATTTTATTTGCCTCTCACTATCTTCTCTGAGTAAGTACTTCCTTAAATCTGTCTGATAAACCTTTCTATGCCCCTCCCTGCCTTGTGATTTATATCTGTGTTATGGTTTGTGTCTAGATGTCCACCCAAAGCCTCCTGCAGTCATAGGTGGGGCTTTTTCAGAGGTGGCAGAATCTAGAGTGTGTGACTACTAAATCAGTCCATTGATTGGTTTGGCACCTGCCCTAATCCCAGTAGCCTAGATAGAGTATAAAGGGGGCAGAAAGTCTCTGTTAAGGTCCCTTGTTGCTTTGTTACCTTGGATCCACCATGAACTGTCACCCCTCTTCCATGTTCCACCCTGCCTTGGAGCCAGCCAATTATGGGCTGAAGCCTCTACAAACTGTGAGCTAAATAAACCTTTCCCCCTTTAACTTTAGGTGTCAGGTATTTTGTCTCAGTGAGAGAAGAGTAACCAAGACAGTCAGCAAGTCTACAGCCTACACCTTGGGTGAGGGTGGGTTGAGGTCGCATCTCCTGGTAGGAAGCTACTTGGCCCCTTTTGGTGACTTTCTCCTGGAATTTTCAGTCCTTGAAAAAGTAAATAAATAATCACAATAAAAGTACTTTTTTTTCTTAATCATGGACTTCGGAAGAAATTAGCACACTTTACCTGCCCTATACTTTTTCTTTTTGATACATTTGTCTGTAAGTTGAAAATGCACAGAGACAATATTTCACAAAAATAGTTTATTCGTAAATTGTTCTCATAGGTTTTATAATATTTTCTCTAGAATTATGTTAGGAATTCTTCACACTAGAAGATTGAATACTTTTATAATCAACAAATACACCAGGCTGAGTCAGTAAACAAGTTAGATCCATGTCTCGTGGGATATTTGCTAACACAAATTTTCTAAATATGGGCAATTTAGAGCTCATAGTTGGGATTATCCAGTGAAACAGTTTGCATTAAACCTAATGCAATCTAATGTTTTTTAATGTATTTTTTTTCTAAATTCCCTTCAGACATGATTGCAGGGAACTACACAGTGAAAAAAAAAAAAAAAGCTTTCCTTTCCCTGAAGTACACCAATTTGACTTCTCACGTATCTGTTAGAATTAAAATTAGATTCGAGGATGGCTCCATACCTGCTAACTCTGACAAGGTGTGAAATGCTCAGCTTTCTGTGGCTGGAGTGAACATATGCAAAGCTTTTCTCCCCTTTTATCTGAAGGTCCAGACAGTCTGTCCTGGAGTGAAAACATTTTAGTCTTGTGCCATTAACTCCACTGTCTGTAATGTCCATGTTCTCCAAATAGCTGCCCAGGAAGTGCCTGCTCTCTGCCTGCTTCCTATGACTTAAGCGCTTAGTTTTCTAAGGACTGACTATGTTCACAGCCCTCCTGGTTGATTTTCTGAGCTACTTTTTTGCTTGCCAGCTTGTACATGGTATTCTTTGGAATCATATTTGTAGCAATGTAGCAAAATCATAGACCTTCTATGAATGAACAGAGAAGTTAATCTAAAATAAAAAGAAGGAACCAACAAAGTTGGTTTTTTGTTTAGTTACTGCTATAACAGATTGCCACAATTTGAAAATTTTTAAATTGTATTTTTATGAATCAATCCAATAAAGACTTGATAAATAAACCTATATATATATGTGGTCAGGTGAATTTCAAAAAGGATACCAAAACCATGCAAAGGCAAAAAAAGGAATCATTTCACTATATGGGTGGCTATAACTGGATATCCACATGCAAAAGAATAAAATTGGACCTTCTTTTTCTCATGATATTAAGAATTCAAAATGAATGGAAGACTATATGACTCTTAAAAGAAAACATGAATAAATGGTTGTGACTTCGACCTGTGCAATGATTTCTTTCATGTGACTTCGAGAACACAAATAACCAAAGAAAAATAGATTAATCCAACTGCACTGAAATTAAAACCTTTGTGTGTCAATGAACCCTGAGGAAAGTGAAAAGACAAACCCTAAAATGGGAGAAATTCTTTGAAAATCATATAACTGATAAAGGTTTAGTATCCTAGATATATAAGGTACACCTAATATTTAAAAATAAAAAGGCAACTAGTTCATCAACACAAAAATGGGCAAAAGGCTCCAACTGACATTTCTTCAAAGAAAATGCAGAAATCCTCAAAAGAACCTGAAAGTATATTCAATTTCATTAGTCATTAGGGACGTGTAAACCAAAGTCACAATGAAATATTGCTTCAGAGACACTAGGATGGCTATAGCAATAATTTTTAGAAATGAAGGTAAATATTGATGAGGATGTGAAGAAATCAGCATCAACTTTGCTGGTGGGAGTGTAAAATGGTGTGGCTGCTTTGGAAAGGTTTGGGAGTCATTCAAAAAGTTGAACCAAGTTCTGTGAACCAGCAATTATTATCCTAGTTACATATCCAAGAAAATGGAAAACATACCGTCATATAATGTTGATTGCAGCATTTTTCTTAAGAACCAAAAATACAGAAAAAATCCAAATGACCATTGGCTGGTGGGTAGGTAACCAAAATGTAGCATAGGCATACAATGGAATAGTATTCATTCATGAAATGGAATTAAGTATTGGTGCATGTTATAGTGAGAAAAAACCCTAGATAACATTATACTAAGAAATTTATGTGAAATATCCAGAATTAGCCAATCCATAGAGACAGAAAGTAAACTAGAAGTTGCCAGGGATGAAAGAGAATAAATATTCTAAGTGTTTGTTAATGGGCTTGGGATTTCTCTTTAGGGTGATCGAAATGTTCTGGAATTAAAAAATAGTGATGATTACATGATCTTATGACTATAAAAAAGCTACTGACATGTGAAAAATGTGTACATTATAGATAATGTGCAAAGGGTAGCTTATCCCAGGAAATAAGTACTCTCTTTATTCTCATTCTTTGAAAAATATTGGCAGGCTTTGCCTTTACTCTGCATAACTTTTTGAGAAGAAAACAGATATATTTGATACTCACAGGTTAAAACATTTCCACTGAGTGTTCTAGAGCATAGTAAATGGCATATTCTGTGTTTTTAATAAGCTAGGAAATTGATGTTCCTGATACTGAGTCTGGAAGTGCATGAACTCAGTGTTGATTATGGAACAGAAAGGGAAGGGAAAAGTACTGGGGTACAGAGAGTAGGGTAGTCATGTGGGCTGGGATGAGAGTTGGGGCCTCCCTGCCAATATTCATATATTGAAGCCCAGACCCTAGCATGCTGGCATTTAGAGGTGGAGCCTTGGAAAGGTAATTACATTTAGATGAGGTCCTAAAGGTGGGACCCCAAGATGGAATTAGTGCCCTTTATAGGAAGAAGAGAATTGGGTCTCCACTGCCCCCGGGCCCATGTGAGGAGGGCTGTGGCCCACAAAGGGGAAAATTGACCTTTGATTTCCCAGCCTCTAGAATTATGAAATCCAGATGTCTCTTTCCTGAAGCTACTCAGTCCATGACTTTGCAGTAACAGCCTAGGCGGACTAATACATTATAGAATGAGACAGGAAATGGAGGTTAAAAATCATAAAAGCTTACAGAATAGGAACTATATTTGGAATTTGTTTAATAAAACAGAGCCCAAATTTTAGAGATATTTAAAAGGGGAACTGATGCAATAATTTTAGTTGGTTGATTTCTTTTAATTGAAAATATTTTGTGGGCCACGAATGGATTAAGGAAGGGCCATGGTATCCTTGCTCTCTTGATGACATTTTCATTAATTCTTTTTTTTTCCTTTTTGGTACCGGAGATCAAACTCAGGACCTTGTGCCTGTAAGGCAGGCACGGTGCCACTGAGCTAAATCCCTGGCCCTCTTTAATTCTTTTTTTAAAAATAAAACCATTGTAGAGTAAATAATACTTATTAGTTTTATTTTATTATAGGAATCATAGAAATAATATTATTTTTATTTCCTGTGCTGTGATTTAACTCTGTGCACATAGTATATAACGTCCTTAGGAAAATAAGTAGCAGGCAAGGAATATCTGCTGAATTCTAATTTGAAATGACTCTTCATTTGCTTGTAATGAGCTGGTCCTGTAGAATGGAGTTCAGGGTGAAGAGCAGATGAAGGTGAGGTGATTAACAAGGTGGAGGATGAAAACATGGACAGGACCAAACAATTGCCTGGCCACCGACAAGGGCCACGGCCAACTGTGTACAGGGGAGAAGGCTGTACACACTTCAGAATAAAGTTCTCTTCCACAAAAAGCCATCCCAGTTTTCACTCCATCAGTCACACAGACACAGTGTCATTCTGCTGAGCCTGGGCTTCCTTCAGGCATGTCCTGTATCCTCCTAAGCCTGGCAAAAGGAGCAACAAATTCAGACCAGTTGATAAATTGCAGCAATGGATCGCTGGGAAAATCAAGAAATTCCAGAGAGGTAGATTTGGGCATATACAAAACTGGAATCTTTCTTGAAATACATACTACTTCACCCTCAACTGGATTCTCTCTTGGTTTGCAAAGTGATTCTTCCATGAGGCACTGCTTAGGAGTTTGTCCTAATGTGTCATAAACTCAGCACCAACTGCTGTCTTAACTCCAGGCAAGTGCGTTACCCTTTGAAGCTTTATTTGCTCACCCTTAACACGTAAGTAATAAAGTTTGCCTGACCTGGGAAGCAACATTTGTGGACGTTAAATTAGACAATGTCTGCAAAGTGCTTCACACTGTAGCTGGGACAGCAAGTACCAAGTTCATAATAACATCATACAATGGCTTCAGGGCTGAAGTTTTGGGACCAGAAATATTTTCTCTTCACCATATGCCTCAAATGTATCTAACGTCCCAAACCATTCTCATTGTGCTTGCTTGCTCCTTCCCTTCCTTTCTTCCTTCCTTCCTTCTCTCTCTCCTCTCTCTGTCTCTCTCTCTCTCCCTCCCTCCCTCCCTCCCTCTGCTTTCCTTTCTTTTTGCAGTAAGAGCTGTGATCTTGTAACCTTTTCCCACTCACCCTGAATGTTTCATAACTCTGCCTTAAAATTGGCACTGGGCAGCTCAGCCTCTTCCCTTCTTTTAAATTATTATAATTTACAGTCTGATTTATCATATTTTAGCCATGATACGTAAGAAAAATCCAAGGATTTTGGCAGATCCTTTCCAAAGTGCAAAAATATCTACCCATGTGCCCTTAAGTCTCATGTTTCATTCCTGGGCAGGAGAAACTGAAATGCCACCAATGAGGGAGCCCTGAGGAGGGTTTCCCAATGGAAACTGAGGAGGCTGAACTTGTCACTTGCTCTCCCATGCTATACTTTCCCAACCATTTTTCCACAGACACCCCCCTTTCCCCCCAATTCTAATGAAAGAGCCAAGAAATCTGCAAATCACCAATGAAAATCTTACAAATTTTGAGACTTGGAGGTATAGTTTGGGGGTAGAGCACTTGCTTAGCAAGCACAGGGCCCTCGATATGATTCCCAAGACTACCCCCAAAAATTTAAATATAAAATTTTTTCATTAAGCATAAATACTATTACTAGTATTTAGATACTATTTCTTTCCTAGGGAATTTCTTTTTTTAAAAATTCTTTTCTTGGTACATTTTAGGTATAAAATATGTTTACATTTATCATTGGGTGTTTGTACCTGTACATGACAAATCTTGGTTCTTATTTTTTCCCCATTACCTGTGTGTCCTTCACCCCCTCCACCCTTCCCTATTTACATAGATTTCATTTCCATTTGTTTTCTTTTCTCATAAGTTTTCCTTTCCCTTCTTTCCTTTCCCCTTCCCCTCCCACCACCCCTATACCTTTGGATCTTTTCCTATTTCAAATTATCAATTATTCATTTTAATCATTTTAATCCTTATTTACACTTTCAGTTCTCACTCTAGGGAAACTGTTCTCTAGGATATGGCCTCAATATGCATCCATTTAGCTATAAATGTCTCTAGTTTCTCATTCTTTATGGCTGAGTAGTACTCTATTTTATTTAAAAAACACATCTTCTTTATCCAGTATCCATTTGATGGGCACTTGGGCTGTTTCCAAGCTTTAGCTATTACAAACTGTGCCACTATAAACATGGGTGCACATATATCACTGTGGTATGATCCTTTTAATTCTTTGGGGAAGATACCCAGCAGAGGAATAGCTGGCTCAAATGGGACCTCCAGCCCTAGTTCTTTGAGGTATCTCCATACTGATTTCCACAGTGGTTGCACCAGTCTGCACTCCCACCAACAATGGAGAAGGGTTCCTTTCTCCCCACACCCCCGCCAGCATTTGTTGTTGGTTGATTTCTTGGGATTTCTTAAACTTTAATGCTTAATAATATCTAGAAGTTGTTTATTAAAGATGAAGATTCCTGGTTCAGTGGATATAAAAAGAATCTCAAATGATTTTAATGCAGGTAGTGACGGTGCCCACTTTGAAAACTGCTGCCTATGTAATGAAACAACAGAGTTCCCATCTTACAGTAAAAGAAAAACAAAACAACCCAAGATGCAGGTATATCTGATAAAGAGAACCAACAATATAACCAACTTATGTATTTTTGAAAATCAAACCCCCTTGTACCTTAACAGTTCTTGTACCTTAAACAGTATTTCATTCTGTATCATAAGCATTGATTTTCATAGAAGCAAGGTAAAATAAGGCTTTTATTTTTTAAGTATTATATATTATTTTTCCTAAGTCAGGTAACAAAAGCGCTACACGGAGAAGTCAATCCCCTTGAGAAATGATAAAAACAAATCTGGGATTGCATACCTTTTTTATGAATAACAATCCACTGGAGGATTTGCTCTTGTTATCCTTAGGAAATAGTTTGCTTTTGCTGAGATTTTAAAAGAAAATTCTGAGAGATCGATTTTCAAGACATCAGAAGAAAATATCATTAACCACTGAGAAACTTCAGGGAACAGGCAAAGTCCAGTAAATGGAAAAAGTTTTCCCTGGGAAGAACCTCATTACAGTTTCTCGTGTAGGTGCTTCAAGGAAGAAACTGCTATGTGACAAAATGATTCAGATGATATGGAAGTTCATTAGAAAAGAATTCTTTCTGTAATGAAATATGCTCATGTGACCGGCAGAAACACAGGAACTCAAAGAATAGCAATAGCGAAGGGAGAAAATAAAAGCAAAACTGTGAAGACGACCCCTCACCCACCGGGAGCTGCCCCTGCCCCTGGGAGAAGGTGATCAGCAGGAGGATGAGAAACGATTGGACAGGGCAACAGCTGGTGGTGAGACACAACCTTCTAGCTCCCTCCCCATCCCTGCACACAACAGGGTAGGTCATGCTTTTAGTTAAGCAATCAATCATCTGTTCAGAATGTTCTTTTGGATTTTTAAAAATTTTACTTCCAATGTTTGCTAGGTGTTTCACTTTCACATACATTTGTTTCTTTCTTTGTCTTCAAACATGACAGAATCAGTTGATAACTGGAAATATTCAAACACATTTTCTGATCTTCTATTTGAATACAAAATCTCCCAAATCATTTACAATCTGGCTCCTATAATTAACTACCTCTTAAACTCTTTCCCTAGAGTTAGTCATTGTTCTTTTTCTTAACAAGATTAGTATTTTGGCTAGCTATATATATCCATTTTTAAGAGTGACTTACGTATTTTTCTCTTTTATTTTAGAAAGTTAGCCACCCCTTCCTTTCTGATAGTTGTTTTAAATCTTGATTTGGTCTTTTCTCTCTGATTCTCTTAGCTTTGGCTTGTTACTCTATTTCTTCTCCTTTGCTTTCTTCTCCTCTTTTTTCTTCCTTTCTTCCATTTTTCTTCCTTTTTCATTTTCTCTTGTTTTAAGGCTCACTAGAAGATTTCCCTTCATGTCTTTCAGTACTCATGAAAAGCACAGCTCATTCTCAAGGCTCCCAAATATCCATTTCTTACCTTGACAGTTTATAATCTCTCTAGTTCTATTAAATTAAGTTTATTTATTTAGGGCATCTCAATTTTCATATTCATTCAAAGTCTAGAATGAGTCATAACTGAGTTTGCAATCTGTCATGAAATAACTATCACATGTCAGTTCCTCCCTCTACTTAATTCTGGTGTTGGCATCTCCCTTTCCTGAAACCGTAACCCCTAAAGTCTTAGTCATCTTCAGATATGTTCTCTCTCTTCCTCTTCCATGACTTATGCAGAAGTGTATGGATTTTTTCTTCCGAGCACCTTTCATATAACCCGGTTTTTTGTTGTTTTTTTCTCAGTGCATGACTACATCTCTAACTCTCACAAATGAACTATTATATAACATGGTTCCTGGTTGATTTTCTTATAAGAGTTTAGAGTATAGAAACTAAGTCTTGTAACAACTCAGGACAATAAAGGATACTTTGTCAATATCAAATTATGTTGACCTTTGTGACTTCTCACCCCCTTCCATCCCTGACAGTGTAGATATCTATCTTTTATTGTTAGAGTCATACTTTCAAACTATCTATGATGACACTGTTATCTACTTTTACTTGATTTTCTAAACCTTCCAGCAACCTAATTGAGAGCTGTATCGTCCAATCCTGGCTTCTCCAAATGTCACTAAAACAAATTGTTGATAAGACAAATCTGGGTTTATTACTTAACCTACCTTTCCTTAAGAAAATCTTAGTCATGTCTCAGAAGGGGAAGAGCAGATTTAGTATATTTAATAAGATTTTGAAGTGTGGCTTAAGGTAGGTCTTCCAATACAAGGACTTGGATTGTGTGAAGATCAAGAAGTGATAGTTTATATTTGCCCAAATACCTAGCATTTCTGTTGCTGGATTGTATGGTAAGTGTATGTATGTTTTAACTTTGTAAGAAGGAAATGTAAAACTACTTTCTAAGAGGCTCTGCTAGTTTATATTCTTACTAGCAATTGTGAGACTTCCAATAGTTGGTATTGTCATAAATTTAGCTATTTTATATGTGCATAGTGGCATTATACTGTGATTTTAATTTTTTATTTCTCTAATTTTTAATAATATTGAACACCTTTTACATGTTTATTTGCCATTTTTTGAAGTATCTGTAGTTCAGATTTTTTGCTCATTTTATAATTTGTTTTCTTACCAAATTTTAAAAATTTCTTATATAGTCAAAAAAAAAAAAAGAAGTGATAGTTTAGGATTGGTAGATACAGAAGGGCAATAACTTTAAAGCAAAAAGTTTCACAAGTTACAGAATAAACTCTCCTTGTATGCTTCTTGTTAAATAATAGATGTATTTTTAAAGAAACTCTTTCCAAGAACTTATTTGCAGGTTTTATTTTCTCAAAAAAAAGAGATTCCTGGAATAGTAAAGTTACGTTGAACTTTTTAAAAAACAATCTCCATTTCTTCCTAAAGAAGATTAGAAAACAGTTTTAAAAACATTTATAACCATAGCAAAAATAAAATTTTAGGAGAAAAGTGAGCTATAAACCTACTTCCTAGAAACTGGTACTTCTGCTTTTCTATCAGCTTCAGAAAACCTATGTTTTCAACAGCTTCATTTTATAGAAGAATCACATTCCTAAATCAAAAATCACACACTCAAATTCCTAGAAAGGCTGGAACCATAATACTGATGCGTCAAATTGTTAACTCCACAGTAAAGGCTGTTGATAAGTCTTGTGAAACTCAGGGAGCTACAGACCACCCCCCACTTAAAATCATTTGTGTCCAAATTGAAACATTAAGCCTCGTTCTGGTCACACAGAGTCTAACTTGAGGTCAACTTCTATCTGCAGGCCACCAATTTTCAATGTTTCTTTCTTCAGTAAAAAGGGGGATTGTGAGGACCTTCCTGTGGTTTGGGTTTGACTAGACATTTATGGGATGCTCTAAAGAATTTGCCAGTGTGCATCAAACTGTTTAGTACCAGATTTACGTAGTCTCAAAATGTAGATAGAACCCTGGGACTAACGCCATGCACAGTTAGTGAAATGTAAGTTGTGCAAGACTCTTTCATGCCACAAAGTGCCACAGCATCACCCTGGAGAAGCTCTGAAGAAAGTGAGAGGACAGAAGCTACAATAATACTTGGGGGAAATCACAGTTCTTCTCCTGATGAAAGACATACTCCATCAAAGCAAACCCAATTTCACAAGTGCTTTCCTTTTCATATATTTCAAATTGTTTCACAGTAGTGAAATGTATTTAAAAGCATTTGAAAGCCTGTTCTTTTTCACAACATCATCATCCTTCACTGTAGATTTGAAAGAAGAGAAGTAAGTGGGGGAAGCAATTGTTGGCGAGCTTCATCAATAGATGGATGAATTCAGCGTTTACTTCCCAGCAGGACACCTGGCGCTGACTACTCCAATGATCGCTTGGTTCTTGCTGTCAATGAGTTTTCAGATCTGGCTCTTTTGGAGTGGGCAGCTGTGGGGATTATGATGACATTTGATTAAATTCTGCAGCACGGAAGGCTGCAGTGATCTGCTTTGTTCCAGCGCAGTCAGTCCTCATCGTCAACAAGAAAATCTCAAAAAGCCTTCAAAGGATACGCTGTCAGCCGAAAGAGCAAACCAGAATAAACTGTGGTATAAAAATATAGTAAATCCAATTAAACTGAGGCTGTTCACGGAGGTAATTTATTAGTCATAAGAACACCCCTCCTCTCTGGTCATTGTTTATGGTGTGGGCTGATCTAGAAAATCATGTAGTCCAGAGTTGTGTTAAGAGCCTAATCACCAGTCTCCATATGGTGTAAAGTGTGTAATATTTGATTTAAGATAACTCATTTCAGGACAGCTGGAAAAATCAATCCTGCAGGTCCATTTGTGAACGGAGCAATCTATAATTTTTGGATACCATCGCTCGAGCATTTGCCACTGGTTTCCTTGAACTGCGGAAAAAGAAAATGTGGATGTCCTCAGCAAAACTCTTGAGGGCTGTGGAATTTGTTCATCAATATCTACTTTCAGCAGATAAGCCAACCTTGCAGCTAAAATCTACTCATGCAACAAGAGCTCTCAATATGCTGACCGTAGAGTGTAGGGAGCAGGGGGAAGATGGGTTGGGATAGATAAGAGGGGCAGGTGGCTGTCACTCTAGGCCAAGGAAAGTCTCTGATCTGACTGCTTACACAGGCTGCATGGCATCTCCTGAATACTGACTGAAGGAGCAGGAACACTGTGACTCATGGTGTGCCTCACACTGACCCATGACGGGAGGGAGGTCACTTCCTCTTCCTCAGACTGCCCTCCTCAGTGTGGTCTGTAGTAGCCACTAAACAAGGCCATCTCATTTGTCCCAATGTATGTGAGCCTACTGAATACATTCCTCGATGACTTCCCTTTGGTGATTTAAGGCATATCTCAGATAATTTACAGCCATATTTCACTGCAAAGAAATTGTAGTGAATGGGATATGAACCAAGGTCCTTGTTGTCCTCCCACTTACAAACAGGTTCAAATAGGAATACATACATAATTGGCAGGAAATTGAAATACATTTGTTATTTTTATTTAGGTTATACATTTAAGTTCTGTAAGGTATTTCTTTTGAACAATAGGTCTGGACTGATCTATTTTAGATCTAAACTATAAGGACACAAGGTAAAGTTCAGAAGGGAGGTTGGAGAGCATCTAACTAATCCATCACTTCATAGGTTACACAATTCTTGAAGCAGATCCTATAACTCTAGGGATGACAGACTGTCCTGCTTGGTCTCTTACTCCACAATACCTATTCGAACATCACGGTCCTGAGGATCAAGAATCTCTGTCTTCTCCCCTTGGAGCCTGATATCTGGACCACAGGAGTCTTTCTGAAATGGTAAGCCCTGAACTGAATCTAATCAAATCATGAAGAAAAGGGAATCAAAGAGAGAAAAAGGAATCCATTCTAGAATCTAAGAAGGATCTTAAGGTTACAATATGAAAGTATCAGTTTAATATATGATTTAACCAGAAATTTATATTTAAGACAAAAAACACATAGAAATAACAAATCAATTTGAATGTCTTAAGGACAATTTTGCAATTATGTTACCAGTTCTGTCTTTGTGGGCCCATTCCAGACTTTCTCAACCAAAGCTTCTAGGATTAGAAATTAACATGTTTAATGAATTTTCATAGATGATTCATACTGATTCATGAAGCTGTGAAGTCTCCAGCAAGAGTCACTGGTTCTTTCTAGTGAGAGTGGTCTTTGATCTTCCCTAAATAACCAGATGTGTGGCCAGAGGGTGGTGACGCTAAGTGCCTGTGTAGATGGAGACAGTTCAACCAGCCAGAGTTGCTCACCTCCCCATGGGTGAAATTAGTGACCAAGAAACAGTGAGTAAGATTTCTGGATCCAAACTTGTAGACGTGCTTCTAGGTGCTACTCCTCAAGCCACAGGGAGCTGGACTTCACCACTATTCCTTCCAGAAGAGCTCCCATTGTCCCAAGACTTCATACAAGAAATATTTGTGTGGTGCTATAAATTAAGACCCTCAGAGGAAGCTATTTTGATGTTCTTCAATCAACAAGTAGCTCATTTCTTTCTGTTAGCTAGACTTCATACTGTAATATTCAAATTATCTCTTCTACTCTGTTAAAGGAGCAATTTAAAGTTAAAACATATAAATTATTATAAAGCAAAACTTGTACAGAATATTTTCAAAAATAATCTACTTATTCATTTGCTCATGCATAGATTTCTAGTGCATTCTATTTTAAGACATTATTGAGGTATAATTGACATGTAATAGCACATATGGTAATATAAATTTTGATATAACTATACACCAATGAAACCATCACCACAATCAAGATAGTGAGCACACTGAGAAACTTACAAAATCTTCTTGTGTTCTTTTGTAATTCTTCCCTTCTTTTTGTCCAGTGCAGCCCAATCTGCACATATGCAACTAACTGTAGGTTTTCTGTTACAGGGTGTATGATCTAGAATTTTTGCAAAAATGTATTCATACAGTATGCACTCAGTATTATCTGGTTTGTTTTATTCAGAATAGTCATTTTGCCATTTGTCTGTTACACATCAATGGCCCATTCCTTTTTTTTTTGGTACCAGGGATCGAACTCAGGACCTTCCGCTTGTGAGGCAGGCAATGGAACCACTGAGCTAAATCCCCGGCCTAAGGCCCATTCCTTTATAAAACTAGGCAGTATCCACAGAATAGATGTAAATGTTTTAACGTCACCTGTTGACGTATTTGGAGTACTTCTGGTATTTACTACAAATAAAGCTGCTATAAATGTGCATGCACAAATCTTTTAGCAGCCATACTATTTGTCTTCTCTTGGGTAATTCTGTAGCCTGAATCAAATGTGAAGTATGGATTTAATTCTTCGGATTTAATTTTATAAGAAGGTAATAAATTGTTTTTCCAAAGTGATTGTACCATTTTGCATTTCAGTCAGCAGTACATGAGAGTTTTAGTTCTTTCACATCTTCACCAACATCTGATATGGGTTTTCCTTCCTTTTAGCTGTTTTAATAAGAAGTGCCCTCTTCTTGGGTTTTCACATGTGTTTCCTTAATTGTTAATGATGCTAAGCATCTGTTTATTTATTTCCTATCAATATACTTTTTTGGTGAAGGATCTGTTTGACTCTTTTGCCCATTTATCTACTGGGTATTTTATTTCTTTATTACTGAGCTTTTAGAGCTCACTCTACATTTTGGATAAAGTTTTTTAGCAGGGCTGGGGTGTCTCTTAGCGGTGAAGCGCATGCTTATTACCAAGAGTGGAGCATCAGGTTCAAGGCTCAGCACCAAAAAGAAAAAGGAAAACCTTCATCAGACACTTGCCTTGCAAACATTACTCCTCCACTCTGGCTCTGTCTTCATTCTACTTACATATTTTTTGAAGATCAAAACTTTTAATGTTGTGAAGTCTTATTGATCAATGTTTTCTTCTTTTTTTTGGATCAAGCTTTTGATATCGTATCTAAGAAATCACTACTTAACCGAAGGTCACAACGATTCTTACTATGTTTTCCTCCAAAAATTGTAGTTTTAGCTTTCACATCCATGTCCAGGAGCCTTTAGTTTTTGTTTTTTTGTGGTTCTTTTGGAATTATAAGAGATGGTGATCAAAAACAAATGATGTCTGTCCCAGTATCACATTCTCTAGGCAGGATTTGTGGTATCATTATCATGTGAAAGCACAATAACAAAAATATAAAGTCCTATGTGTAGTGGCAGAATCTGGATTCAAACCACAACCTCAGAGTGTGTGACAACTGCAGAAAGCCTTTGGAATTATACATTCTCTGTCTCTTTTTTATTTTTCTTGCAGGGATGATTTTCCATACTGCTCTCCCCTGATTCTCATGGAGGTATTTGGAGAAGGGTGAGGCCTGGGCTCGGAATAATGAGGTATAGATCTGCGTCCTGACACTCACTGTTATTAAACATGTCCTGTCTCCTACACTTTTGAAACAGGTAGCTTCCTGATTTTGGCTTCTGTCTTTTATAGCAATGGGCTGGGAACCTGAGAAATCACTGGAGAAAGGGATGCTTGGGGACCCGACATTGGTATATGAGCCTGTAGCCCTCAGGTGTGTACAAAGGAGGAAGTGAAATACTTCCTACCACTATGGTATCATAAAAACATAAACCCAGCAACCTATAAATTGTGCCTGAATTTATTTTAAAATATTTAACTTGGTACAAGTATTCAGTTGAAGTTTCTACACATAAATTTTCAATGAAAATAGCATTTTCATTAACAAGATTGACTGCTAATGGGAAAATGTTCATATGTTTCTTTAAATGAAAAATTTAGGTAACAAAAGAATATGTAGAGTAATAAGGTTGCTTTTGTAAAAAAGAATCTATGCATATTAAAGACTGGAAATATATACACAGAAGCAATTTTAAAATGTGTCTCCATCTCATAAGAATGTATGCAATTTAAAAATTTTTAATATAACTTTATTTTGAGATGTTATAAGTCACAAGAAGTTAGAAGAAATGATAGGGAGAAACCATGTGCTACTGAATTTCCATTAAGAGTAACACCCTACAAAGCTACAGATGATCCCCAGGTTATGTAGGGGTTACCTCCAGAGGAACCCATCAGAAGTAGGAAATACTGCCAGCTGGAAATGATGCCCTTCATCCCCAGAACACATAGCTCAGTACACAGCACACTGTGGAGTGTCGGTTGGTCGATCTCCTGATCCTGAGCCGGCTGGGAACTGCGGCTCACTGCTGCTGCACAGCAACTGGAGAGAGCATTGGGTTTTATTGCATCAACCAGAAAAAAAGATCAAAATTCAACATTGGATGTACGGTTTTCACTGGATGCATACCGCTTTCCTACCTTTGCAAATTGGAAGTCAAATTGTCAGAAGGTCAGGGACTATCAATGGCCCAATATCCCAACTGGAACATGGGTGTTAATAAAGCCCAGATGCAGAACATTTCTGTGGCTGCAGGAAGCCCGCTCCTTGCCTTGTTATAGGCCACCTAACTCTCTTCCTTACTTGCCTCTCTTCCTGAGCCCTGGCCACCATTCGTCTGCCACCCACTTCTGTAATATTGTCATTGCAAGAATTGGGCAACTTGGCAACTTAGTGAGAACCTATCTCAGAATAAAATAATAAAAACAAGCTGGGGATATAGTTCAGTGCCAAGGCCCTGGGTTCAGTCCCCAGCACAGCAGAAAACCTTACATGAATGAAATCATGTGATGTACAACTTTCGAGATTTTGTCCCCACTCAGCCTAGTTCCCCAGTTCCCCGGACTTGCTGTGTGTATCAATAACTTAAGATATTGAGTGGTTTTATAAACATTTTAATTTTCTGTTTTCTTGTTCTTTAAAATATATTTAATGATGAATTTTTATTTTATAATCAAATAAAATAATTAAATAGTCTCAATGGGAAAACGTTGCCAATTTTATAATTAGAGGTTTTTCAACCTGCTAAACAGGAAATCTTATTTAATAATGTTTATAATACCCATGCCATCAGGTAGTGCCACTGTGGGCCAGTTGTCATGACAGGAAACACTACGGTGAGACAGTGAACCCAACACTCTCCGGGGACACACTATACCGGGTCATTGTTGTATCCCTTCCTCAACTCGCTCAGGGCTTCTCTTTCAGGAGATGCTCCTCTGCAACATTATTGAATATTCCTCTGTGTCCTCACGTGTCTGAGTCTGTGAAACAATTCCACTCTCAGAAGTTGAAGTTGAAGAAAAGGATTCATTTGTCTCTCGAGAAACTCATACCCATTATACACAGAAATGCACTTCCCCTCAGGGATGAAGTAGCCGTGAATCTCAGCGTCACGCCGACTTGGTCATAATCTAACGCTTCATGCCTCCAACAACTTGATTTGTCAGGGGATGTCCCCGTAAGGGCTGCCGATAGGATCGATGCCCATTGAAGAGGATATAATGAAGCCCTTGGTGAGCTAATTTCATTTTCTTATTTTCAACAACTTGGGGTGTATACGTGTGAAACAGGAAGTAGAGAGAAGATTCTAAGAACCTTGCTGTGCCTAAACCTGGAGAGAGGGTTTCACCGCTGTTTTCTGATAAAGGATGTTCAGACCTTCAGAATGGTTTCTTTCAAATACCCGATACGTGCATGTTTGTTTCTACCCACTAAGCACCATCAGGCCTTCTCCAGGTAGAACATTTTCTTCCAAATTAACTGCAGCAAAGCTCAGTGCTTCATGTTTATTATCTACTTCTATTATGGCTTGAGGACAGAGAAATTGATTCTGATTCACTCTACCACTCGCTGCGAGCAGTTTCAAGTAAAGGTATTTGTCGATTTGGATAATTTCTTAGAAGCTTGTTATTTGCCTGGGAATACATCCATTACCCAACAACCAGAAGGATAAGGAGCTGAATCAGCCATATTTTTAAGTTAAAATAAGAACTTTTTGTTGGCCCAGGTAAATAGCAGCTTAATGTTCATCTTAATCATTCACATATCGGGGAAAACTCTGAAGTTGCACAGAGCTAGCTTTCCACAGAGGCAGAAAAATAATATCTGTGTACAAAAGTCTTTCCACCTTTAACCTTTACCCATCTTTCATACTGAAACATAACTTCTTCCATAATTCTGGGAAGTCAGCTCATTAGGCACATGCTCCATGTTTGCATCAGAAGCATTATATTACCTGGGGATTAAGAGAGCAGCAAAAATCACCTGAAGAGGTTTCTGCTGTGAATTGCATCCAGCCAGCAAGCATACTGGCTATGTGACACATCCCTCTCTGGACCCCTGGGCCATCCCTCATGGTGACACAGAGGCTGTGCATCATGGGGGATCTGGTGTTGAGAACAGATGGAGACCTGACTCTCGGTAAGCCCTGGGAGTGCAGAGGGTAAGGCTATATGGTGTAGTAGGTTAGAGCAGGACAGAGTTATTGAAATCATGTGTTTTAAATTCACCATGGCATGTACTATGCTTGCCCAGTGGTTGGCCTTGGAAGACATCTTCAGTTCCAGACTCTCCAGAAATGCCATAGTAGAATTGGGCTGGTTTGCAGAACCAAAGGTATCTGGTTTGTCTCTGAGAAAAACACATGTGTGAGTTTACCTTGCCAAGCCTCACTTTCCCTTGGTGGCTATTTTATTCTCTCTGTACCCTATTTCTCCACAACCCCACATTCCCAGAACTTTCTTACTATGGGTTTTTTTCTCTCCAAGATTGTCTCACCATCTGTTTATGTGCATGTGTTTAGTATGTTTTGCCTTAGATCACTGGAACTTCAGTAGGAACTAGTGGAGAAAAATACATACAAAGAAAAATAATCAATTGACTCATGGTGCTGGGTGGAGGAATCATGAAAGATATGGCCTTCCTAGAACATCCTACCTCAGTGTCTGGGCCTCTGTGAGTCCCTTCTCCATGAGGTCAGCTGAAACATTTTGATTACAAGTCAGGATCTGAGGGGCCAAATCTCTAAAGTGGAGATGAAAGCAAGTTAGTCACTTTCTCCCTCATCAGCCCAGAGTGCCTGAGTAAACGCAGAATCCTTTCGGTTGAAAGCAACAGAACACCAGACTAGCCATGCTTTACCCGGGGAGCACATGGTTCTCCCCCTTAACAAAGAATCCAGACGCATGTGCTGGGCAGCGTCTCTGCTATCTTTGTTTCCCTAACCTCACCTTTCCCTGTGACACAATGCCTTAGGGTTATAAATTAGCTCTAGCCATGTGCTATAGTTTTGTATTTGTTGATCTTTTATGTGACAGTCAGAAACTAATCCATAATGCTAAATTTTCTCCCCAAGAGAGGAATAAATGAGAGGCCACAGGTAACCATGACCAACAGGTTGAGCATGGACAGCTTCCTGAGAGGCCACAGGTAACCATGACCAACAGGTTGAGCATGGACAGCTTCCTGAGAGGCCACAGGTATCCATGACCAACAGGTTGAACATGGACAGCTTCCCAGTGCAGTTTGGGCCCCTGGGACAGTGTTTAATGTCAGGAACATGTAGTGGGGTCCATACTGAGTGGTGAACACAGGCCTTTGGTGGATCCTAAGCAGAGCATTTTGTTATTCTAGTTCAGTGGGACCCTTTGCCCACTCTTATCCAGCCAAGGAAAGAATCATATCTACATTCACTCATCCTCTAGATTTTTCTCGATCTTTCCTTATAAGAACCCACATTTCAGAAGATGCCACATGTGATGACCATTTCCAAGTGTGAAATTCTAACCTTTCAAAATGAGGAAGCATAGACTTTAGGGAGTGTACCCACATGCTTTCGGTGGGTGGCAACTGCTCCCGGCTGGACAGGTCCCCTTGCTGGCTCTGCACTGCACTGTTGGAATGTCAGCTTTTATCAAGCTTCCCACTCATGGACTGTGTCTCATGTGTTTGTGATCCCAGTATCAGACACTTCCTCCCCACATACTTCTTTCCATTCCTCTTCCTGCTAAATTTTATAGATTCTTAAGCTCTTCTTTAAAAAGCATTGCCTTTTAGTTTCCATAATAGCTTGCCCCAAGTCTCTACACTGCTTGGTGCTTTCTTGGTCTCCTTGGCCTTTAATGCTGGTTGGCCTTATCACTTTCTCATTCAAATTCATATATACTTTCACTTTCTATTTAAAGTATCTTGCTCTGTCTTACTGCTAACTCTAAGTGGGCCCAGTGTTTCAAATTTGTACCTACGTCCAACTACTCCATTCTCCTCATATTGGGAAAATTATTTACAGCTGACTTCTATACATCTAAACTCAAGAAATCCATCAGCACATTGTTTCTAATTTTCAAAATATAATTGATGGCAAATAGCTACGTATAATATGTTCAACATCATTGGTTACTAAGTGAATGCGAATTAGAACAGCAATGATGTATCACTACACACACATCAGAATGACTACAGTAAAAAAGTAAGTGCTGGTGAAGATATAGAGAAGCTTGAGAAACTTACAAAATGCTAGTGGAAATGAAAAATAACACAATGAGCTTGGGAAACATTTGGATAGTTTCTCACAATATGTAACTACCATGATTCAGATTGCACTCTGGGGCATTTATCTATAAAAAGTGAGAAATTATATTTATCTAAAAATCTGCACCTGGATATTCATTATAGCTTTACTGATAATAGCTCCCAAGATGAAAATAAACCACATAATCTTTGATAGATGAACAGATTATCTATCTATCAATCAATCATCTATCTATCAATCATCTATCTATGAATCAATTAATCAGTCTACCTATCTGTTTATCTATCTGGGTGCTATGGTCTGAATGTTTATATTCTCCCAACCTTCATTTGTTGACATTCTAACACCCAGATGATTGTACCAGGGGGAGGGGCCTCTGGGAGCTGATTAGGGAATGAGGACCAGGGTCTGATGAGTGAGATTAGTGCCCATATAAAAGAGGCCTAAGGGAGCTTGTTAACCCCCCTACCATGTGAGAACACAGTGAAAACACAAGGAAGCAAGCCCACATCAGACATCAACACTGCCACTCTCTTGATCTTGGGCTTCCCTGCCTCCAGAGCTGTGAAAAATAAATTTTTGTTGTAGGCTTCCCAGTTTGTGATAATTTTTTATGTTAGCCAAAATGTACTCAGTCATGTAGGATCATATATGTATTTGAATTATTGTTATGTGCAGCAATTTAGACAACTCTCCAAGAAGTTAATTATTATACAAAACAAAAGATGACTATCCCCAAACTTACATAGTGTATGATTACATTTATATAAAATCTTTGAACTGATAAAATGTTAAAATGGATAACTATCAGGAGTTCCCAGGGGCTTGGATCATGGTAGGTGGGGAGAGGGGGAGGTGATGGTTGAAGAAAAGGCAGGTAAAGGATCATGGTGGAAATGGAAATGTTCTGTATCTTGACTGTACCCATGTCAGTATCTTGTTTTTTTTTTTTTTTTTTTTTGTTCCGGGGATTGAACTCGGGTCCTTGTGCTTGCAAGGCAGGTGGAGGAACCACTGAGCTAAATCCCCAGCCCCATGTATCTATCTTGGTTTTGATATTGTATTATGGTTTTGCAAGACATTTGCCATTGGGAAAAACTGGGTGAAAGGCATCTGGGGGGTTTTCTGGGTATTTCTTTACAACTGTACACATCTATAATCATCTCAAAAAGAGTTTAAATATAAATATTTTAATTATATTTGCTCTGGATATAGAATACATCAGAGCAGTAAAGTACAAAGAGACTAATTTTGTCCCTAATTTTAGAATTAGAAAATTACCATTAAAATTTCATCACATATGACAACCATGTCCTTTTTTATGCACAGTATTTTATTGAATCATTTGTGAACCATATTCTAAAAGATTCAATATTTTCCACCTCAATATGACTAAATTTGTGTTACTTTCTTTTTTTTTTCTTAGAAATTCTACATGGTGATTTCTTTGGGAAAAATCATCTCTTGAACTGTACAGTGAAATTTAGAAGTGTATACAGACCCATTAAGAAATATTTTTGGAAGACATTTCAAATATTCCATATATGTATCTGATACTAGACAGATAATATTTATTATTTTCATCAACCTTATATATCTCAAATAAATGTACTTCTTTCAAAAATTCTGCTTTTCTTGAATAGACAGTAAATAAAATTTATGACTAGGAAAGGAAGAAAGCCATGGATAGAATATCAGAAATTAAGAAACAAGAAGCCATACAGGAGGGAGGGAAGAAGAGTATGACGTGTAAGGCAGAGGCTCTGCTGCATTCAACACAGTGCTTTTCACATTTATCCTCCATTTAGCTGATTGTCTCTTCAGCTGTATCTACACTGCTCTTAAAATTACCTACTGTGTTTGTTTTGAATTATATTAAGTTAATGTATTACAGAGTTTTGTCATATATACAGAAAAGTAAAGAAATTATAAGTAAAGAGCTCAATACATTTTCATCAGGGGAGTTAGACCACGTAACTACCTCCCACATCAGGAAACAGGACTTCACTTAAACCCAAAGAGCTTTCCTTCTGTCCCCTTTGTCACCAACCACACCCCCCCAAACCAACATGCTGACCTCTGTGATCACAGATTCATTATTCCTGTTTTTGTATTTTATCTACATAGGTTTTTAAAGTTTAGACAAAATCTGCCTGTCTAACAGCCTACCTTCTTCCTTAAATGTGCCCTCTTGGCTTCCTAAAGCAAATCCACTAAAGTTATCTTTTCTTCTCTCTCTCTTCCTATTCTCTTATTTTATCAACTATCGAGCTCTGATATCATCCATCTAGATCTTTTTCTAATTTCTCCTTGACTCTTTTTTTTTCTATTTGCACTGATTTTGGAAATCATTGTTTTTTAATCAGCTGAGGACAAGCAGACATTCTCCCCTCCCTCTGTATCACCTCTGCTGCCTTGGTCTTTTTTTCCTATGGCTTCCAATGTGACCTTTCTGAGCTGCAAGCTAGCTGGTCACTCACCTGCTGGAGAGAAAGGCATATTTGCTGATCTTCAGGGAACAAAGTTCAATCATTTTGCACTGTACAAAAATCCCTTGAAAATCTGCCTCAGGCGTATTTTTCATGTCCACTCTGCTGACAAACCCATCATGCCCTGTAATCTTGCTGTGGAGTTTTACTTGCATTTTTCAAAACAGACCGTCTGCACGTATCTCTAAGAATTTCTATCTGTTCTGATTTCTTCCATGATGTTTTTCTACCTCTTTACTGGTCTACTGAGGAGCCTGTGCAACCATTAAAATTGAGTTAAAGTATCCTTTCTTTTCCCCCACTCACCCACAGAGACCATCAGTAGCTCATGTGATGCTCGTTCCACTATAATGCTTAGTTATCTCTCTGTGGTGTTTGTAACATAATGTACAATTATTTCTTGGCATGTCTCTCTGGGTCATAGCTTGAGTTACTTTTTTGTACTCTTTCCTATATTCTCCATGTATAGAATATTATACAATAAACATATTATTATACAATTGCTCTCTTAACTAATGAATAGTAATGTCATTAAGAATTAAAAAGCAGCAAATATGCATGCAATAACATTCGCTTACCAGCACCAAGGAAGAAAGGAATGTTTTTTTCCATAGAAAATGACATTAAACTCAGTCCCAAAGAATGGGTAGAATTTATAAAGGAGGAAGAAACTGATCTTTCATTGCTTACAAGCAGGAAGATTTCTCAGGGGAAGTGGTACTCAGGAAATCCCAAATAGCAATTAGAAAGAGCTCTTCTTTAGAGCATTTCAGATAGTACTGTTTGCCCATTTTTGCCCTTAAGACTCAGTCTACTGACAGGCTCAGGCCCTGGCTCCTGGATATATTTTGACAAACTGAAATCATTGAACAAGTATTGTCCTGGGCTTTGACCTGCCCTGGGTTCAAATGCCTATGCTAGTGTGTTATAGGGGCCTTCAATAGGCCTCTGTTTTATCCTCTGTATTATGAGAACAATCTGGCTTTTGTTCAATTGGGTTAACATGACAATCAAATGAAATGATGTTTATAAAGTGCCTGGCATAATACTTGTCCTGCAAAAAATCAGCATCCTACAAATTATAGTTCCCTTTTCTGGCCCTCCTGTAAGTTCTTGTGATGCTTTCCTTTTTATATATTGACTGTTTATCGCAGCAGCCCAGGGAGAGGGGAGGGTCGGGTGGGACACTGTGTCCATTCAGTGCGCTGTGGGCTGTGTGCAGGAGACCAGAACCTACCAGGGCTGAGCACAGGCAATAAATCCAACCGCGTGCAGTGTGCTCTGCTGACCTCTGAGAGCCTCTGGAGGCTGAGGTGGCCTGGATTGCTGACACAGGCGTGGGGGAGACTGCACTTCTCCGCTCAGGCAGCTCCCTCCTATAGCCTGAGTTTGCACAGATTCACAGCACCACACCCCTTCCCCGCATCTGAACTATGCTTAGAAGAGAGAAAGAGAAGCAAATATCTGAAGACAAGACCCACAGGCTAAGTTAGCTAGTTTATAAATTCCAGTCAAGGTTGTATAGCTATGATCTGTTACTGCCCACATCGTCACTATTCCTGCCTTCAGCAACACTCTGTGAGCATCCAGTGTAGACGCATTTATATCTGACACTATGGATGCAGGGACTCACAAAAGCTATCGACCCAACATCATTCAGCTGATCAGTGCATCTCCTGCTGTTTGTGAAGAAAAATAAATTAGCTTAGTCCACTATGTATTTTTCTCTGTATGATACTACATGCATTCACTTATTTGATACATACTTTTACAGCAGCTCCTAGATGTTAGGGCCCAGTGCTGCACGCCAGAAATCCAGTGGAAAACCACACAGTTGAGACTGGTGGTTGCAAAACTTAGTGTTACTGTAGTCAGTCAAAAACCAATTTAAGGAAAAAACCAATTTAAGCAATTCCCTTGTTGGCACAACCTGTAAGATGTACAGAGAAGCTGGGCATGGGGGCACATTCCTGTAACCCCAGCACCCTGGGAGGCTGAAATAGGAGGATTGCAAGGACTCAATGACTTCATGAGACCCTGTCTCAATAAAATAAAATGAAATGAAAAGGGCTCTGGGTACAGCTCACCATGAAATTTCTGGGTTCAATCCTCAGTGCTAGAAAAACTGTACAGAAAGAGCAAAATAGCATAATTATTTAGTAAGAGAGATTGAACATTAGGCAGCCAGGTGCAATAAAAACAAGTCTGATTATATAGAAAATGTGAAAAGAGCCGCAGATGCTGGTTTGCTGCAGAATCAGATACAGGACCTGAAGGGACTTTCGGTGGGTGATTTGGGTCCTAAAGGATTGTGGAGCAAGATATTAGACATAGACAGAAGGGTCAGAGCCAGAGTGATATATCAGAGAAATAAGACAGAGGCTGCCCATGCTGGCTTTCCATTGTGTGTAACAAATCACCACAGACTTGGGCATCAGGTCGCTGGTTCTAATGCTTGTGGTAGGGCAAGGCTGAAGTCAAGTTGTTGGCTGGCTACATCTTCATCAGGAGGCTCAGATCCTCTTCCAAGTTCACATATCTCTGGGCAGAACTGTTCATCTGGAAGCTGTGGAACTCGCACTTGGTGTCTCCTGGGCAGAGAAGTCTTCCTGGCCCTTCATCTGGTCACCTCCTGTGGGCAGACCCAACTGGCATCACCTCCCTTTGGACGACTCTAAAGACAATGGACTAGTAATCTAATGACAGGAGAAACCTGTTTCATTCTCTGGCCCCAACCACACTCAAATAAGGTTGACTAGATAGAGGAGATTGTACAGAGCTCGATACAGGAGGCAGGAATCTCAGGACTCTGGTAGAACTTTGCTTGAAGTCACACAGAAAGGCCCAGCTGACATTTCTGTGAATGGCAGAGAGCGTCAGAGCTCCTCTGTGTCCTATAGGTGTCCTGCAGGTGCTTGCTGAGGAACCCAGCCATGCTTAGGTGTCAGACCTGGAAACTGGACCAGGCAGGTCCAAGTCCTGCCTCCACTTGTTTGTAGCTGTGTGATCTCAGGCAAGTTCTCGATCCATGAATGATGAGCTCCCTCTAAGTTTTTTTATTTATTTATTTTTATTATATTTATATATTTTATTTTCATTTTAAGTCTTTTTATCTTTTGATCTTTTAATTCTGATTTTTAAATTGTACAGATATAAGCATTTAGTGGTTATAATTACAGAGGAAATGTCTTAGGATTCGGGTTGTGATTCTCCTTGGAAATTGGGGAAGGGTGAACAAGTATCAGCTTGGTTAGTAATGGGCAGTATTGCAATTAGGATAAAACAGTAAGGGTCTTATCTTATTTGGTGGCTGAAGATCACAAAGAATCTCAGGGTGTTAGGTCCTGTAGACGCTGATGTGTCAAACTAAGCAAAACAATTGAGCTAATATGTGTAAGATGCTTGCTCCTTGTGAGCAGATGTCAGTGTGACTTAGCCAACCTAAAAGCCTTCCCTTCTCACACAGAATCTAGGGGGCTGGAAGCAATTAGGGCTCCATCTTCTGCTTCTTACGCTGGTGGAGGGATGTAGCAAAACCCCTGCTGCAGGCTTGCAGCCACCTGAATGGGCCTCTTGCTGGTTTGGAAATTATAATCGGCTCTGGCTCAGTTCTTTGTCTCCTCCACTTAATGACAGGCAGTGCCTTCCCTCTGCAGGGAACACTGTGACTTCCAAGGAGAAAACCTCGGCCGTGAGAGCTGACCATGGACTGGGTTTAGTTGTTTGTTACCTCAGGCTGCCCTTCTGATATGACAAAGTGTTGTGCTGCTCAGAACAGATACTTGGCAGAAAGAAAAAGCCTCTCCCCTCAATTTCAGTTAGCTCTGACAGCCTCCACTTGGTCATTTAGACCTAGAACATAGAGGATTCCGTAATACAAGGTAACAACATAATGCAGCTAAATAACGCAGTAACAGCTCCCTTAACATACGCTAGCAGGATTTCTTTTATCTGTATTCAGCTGAGGGGGAAAAACTCTCAGACTCAGCTTACGAGATGGCAGCAAGCTAGAGGCAGCAACAGATGACTGAGAAATATCTATCATCACAAAAATAAGAAGTTAGCATGTTTTGAAATGGAAATGTTTTTACTTTCATTTTATCCTCGTATTTCTCTTAGTAGGAAAATTACATCGCAAGTTCAGCAGCCTAAACCAGATAAAAATTATTATTTTTTAATTATTATTATTGTTGCTGTTGTTATTATTATTATTATTATCTTATGGTTCTGGAAGTCAGAATTCCAAAAATGGATCTCAGCGGGTTCAAACTGAGGTGTCAGCTGGGTAAAGTTCTCTCTCTTTTTAAAATTAACTTCATTGGTACATGTTAGGTGTACATTATGATTACATTCATCATTGGGAACTTGTACCTGTACATGATTTATCTTGGTTCTTATTTTTTCCCATTCCCTTTCCCTCCCTCCACCCCTCCACCCTTCCCTATTTACAAAGACTTTGTTTCTGTTTTTTTCCTTTTTTTCTCATATTTTTTCTTTCCCTTCTTTCCTTTCCCTCACCTTCCCACTGCCCCTTCCCCTTTGAACCTTTTCTTCCTACTTCACATTATCTATTATACATTTTGGTCCTCATTTATACTTTCAGTTTCTCACACCAGAGAGACAATTCAGTGTTTACATATATATGTCCTATTTATTTCACTTAAGAGTATGGCCTTGATATGGATCCATTTAGTTATAAATGTCTCTAGTTTATCATTCTTTATGGCAGAATAATACTCCATTTTATTAAAAAAAACCACACACACATCTTCTCTATCCAGTCACCAGTTAGGGCATTTGGATTGTTTCCAAAGGGAAATCCATATGCAGAGTCCTCAAAAAAAACAGGATTAGAAGTCCCATTTGACCCCGCTATGCCCTGCTGGGTATCTTCCCCAAAGAATTAGAAGCATCATACCACAGTAATATATGTGCACCCATGTTTACAGCAGCATAGTTTGTAGTAGCTAAAGCTTGGAAACAGCCCAGGCAGGGTTCTCTTTGGAGGCTTTGGAGAGAGCCTGTTTTTCTTCCTTTATCACCAGCCTGTGTTCCTGAGCTGTGGCCTCCTCCTTGGTCTTCACAGCCAGCAGAGGCAAGTTGAGTCGTCAAATCCTCTGCCCTCCACATCAGCAGTCACCTTCCCAGGAACAGTGATGCTCACAGGTTCTCGGTTAGGATGTGGACTTCTCTCTTTGAGAGGGCAGAGGACATTATTGTACATACTAAATCTGTATTTTCTCTCAATCTACCTTCTAGCAAAGACTATCACTGTAGAAAAAATACAGTCTTGGTCATTCTTAGTGTTATCCTTAAGTGGAAAACTTACAACTTGAGAAGAACTGAGATGGTTGGAAATTTGTAGAAAGCAGCAGTGGGAGGTAAGTTAGCAGGCCCTTCTGTGTGGTGGTGACCCCTGTGGGAGCTCCAGGTAGGCACTTCTGCTCCTGGGTGTGAGGCTGGTGTGAAGCCTCAACAAGAGGCTTCCTTCTACCTTCTACCAGGTAGTGCTCCACTCAAGGCATCCGAGAGAGGCCAGGCCAGGTCACCAGCCGCCCATGGACCGCTAGTCACCTGGCAAGGCAAAGTCTGTTCTGTGGGGGGCAGAGCCATGAGCGGAGAAGGAGAGGGGTCAAGAGGCCCCGGGATCCTAGTTCTTGACCAAGTCATGGCCCTGGAGCAACTCTGCCCCAGTCAGTTATCTTCCTTGGACTCTACTTTCCTCAGTTGGAAATTAAAGCAGGTGGGCCAGATGAGAGCTCAAGACTGTCCCACTCTGCCCTTTGGTTAGTCTGCCATGTAAATTTAAAGTTTAAATTAGGCAGTCAGAACAATCAGGATGCAGGGTTTATGAGTACCGGAAAGAGGACTCAAAATTCCCGTGTGATGCCTGCGGCTTCCCAACAGCTCATTTCGAGACATTTCCCTTCTGGCTCAGTATAATTTCCACAGCCCCTATTTTGCCCCAACACAGAGTCCATACTCTTGCTGTTTCCTTCTCTAAGTCTCTTGCCCAGTCCTTGGCTGGGCTGTCCTTTGTGCCTCAAAACAAATGCACTTCTCAGGGAGCTTTCTCCCGATTCTCTCTATCTGAAGCCGGCTCGCAGGAAACATCACTGGCTCTACGTGTTTCCTTTATGCTCTCATCAAAGTTTGTAATTCACACCTAAGTGCATTTTGATCATTAAGTGCCTGTTTACCCCCAGAGCCTCTGAGGCCTTTAAGGACATGAGTGGTGCTCACTATGCTCAACCCCGGATCTGTACCCCGGTACCTGCGACTCAGTGAGTCATCTTAGACAGCAAGTGGAGGAGCGATTCGAACTACTGCTTTTCCTTTGCTCATTCCAGTCTCCCTCCTGCTTGTGACTGATGTGTGCCCTGTGTCTTTACCACTCCATCGTGTTGTCTGTGCCCTCGCCTCTTCTGATGACTCCCTCATCTGTACCCCTCTAGGCCAATGCCACCCTGCAATGTTTCCATAGCAGGTATCTCTCCCTCTTTTCACCACACAGAGACTGATAAAGGCAGCTCTTTCTTCTCTTTTTCTGTAGTCTTCTCATGCATTCTATGAACAAATAATATTCTCCGCTTGGCCAGATTCCTTTTGCTGTTGTAACAAATCCTCACAATCTTAGTGGCTTTAACAGCACACAAAATTATTATCTTAGAGCCCTAGAAGTAAAAAATCTAAAACTGCACCACAATGGGCTAAAATCGAGCTGTCGGACAGGCCACATTGCCTCTGGAGGCTCAGTGTCCTTTGTCACCTTGAGTTCTTTGGCTGTGACCTTTCTCCACCTCCAAAGCAGCAAAGACAGGGTGGGGTCTTCTCACATCAAATCCTTCTGCCCCGGCATTGCGGTTACATCGCACAGAAGGATGCTCACAGGGTCTGTGTGAGGACATGAGCTTCTCTTTCGAGCAGGTCAGATGACAGTATTGTGCATACCACATCCACACTTTCTTCCAATTTAACTTCTGGTGAAGGATGTTCATAACCAACTGAATGTTCCTGAGCCTCACTCCTACTGCCCTTCCTTCTCTCCTTCACAAGGCTTTCACTCTGTTAATCCACCATGAAGGAGGCCACGAAGTCATCAGCACTTGACAGTTACAGATGTGACTCTCATTAAAAACCTGGGAAATCCATGGCATTTTGCAGTATAATTTTGCAGAAGCACAACTTTGAATTGTAACCCTTGGAAACGAATTTCTTAGTGAGAGAGTGAACTCCACTCTACACCCCAGCTTTATATTTAATACAGCTCTTGCAAGCACTTGTAATGGTATATGCCCAACTTGCATTTGTAGTGTAGCCATGTCTACAGCTCTTCATGAGCATCAAGGATGAAATGAACAAAACCTCACATTTGAACCAATCATTTATGGTCAAAACAACTCTGCCAGAAAAGTTTTACAGATAGGGAAAATATTTGGAGATCTGTAGCTTACCTAATATTCAAGGCCTATGAAAGGGTGGAATCAGAATTTAAATAAATTCAGCACAACAATCAAGCTCTTTCCACTACTCCAAATGCCCAAGTGTATTTTTGTCACTTCCTTTTGTTAATTTTGTCCTGTACAATCACTGCGGCTTCCAGGTGGCAGAAGTTCTGGGCTCAGCAGATTGGGCTCAAATTAAGGCCCATTGTGTGTTGACATTCTTCCCCTGGGGTCCCAGGCAAAGGTTCGGGCAGCTTCAGAATGTGTCTACATATGAAAAACTGGATTTTTTTTTTTTTTACAGTAAAGGGACTTTTGCATTTATCAAAAAAAATTGGAACATCAGGTTAAGGAAAGCAAAATATAGGAAGTACACCCAATTTTAGTTGAGCATTCACTTAAAGTTAGAAAGAACAACATTGTCCCCCACACCAATAAAACCTGTTACAAGATACATCATGGTGTGATTATGTCAATAAGAAAGTGAGCTCAATCAAAATTGTAGAAGAGCAGGAGTGAGTTGGAAATGTTATCTCTGAAGCTCCAGAAGTAACTTCTGAAGGTCAAGCTTCCTAAATTCATGGTGGACCTACCCTGACAAAGGTGGTGCCTGAAGCCTCATGCTTTCCCAAAAAGCCAGGGATGAGTCAACTTCAAATTTGAAGCTTTCCAAAATTGTCCATTGTTTTAGTGTTTTCCCAATTATTGAAATTATATATTTTGAAAGGCTTATCATGGTAAGCAATATAGAAATATAAAATGAACATGTGGCAAAAATTTTATGCAGTGAAGAAAAGAGAAAGAAACTAATTTAAAATATATGTGAAGAGATGGGGATAAATAGACAACAATTTTAAGGAAGAAATTCCAATGTTGAACACAAGATAAAAACAGTTCATGTTCAACAAGGCACTCAACTATGACTTTTGCAGAATTATTTTTTTCATAGGTAAGAAATTCTTTTCACCTCTGTTGGATGAAAATGTTTAAATTAACCTTTCTCCTGAGAACAGACTTCTCAAAGTGCCCTTGACATTTTATTGTGGCAGGCTAGCTTATGGATAGCCGGTGTTGAGAGGAATTCCTAGACAGGATACCTCACCCTGATTTGATCATCAGAAGTGGTTCTAGACATTTTGTGTGTCTACTGAGGGACTAGTAGAAGATCTCTTACAGAAACTGAGACCATAATGATTTATTCCAAATAGGCAAAAAAAGTGGCTGAATCTTCTTTGGGTGCATTACTGGGCTTCCACCTTTGATGAGTTTATTTTGAGTAGTGTATTTTATATAATGCTCTAGGGCATCAGTCCTCAACATTTTTGGCACCAGGAACTGGTTTCATAAAAAATTGTCCACTGACCAAGGGGTAGGGATGCAGTTTCAGGATAGTTCAAGACCATTACACTTATTATATACTTTATTTTTGTTATTATATGCAAATATATAATGAAATAATTATACCACTTTCCATAATGCAGCTTCAGTGGGAGCACTGAGATTATTTAGCTGTTTTCCCGCAACCGTGTGGTTTCATCTGGCGATGATGGGAGCCAGTGACACCCAAAGTGTGTTGCTTATGTCCAGTTTACCCTGTAAACTCAATTTGAGTGCTGTTACTGCAGAAAAACCTCCTTCACAAAGATGGAATGTTAAAAATGGAAGCAGCTTTTCAGAATAATGTACATTGACATCAATCCAGAATGTATGAGCAATGAAACCAGAAAGCTATCAAGTCCTGGCAGCCACTCCATCTGTGCACATACAATGCAAAAGGACCAATTCAGAGCTACTGACATGCAATCATTCAGGGACTTGAATTGTTCTACAGCTGTGGTGGTGGTTGGCCACAAGCATTGTTATCTTGGTGTCAACATTTGTAGACCCTTCAACATATATTTCATACCACAATGACTCATTATTCTTGCCTAATATTGTTCAACATCCCCTCCTATTTCATCAGTTCATCTAGTTATGTTGCTAGCCAAAAAGAGGAACATGCTGCTTTTTTTTGTTTTTTTTTCATGTGCCACCTTTTGAACTGTGGCCTCTCCTAAAAGTTCATGACAAATGTCTTCAGCAGCTGGATCAGCTCCTCAGCAATAGCAAAGGGCTTCTTAGGTTTAGTGATGTGGTCAGCCATTAAGAACGATACTCTCAGTATAGACATATTTGATGACATGGTAGCTTTCAATAATTACTTCTGTTCCTCATGCTCATTTGTTTATCTTTGGAAGAAACTCCAGTCTTGCCTTTTATTGCAGAGTGCTTGGTCTCCATGTAGGGAAGCAGTTTGGAAGGTTTCATTGCTTCATTTGTATAATATGTCACCACATATTATACAAAGTGGGCTTGGAGAATGTGAATCATTTGTTGTAAAAAACTCATAATTTAATTTAATGAAGATTCTTGACATTTTCTTTTAGATGGAAGCTTTCTTTTTTGCTGGCATTCTCAGAATTCTGCTGTCTCATCTTTCGGTCTTTGTCCTTTTTGCAAAGATGGTCTCCAGTGACATTTGTTTTTTATTTATTTTGGGTAGGGTGAGTTTGTGTGCTTACCAAAACTGTGATATGCGTGCAGTGCTGGAATAAGATACGGATGGAACTGGTAAGTAAAATAATGGGTAGACCATGTGGGGACTAAAATAACTGTCTGATTCTGACCTAAAACCTGCCACCATATGCAGCTGTATAATAGAAGTACATCAACTCACAGGCCACTATGAATCCTGCCACTGGATGTAGTTCAATTGTTACTTGCTACTCACTGATAGAGTTTTGATATGAGTTTTCAAGCAGTTAATTTATTGTGGTCTCTGTGAGGTCTATATTTGCAGCTGTTGCCTGGGGCTAGCATCATCACCTCAGCTCCACCTCAGATCATCTGGCATTGGATTTTCATGAGGAGTCTGCAATCTACATCCCTGGCATGTACAGTTCACTGAAGGGTTGGTGCTCATAGGAGAATCTAATACCTCCACTGATCTGCTAGGCGACAGAGCTCAGGTGGTGATGGGAGCAAGTGGGAGGGGCAGTATATACAGATGAACTGTCTGGGGCTGCTGTGCATTGTGGTTCCTAACAGTCCACAGACAAGTGCTGGTCCATGGCCTGGGGCAGTGATGGTGAGCCTTTTAGAGGCCAAGTCCCCAAGCTGCAATTCAAAACCTACTTATTCATTGCAAAGTGCCAACACTACAATTAAATCTGAACATTGAGGTTTTAGTTTAGAATAAACAACTTGACAACTTGCGTCTTCTGCTCTAGGACTCTCAAAGGGATGATTATGTATTGTAGTCCTCCCACTACTAACTCATGCTACTGATTTTCTCTTTATCTCTGCTCTTCAATATGTTCCATCATTAGTGGGGTAAGAAAAAATACTTTGACTATGCACTTTTTTCCAAAGGATGCAGTAAATTATGAGCACCATTTTCAGTTCTCTCTCTTTAGGTTATAACTCTGTTATTATCTTTAATCCTCTTCTAGACATTTGCATCAGAATGTGCCTGTATTTGACAAGAACCGTAATTAAATTAGCTGTTCACCTCTCCTTTATCAGTGGTACCATTTCCAGATAAAACGATGTCATGCCTAATTTCTTCCTGCTCTGCATAGAGAAAAGCTGATTTGCTCTGTGACCTTTTGTGGTGATAATTATAAGAAGGACACAGGTCATCACTTCCTGTAAAAGATAAGTGGGCCTTGAAATTCAGAATTTTTCAAATTTTAGAAAGAGGATGTACAGTGTTACTCTTCCTACAGCTAAGTAATTAGACATGTGTAGCACCTGGAAGCAAGAAGTTTGTAAACAGTCTCACATTATTTCAGATCAGACTTTGCCTCTAAAGGTGTTTCTGTCAACTTACAAAAGACATTTAGGGTTTCAGATCCTCTGGACTTCAGAATTCTTAACTAGGGATTATGGATCTGAAGTAATAAAAATAGCAGCAGGAGCTCCAGGATCTAATATTTAAGAGTAATTACTATGGGACAGGTCTTGTGGTATATTAGAACATTCCAGTCTTCCCACAGCTCTGCCACTTGGCCAGGTGGAAAGCTTACCATCTTCATTGTACAGATGACCTTTGGAGTTTGGGTGTTGCTGAAGGTCATAAGATGGACACGGTGGACATCAGGTCCAGGGCCAGAATCTGAAGTGAGATTGTATGTGGCAACTTGATCTGTACCTCCATCTACTGCTCAGCATTCATTTTTTAGCTCTGCCTCTCTATCAGCTTAGCAAATATCAGAACATTGGGCTTGCTCTGAAGAGGAAGTATATTATGCTCCTTCTGCTTTATCTAGAAAATATAAGTTAAATAAATTTAACTGATTCATTCTACTTAGGTTCATAGAATTCCTTTGCCACACTATTTAATTTATCTTTAATCTTCCTTTTGGGAGTTTTATAAGCACAAATAGGACATGCAATATGTATATAGTGAGAAGCTGGCAGTCCACATTTCAGCTGTTTCCAAATGCATTTCTTCTGCTGATTTAGGTTCCATGAGAGTTATAATCCACATGACACTCTCATGAAATGTCTCCCAAATGATTTCATTAAAATTTTTATGTGGGAAAAGTCTACTAAAGGATTGACCCCAAGACAAGCCAATAAGGAGTAATAGAGTGTCTACCATACATTCCCCTTATGGAACATTTATAAGCCGTCCTTTCTATGTGCCATATTTGGGATTACAAATATGTATTTTGTCTGTCACTATGCTCGTAATTTTAAAGTGCCTTTAAAATCAGCTTAGAGGTGTTTTATGTTTTCAGTAATGCATCAGTATCATTTCTATGACTACAGAACTATCAGTTACCCATGTAATTTTATCTCCATATCCTTCAGTTCTCATTTTTAAAAGTATGAAGCAGTTCTCACTTAAGGTCCATAAAGTTGATTACTATTTACATGGTATGTCTTTTTTCCATTCCTTTCTCTCTTTTACAAGAAGAAAGAGGAGGAGGAGGGGCATTTTAATGGGGATCTCAATGACTATCAATTATGGAAATACTCTCATCTTAAAATATGTAATCTTTCAAATGATGTCATGTATATGACTTGTTTTCTCAACTATTTCTTACTTAATTTCTTTCAATGATGTCTTCATAATTAACAATATAAAACTTTAAGATAGCTTGCTAAATTTATTCCTAAATATTTATTCTGTTTGAACAAATAAAAGATAGATAATAGGAAAATAGGGATATAGGTGTTTTGTAAAGAGAAGGGGACCCAGAGATGGAGGGAGGACTTAGGGGGAGAAGGCAAAGGGTTAAAAAAAGAATTTAGATGTGCTATGTGCATGTATCAACTCCTTACAAGGAATGTGATCATTATGTACTGTAAACATGTACTAATAAAAATAAAAATTGAAAAATAATAAGCATTTATATCTATTTTTTGTATTAAATTCTTTTATTGGTACATTGTAGCATTTATAAATAAATTATAAAAGAAAAAACATAATTGAGGGGTTTTTAGTGTATCCACAAACTTACATATCCATCATTACCATCTCATTCTAAAACATTTTCAACATTTAAAACAGAAACTCTGCACCCTACAGCTCAGACCCCATGCTATGGGTTAAACATTTCACGTGTCTCCGTATTACCAGACCCTGACAAATGTTTATTCATTTTTTGTACAAATGGGCTCAACTGTTTTGAGTATTTCATATAGGTGGAATCATAGCATACAGGGCCTTTTATCCCTGGCTTCTTTCACATTGCATATTTGCAAGGTTCATCCATGTTGGAGTACAAATCAGAATTCTATCTTTTGTTTCTTGCTACCTCAAACTGATAAAAGCCATCTATGAAAAACCAACAGCCAGTATCATACTAAATGGTCAAAAATTGAAACCTTTCACACTAAAATCAGGAACAAGACAAGGATGTCCACTATCGCCACTCTTGTTCAATATAGTTCTGGAAACATTAGCCATGGCAATTAGACAAGAGAAAGAAATAAAAGGAATAAAGATAGGTAATGAAGAAG
>NW_004624731.1:12817525-12856523 GCF_000247695.1 Heterocephalus glaber | reverse complement strand
CCAAGATGCATCATGTAAAGGTACAAGTTCCCAATGAGAAATGTAAATGTGTTATATATCTAAAATGTACCAATAAAAGAATTTTTTAAAAAACAAATAAAAAAAAGAATTCTATCTTTTGGATGAATAGTATTTTGTCACCTGTACATATCACATATCGCTTCTCCATTTATCACTTGATGGAGCTTTGTTTTTACTTTTTTAAATTTTATGATAATGATATTATGAACACTTGTGGACAGGCTTTTATGTGAATTTATCTTATCTGTGCACTTGAGTTTATACCTGCAAGTAGAAATGTTGAGTCACTCAATACTTCTCTGACTACTTCACCCAATGCTACATATTTTATGAGGCCTTTCTGTTCACCCTGATGGTAGCCTGAAATATTCTTCACTTGTTGGAGCTTTAGAAACTGTTTGACCTTTGTCTGCTGGTGCTTCTTTTCCAGGACTTTAGGTGGTCAAATGTGGGGACCCTCCTGAAGATGCCCAGTGTTTTTATCTGTGTGTGTGTGTGAGATGTTCCCCTCGACTTGGGACAATGCCATCGTGTAGACTCATTTGTCTGACTTCTTTTCCTTTTTTTCTAAACCACAAAGATAGTAAGCTTTGTTGGTTTCTTCTGCTTGATCCTTTCTGCTAGAATCTGCTCCCGGCTGGAATCTTCTATTCTTTTCTCAAGAAATATAGCCCTCTGCTGTCTCAGGGCTGAAAACTATTCTTTTATATACATAATGTAGTGATTATAGTCCTTTTCAAGTGGGAAATGGAGAAGATTTTTTTCTCCTCTCAAAGACAGAAGTACGAACCAAAATAAATAAGGGGGAATTTAAAAGAAATCCTATTCATATGATTATGAAAACCCCCTTCCCAAGGTGGTTTGAACATACTCCCCACCCCAACAGTCACAAGTGGCCATAAAGAATAACTGCTTCATGGAGTGACCAGCATCTCAAGGGTGTGTTTAATAAGAAACTGCTGTGTAAAATGAAGGCATTTGGTGGGAGGATGGTGTGATTATTAAGGCAGAGTGGAAGGGAGTTTTCTGGAGGGACTGACTTGTTTTGTGTCCTGAATTTGTTCGTGGTAGCAAAGATGTGCTGAAATTCATTGACTTGTACACCAGAAATAAAGGACAATTTTACTTTATGGTAATTTCAAAACTATAAATATAATTTAAAGGTACACTATGGGCCCTGCTAGAAAGTTGTGTTTATAAGCAGCTTTTTTATTACATATCCATCAACATGGGCTTTTCATAAACTAGAATGACATAATATAATCAAGAAGAAACAGAACGCCTTTCCTACTGGATTCAAAATATTTTCATCCAAGAAGGAAGATTTTTCAGAGTGAGCAAGCCCCTTCTAGCAGTGTATTAATATGACTTGTGTATCATATCATGAGTTCCTGCAGAATAGTTTAGATGGTCTGTGTACTTCATCGTGAAAGGATTTCAACTATAAATAGGTGATTCTCCTTAGATAGGTCTTATTTAATACAAATACCTTAAAGTCAGTGTCTGTATTATGATTTTATAAGACAACAAGTGATACTGAGACATGATAAAGGTGGCTCAGTATTTAATCTGGAAAAATTCATCCTTCATATCCTCTGTAAAAGACCACATTTTCCTTGTCTAATGTCTTAAAATGCCTCATGCTAACATGCATATTTGTTAATGTTGGGCTTCACTCTGAAGGAGCTGTGACAAAAACTGAATCCTAGCAGTGGCTTTATGAAACAGAGTAATATGTCTTATTATTTGTAATAGCATATCTTACTGCATATATTATTCATCCAGAAAAGTGCTTATAGATTATTTCTGCTTAAAACATATCACTTAACTCTGTTCCTCTTCTTCCAAGCTGATATCAAAAATAGGGTCTTAGTTTTTTTTAACCTATGTACTTATAAGACATAATCAAAAGAATTTTAAAAGCTTTTGCATTTCTTAAAGAGGTAATGAATTAATTCATAGTACAAACGGAAACATCCTGTGACATGTTAGGGTTAATCTCATTTTATCAATGTACTTGCAGTTCAGAAACTACCTTGAAATTTGTTCTCCTTCCTTTTCTCAAAGTCACACAATGAGCACACCATAAAAATGCCCTATGAAAGTATAAACCAATTACATTTGTTTTTTACTTTGATAAATTGAAGGGAACATTGATTTGGGAATTTAAAGAGACAAAGTTAATATCTACCTTTCACATGATAGCATTTACATTATTTTCTGAACCATAGAATACTCATTTATAAAATGAAAATAAATAATACAGAAGGTCATTGTGAAGACTAAATGAAACAGTTTCTAAAAATTGGCCTAGAAACCTAAATTGGCTGGTTTTCCTATTTAAACTAGATTATGAATATGCCTTGGCATTATTATTTTAAGCAATTATCATGGTGCTAAATGTAAGAATACATTTAGTCACCCTCTCCCCAAAGAGCACAGAATTTCAAACCCAGACTGATCAATTATTATGAGGTACAAATTAAACCAATATTATTACTTATTTTGCTTTTCATTGGATCAATTCTCGGCAATTCTTCAGTTTTGGAAGGTTTAAGCACAAATTTCTCATTAACATCTCTGGAGGAATCCTTTGGGTTCTGGATTACTTAGTCACTAAATCTTTAACCTTTTGTATCCTAAATTCACTTTCTGTGTTTTCTATAATATTCCTCTTAATTCTTTTTCATCCACCTCCCATATCTTGCATTCTAATAGAAGTTGCTGAGATCTATGCTTGAAGTCAGGTATCTTTTCATCTGTTATACAAAATTATGGAATCATTGTCTTCATTTCAGAGTGTTGATGTTCATATGCCTTAAGCAGCAGACCTTTTCCTGAACATTACAAGTCAAAGACTGGGCCACGGATTTATCTCAGTGGTTCTGGCACCAACCTCGCAAGCACAAGGTCCCGAGTTCGATCCCTGGTACCAAAAAAAAAAAAGGAAAAGAAAGAAAAAACCAGAATAGTAGGGTCAAATGAGACTTCTAGTCCTAGTTCTTTGAAGTGTCTCCATGATGATTTCCACAGTGCTTCCACGCTATTCCTCTCCTGGGAATCTTCCCCAAAGAATTAAAAGAATCATATCACAGTGATATATGTGTACCCATGTTCATAGCAGCACAGTTTGTGATAGCTAAAACTTGGAAACAGCCCAAATGCCCATCAACTGGAGACTGGATAAAGAAAATGTGGGGTTTTTTATAAAATGGAGTACTACTCAGCCATAAAAAATGAGAAATTAGAGACATTTATGGCTAAGTGGATGCACATTGAGGCGATACTCTTAAGTGAAATAAATAGGACACACATGTATAAATACTGAATAGTTTCTCTAGTGTGAGAAACTGAAAGTGTAAATAAGGACTAAAATGTACAATAGGTAATGTGAAATAGGAAGAAAAGGGGCAAAGGGGAAGGAAGTGGGAGGGCTAAGGGAAAGGATAGAAGGAAATGGGATTAATATGAGAAAATGGAAAAATAGGAACAAAATCTTTGTAAATAGGGAGGACTGGAGGGGTTGAAGGGAGGGCTGGGCAAGGATGAAAAATAAGAACCAAGAGAGACTATGTAAAGGTGCAAATTTCCAATGATGAATGTCATTATATTGTATACCTAAAATGTGCCAATGATCAGAATGAATAATTGATAATGCAAAATAGGAAGAAAAGGTCCAAAGGGGTAGGGGTAGTGGGAGGGGCAGGGGAAAGGAAAGAAGGGAAAGGAAAAATGATGAGAAATGGAAAAAATGGAAATAAAGTCTTTGTAAATAGGGAAGGGTGGAGGGGGTGAAGGGAGGGCTAGCAATGGGGAAAAAATAAGAACCAGGATGCATTATGTAAAGGTACAATTCCCAATGAGAAATGTAATTGTGTTGTATACCTAAAATGTACCAATAAAAGAATTTAACAAAAAAAAGAAAGAAAGAAAGAAGGAAAAAATCCAAAACAAGTGAAAGACTGAAGAGTCAGTCTCTGAGAATCTAAATATATTTAGCTGGACATCCAAGATTACAAATCATCCATCTTGTGCTCGCTTCGGCAGCACATATACAAATCATCCATCTGGGTTTTGCTGTTCTTGTGCCTTACTAGTTCTACCTATGGATATTGTCTTAGTCCATCCCATTACCTCTAGTAACAGAAATGTGTTCCTTGCAGTCTTGGGAAGCCCAAGACAAGGGTTCCAGAGAGTTGCACGTCCGGTGAGGGCCACTTTCTGCCTTGAAGATAATGCCTCTAGCCGGGCTCTCACAGGGCACAAAAGACAAACACTGTGTCTTCACAGGGTGAAAGAAATGGGAGGGCACAGAGGGTCAAAGGAATAGATAGCCTTTTTGAAGCCCTTTTCTAAGGACAATAATCCCGTAGATGACAGCTCCAACCTCAGGACCTAATCGACCCCCTTGGAGTAAGTTTCCACACAAATTTAGAGGGACACAAACATTCAAACCACAGCCTAGTTTAGTTTATCTTTCTACACCGGCATAAAGAAAAATCACTTACTACAGTCTTTCACTTCAATGATTGTCAGATTCTAAAAATTTTAAATGTTATCACTTTACATTTATGAAGCATCTAGGATACTCAGTTTCCAGGCATCTAGATTGTAATGTGTATATCCAACAAATTGAACACTTTCCCTCTATTTGCTTTATTTACTGTACTACCTCTGCCTTTTCTGAAGGTGTGAGTATGTGTGTCTGGCAGTTTACTAAATCATATTTAAAATGCTTGCCATAGTGGTCATGACTTACAGTGAAATCTTTAGCTATGTAGCATATTAATTATGTATGCATTTCATCTCATGAAGTGGTTGACATAGCATGGATTTAAGAGTCAAGGTTTCTCATTCAGAGCTCAGCTCTGCACTTTCCAAGCTGTGTTACTGACTTGCCTCTCAGCCTACTTCCTTATGTGAAAATCAGAGAGCAAAATATATCCCTGCCCCTATAGTGTTATGGGGAGCAAAGAATGATGATAGGTTACCTGATTATTACCAAAACAGGCAGGAGTGAGGTGCTCCAGAAGTGCAATAATGAATATTGTCGACCCTTGGATGAAGCTCAACACCGCTTTGATTGAACATGTGTTTTGGGTTTTGGTTCATTGAACCTGGGCACAACACTGATCTGTCTCACTTCAGCAGCTCTGTAGTGATCCAGAACTGCACATCATTGCCTAAGTGAGGAGTCATTACGTCGGTGGAGTCCTCACTCACACATGTGCCACCTCACAGGACAATACATTCTACCTGCGTCTTTCACCTCCACCACAGCATACAGGGACATGGAGTGATCCACACGGGAGAATCACAGTTTTCTTTTAGACAGCCACTTGATAACAGACAACTTGGTAATCTCTTCTTCACCTCCAGAACCTCAGGTAAATTATCAAAGGTTTGAGAACATTTCAAAGAAAAAAAATTGAAGGCCTGAAAACTTACCCTTGAAAAAGCAGCTCAGAAAAATATTGACAGAACTGAATTGACAAGGCCTCCTTTTTCAGGAGGCAGCCTGGAATTCTTGGAAGCATAAGTTATCATTTAGTAGCACTTTGACAGCTGGAGATTTGTAACATTTGAGAGCATCTCATTATTGAGGAGGTCCCTGATGTTGAGGAGTCACTATCTCGAGCAGAATCTTTCATCTTTATACAGCAATGGGGATTTTCTTGACAAGTGGGCACCACTTCTATGAGAAATCCAGATGCAGACACAGCCCAAATTAGCTCAAAATCTGCATCACTCAAAAGATACAGGTACAGTGGTGTCTTCCAATAGAGAAAAATTAAATCTCACTACCAGCAACCCAAAAGATAATGAATGGTAAGTTTACTGGTCAACATCTATAAGCTGTTGTACCTTAAACTGTATAGTTAAATTTGGATTAACCAAACACATACTTTGATATTTGAGAATAGCTTATCATAAGAAGTGCAGCAGTACTGACCCCTGCCATAGGCCTCAGGGGCCCAGCTGTACAAATCTAACCACTCATTAGTGGACGGCTTAGATGATCAAGGGTCATTCTCCTTGAATTTTGCTATTGATTTTTCCGTGCATTAATTACCATGGTAGAATTGTATAGGATTTATCTTAGCCCACAAGAAGAGGCCTATATCAATCCAGCACCTCATACAAGCCCAGTAATTTGGGCTGAATAGGATGTGTTCCAGGGCCAACAAAGTTACCAATTACTGTATTCTCTGGTAGAAATTGTTGCTCGACTTTCTCACGAGAAGTAAAATCCCAAGACACACATGTTGCCTCTGGGAGGCAAGTTCTGTTTGTCTACCTCTCGGTTTGTTGTGTTGCCCCTCAAGGTGGTTCCTCCATGAACCAGAGACATACAGGTTGACAGCATTTCCCATGTGTTATCCCCACTGGCTGGTAGACCACAGGGCTCCCAATTCAGGTCCAATCATTGAGTCTGGTCCTCACTGCTGCAGACAGTCCATGTCCTATTAGGTTACGTTATCCATGGGGTGCCAGTTATTGGTTTATAGAATGACTGATCATGAGGGTAGGGAAGACATGCAGAGGTAACTTGGATAAGAGGTGAAAAACCTGAGGCCATCACTGCTGTCTGGATAGGCTTCTCAGTGAGATGAAGGGAAACGGTCAGACCGCGGTCAGAGCCCTCTGGTGGGGGACAGCAGACCCAACAGTCACTTGTATTTAGCCACTTGCTATGATATGGAAGGGTCTCGCTGTCACAGGTCTTCCCAGTGTAGGAAAGTTTTGGGATAGTTATTCCAGGCAAAAGGTCAGTAGCGTCTCTCCTCCTTGGAATCTTCAGTGCTTAACCCACATGCTGAACGCCTGCCTCCCAAGGCTGTGTTGCCCAATTGCTCCTGTCTCTCCAACACCAACAATAAAAGAAAGACTGCCATTGTCCAGAATGGGAATTAGAAATGAAAGCAGGAATGTAGCACAAACTGTTAGAAAACCTTTAGTTTAAATCTCCATCTTACTCTACAAGTTAAAAATATAATGTCATACAGTAACATAAGGGTAGTGAAAAGCAAAAGATCCAAATAGTTTATTTGATTTAATCCTCACTTAGAGAACTGCAAAATCAAAAACAAACGTTTTGAAAATATATAAAAAATTTGATGATGGCAAGCTAATAGGTTCGTTTTGTAGCTTTTAAGTTCTGCAGTTTATTCTTTCAACATACGTGGTTTATATGGTATATAAGCATTTCCTCCCAAACATTAAGCAATTCTAAAAATCAAATGAAAACAATGGAAAGGCCTATAACTTCCAACAAACAATATCAAAACAAATTTACTTTATGTTTCTTTTCAATTGCATCTATCTTGAATTTTACTACAATTTTCCTTTCCGTTTTTGAAAACCACTCTACCAGGTTTGTGTTATCATGTGCCATGGTAAGAACAGGCCAAAATGAGCTTAAGTGGGCAAGAGCTTTACTGAAGGAAGCTCCTGTGACCGACAGAGGCAGGGGCAGTGGAAGGCAGGGGACATCTGGACCATGATGCAGGGAGGGGGCCAGGTGGGGAGAGTGTAGGCTGCAGCAGGGCTCTGGGGTATTTCAGCAGAGGAAGTGCAGCAAGTCAATGGCTCTGGTAAGGGGAGCCTGGCCCCCACCCCGTGGGAATGGACATCAGTGGGGCCCTCCCATGATGCTCATGTCATTGGCTGAGCACACTGTGGGGGAAGTGTGTCTCTAGAGAAAACTCGGAGACAGATTCAGACAGGGCTGTGGGTCAAGTGTTTTCCCAGCAGAATCCTGGCAGTGCATTTCCATCCACTGTACAGAACTGCTATGGGACTAGCCCTCGCATCACTGGTGCTCCCAAAGTTGTTCCTCAAGCTGTGGCATCTCCCTTAAAACATCTCCATTGCCTCTGAACTGTCTGTGTGCCCTTGTGAATTGTCTGTCCCTTTTAATTGTCAAAGAATAAAAAATCTTTGGTAGACGTCTTTCATCTGTGATTCTGGCAATGGAAAGAGGATTTGGAATGAGACAGACCTGAGGTCCTCTTGCTTTTCCACGTGGGCTGTATGATGTTAAACCCTTGTGAAAAAGCTCATCTGGCTTCCTCAGGAAGTGTCCGTTCTACAACAGGATGGTAGAAAGGTGGAAGCATGGTTTTCAAAGAGGAGCTACCTGGGGACACCCCCACACCCACAGCTGGGCTTTGCTTCCTGAGCCTGCACCACATCTGAAAACCCGGGGTGCATCTTGGATTCACACTGTGCCAGTTAGGATCATCCTTCCAGAAATTTGGGATCGGGTCACACATGTCAAGGTCTAATAACACGGAAGCTTGGAAGAAAAGCAAGTGTATAATCAAAGCTGTCACTGTAGAATGTCACTTTCATTTTGTACACATCAAATTGCATGCACAAAAAGGGAGCACACTGAATGTGAATATCAGACACAAACATAAGAGAGAATTTAGGAAGAAACAGAATGAGACATACAAATTAGGAATGCTGGCCTGGGTTCCTGATAGTCCCTGATTGTCCCTGGTATCACTTTTGGTGTGACCTGCTTTACTTCTTCCCTTAGATCCCAGGGCACATTTACTTGTTCTTATAATAAATTTCCTTTTATACATACGTTATTTAAATGGATTTCTGTTGCTCTTTACTGAAAGAGCTTTTAATCAAATAGACATAGTCTTGATTAATAGATGCTTTTCAGAATAGATGTATTTCTTTTAACTTTCACTTTCTTAGAGTCAGCTATTTTCTAAAATCCATTTTTCCATTTTCTCGTTGATCTTTTTCAGCTGGCTCTGGCCCGATTATATTAACTGATTGCTGCGAAGTTAGAAGACATGAGCACACTGTTAAGTAGGCACATATCCCCTAATGAATCTAAGTGCAGGGCAGAATAAAGAAAATAAAAATGTACACCTGAGATCTCATTGTGAGAGACAATGAGTTTCAGAAGCTCAGCAAAATACATCATCTTTAGGTTCTCTCGCTTAGCTGGGGAATGAAGACTTCAGAAATTATCTAACCAGTACAAAGGCATCCTGTACTCAACAAGGATAACTTAATTGCATACCGTTCTTAAATTATAATATTGATTACCACATATTGTCTCCTTTAACTTTTAGGAAACTCTAGTGAATTCATTGTGACAATGTCAGCCTGGGGATTATACATGACTGAAATTCGGTGGATACAGTATTGTCAATTCAGCGTGATAAATGGAGCCATCAACCCAGTGAATAAACTTCACACTCAAAGCTTTGGCTACAATCTCCAAATTACCAGGTAATGATCTTGGTGTTGTTTCCAAGCAATGGAGATGGTTTTGTGGTTGGTCTTCTTTGGCCAATGAGATTTTTAGGAATGAACTTCAGGGAACTGAACACAAACCAGTGAACCAGTCCGTAGACAGACTAATCTTCTAAGGTACAGTAATCCTATCCCATCGTTGTGTAATTACTTTAGCTTCTGTCAAGTTATGAGGAACTCTTCCAATTCCATGAGACTTCTTGAAGTCTGCATACAGTCACACAGTTAAAAGTAATCTCTTCTATTCCTACGTTTGGAAACCATTCATTGATTCCTTTATTATACCTCTCATCCAGTTTTGTCCCATATTTAATTGTATGATTCTCCTTGAACATATGTTCTTGAAAAATTGCTTCTATTTTATTTTCCTTTGTAGTCCCTACAGAATCTATTCATGGTTATACATTGTAGATCACTGGTTTCTTAAAAAATTAAACATTAACTGAATGTTAATATTAATTTCCCTTTAGAGAAGAAATTAAAGCACTTGGGTCAAGGACCAGAAGATTCTAGCTTCTTACAGAAATAAGATCTACTTTAACTTACTAAATATATCTAGATTTGTTTTTATGGAATAATTATTTAAAATCAAAAATGTTGAAAATATTAAAGACCTGATGCACATAGATAAACAGGTTAGAAGGTGCTGACTGGCTAAGAAATGAGTCCAAGTCTCTTTGTACTGAATGTGACTTTGAATGCACTAATTAACAGAAGAACTTTATGTGAGGATCTGATTAGTTCTCCAGACAGGGTGGATCACACCTCAAAGATAATGCTCCAAAAGGAAAGATCTGTTTAAATGTCTCAGAAGAGGAAATGCAGCTTTACTAGCTCTTAAGGCTCAAAATCTGATCACAGTAATTATAGCTCAATAATTCAGAGAATGAAGACTATTTGATTCTTAGAGTTAAATGAGACACTTGAAACAGAGAAATTCCATGTAAGATATCAAGTAGACACACAGTTGTTAATATTAAATTATCTTGAATTCACTAAGAAAGGAGGCTTAATGTGGGCAAGTTTCCTCTCTTTAAGCCTGAAATACTTTAAATTATATGCATTACATTGTTGTGATTAAAACTGGAATTGTAAATATATGTCAACTGCAGAAAACTTTAAAAGTAAATAGTAAGAAAACAAAAGCTATGAGTATTCTCACAATCACTATCATTTATATAATATTAGATTTAGATTTCCTCAGATATACCTTTCCTTTGAATCCATAAATTTAAAATGATAACACACTGTAAATAATTATAGATCTTGCATTTTTATTTAAAATTTTAAGATGACACTAGAAAAATTTATTTTTTCAATGACTGTATGAGACCCTATGACATGGTACTGGTATATATTTTTAGCAATTCCCATATTATTTAGCATTATAGGTTTCATTCCTATTTTTATCTCTATAAATATTTTTCAAGATCTTCATACATCTTGTTTGCATTTATGTATTTTAACAACATTATTAGTTGAAATGATATGGCCATTATAAAGGTTCCTCTTATAATTTGCCAGCTAGATTTGCAGAAAAAAATGGTCAAAATGTATACTTCTCTAAATTATACCACTAATATTTCACTATATGCTTTGATTTCTTTGAGAAAATATGATTTCAAATTTACTTGTGCTTGATAATCTATCTTTCTTTCTTTCTTTCTTTCTTTCTTTCTTTCTTTCTTTCTTTCTTTCTTTCTTTCTTTCCTTCCTTTTTACCTTGTTTCATATATGCTATAACTGAACAAATAAGAGCCAGCAATACTATAGTGACTCAGATCCTGGTTCATTCAGACAATATCTTGTCTTTATTAGATTCCTCTATTACATCAGTATTGATGATAAGAGGAAAAATTGGCCCAATCGTATGTAGTTTTCTTTTCTTTCTTTTTTTTTGTGTGACTATGATGTCATTTATTTCAACACACTAAACCAACAGATAACAACTAAAAACAACTTTCCCTGGAAAAACATGAATTGGGTATATGCAGAATTGGTTTACATATTTTATCAAAATAAAAAATAATGTAGATATACCACATCGAATAAAGCTTTCTATGTGCACAGTAGACATTAAATAATCTTGCTTAAATACCAGACATTTGGAAAAATCAAAACATAATTCCATAAAACAGAATTAAACACATAAATTAAGAATATTGTGACTTTATTTAACTGCACAAAAGAACTATAGTAGTCTTTCATTTTTATATATGTTTATGTTTTGTTTTTCCTGTACTGGGGATCGAACTCAGGGCCTTGTGCACACCAGGCAAGGGCTCACTACTGAGCTTCTTCTTCAGCCCTTTTTATTTTTTGAGGCAGAGTCTCTCTGAGTCACCCAGCCTTATTTCCTGCCTCGGCCTTCAGAGTAGCTGGGATTACAGGCATGCGCTCCCCAAACCCTGTCATATACTCCAGGAGAAGTAAGCTCCAGATCTGAAGGACTAAATCCTTCCTCTGAGTCCTCGGGACACTGATCTCCCTCACAAAGGAGCAGAGCAGTTACAAGGCGGGTGAGAAAGAGCTGCCTCAGCGTCAGGTGCCAGGCCCTGTGCTCCGCTCACACCCTCAGGACTGACTCCAGGCTGTAGTTTTCTTTTTGTAAATAAAAGATCATGAATATTTGGCATGAAATTTGGGTTTTACAATCTTTGTATTTTCACCCTGAATAATTTACTTTGAAAAGGGGCCACATATCTATTCCCTACAGAATAGCAAAGATGATGATGGTGATGACAATGACAATGGCATATAAAAAAACCAGGAACAACTATCATGCTCTCTCTGTGTTCCAGGATCAATACTAAGGTTTTATGTTCGCTACTGAATTTAATCTCAAGGTGAGAAAATAATATAATTCCTTATTGAAAGCCTTATGTTCTTCAGGCTTTCATATCTAAAATTGTGTTCTCCCTGTTCATTGTATCATGCCCGCAAAACTCTAATTATCAGTTGTTAGTGAAAACTTTTGGTGATGTGTGAGAGCGCTATGGGAAAACACTATTTGGCACTATACAAACACCTGGAATGTCACTACATAAAGATGAATGGACGCATGTGCTGGAAGAAATCTGACTTGGAGCTACATCATAACCAACATTACCTCCGGAACCCTCCTGTTAGACCTGCAGCTTTTCTATTGTAATGCTTATTTCTTGTAGCCATGTAATATTCTTTTGCTGAGTTGTATATGTTGTATGCAGTCCTCCTTGGAATTTTAAAACGTCAGAATTTTAGTTTTATTTGTCACAGAATAGTCTTCTTTATCTAATTGCTTTTTATGCATTAAGTCTAGTGAATGCAAATGTAAATAAAATAGTGGATAATTCCTTGTTAAACAGAAAGATATCAGGAAATTCTGACATAAATATTGTTTTAGCCTCTGCTAACTTTTCCTCTTCTAAAAGTTATAAGTTGGCATTTTTCCTGTTCTAGAAATCATATGAAAATTCTTGCAGACTCAAAGAAACAGAAAATTCCATTTTTAGAGAAACTCTGTGATATATCTGACCTATAGATACAAATTCATGGAAGTACTGAGATTGGACAAGAGCCACTGTGAAGAAAAGAAGAGATATCAGGCAGAGAGTAGACCATTTGGTGGCCAGCTTTGGAAAACTACCTTCCTGAAAAGTGAGAGGTTCTGTCTGCATTGCAAAAACTTATCTACCCTCTCATAGTAACAACAGAGGTAAACAGAGAAAGACTTACAGCAAAATCTGCCAGGGAGTCAGTCTTATTCTGAAAAGTGAGGTATAAATGTTTACACAGTTAAGTTTTTAGAGCCACGTTTGGAGGAAGCTCTTTCCTCCCATGGTTGTAAGGAAGGAAAGAAAGAGCCCTTGCCAATTGAAGCCTGAAAGACTACAGAAATATCTCCCTATAAATAGAAACTTTCTATATATATATATATCATTTCCCCACAAATATATCACTTATTCAATGACACATGCTAGAAAATAGCCCCTATACCTTAACAAAAAGATATTTTAAGACAAAATATGGGGAAAAGCATCAGAATTTAAAAACAAAGAACACTGCAAAAAAAAAAATTGCATGGAGCAGATAAAAATTGTGAGTGGCTGAATGTTGTGGTGCATGATTGCAATCCCAGCTCTCTGGGAGGCTGAGGCAGGAGGACCACACATGGAGGAACAAATTGGCCAACTTAGAGGGATCTTGTCTCAAAATAAAAAGTAAAGGAAAGAGTTGGGGATATAGTTTAATGGGAAGGTCTTGGGTTCAATCTCCAGTATTATAAGAGAATAAAACAATAAAATGCTGTGAGGAGAGGTCTTATCATGCATTTTTAAAAGTATTTTTATAAAAGTAACTGCTTCTATGAAGAAAGGCTACAAATAATTTTAAAAATCTATTTAGGAATAGAATAGCAAGATAATAAAATATGAAAAATATTACTTGCTAGTGTGCAAGAAAGAAATAGAAAAATTAATCATAGAAAGAAAGACAAAGTTTTAGAAAAGCAAGATAACGTGTCCTGTGGGGGACCTGCAGATTTCAACGTACAAAAGGATCATAGTGAAATGGAAATGGAGATTTAGAAAGCAACGGGATAGAAAAAGACAAATGCAAAAGATGATACAAAAACAAGAATCCAAATGGAAACAAAGCTTTAGTACACGAGGAGGTGAGGGGGCTGGAGGGGGAGAATGGGATAAAATAAAATAAAATTTATTTTAAAATAAAATAAGTGAAAAAAACAAGTATCCAAGGAATGTAATAATATGAATATTTAAAATTTTAGGTTGACTTTTTTTATTAGTGCATATTAGTTATACAGAATACTGGGTTCTGTTTTAGCATATTCCTGCATGCGTAAAACCACTCTTGAACACTTTCACCTTGAATTTTTCCCTTCTCTTTCCTCTGCATTCTCTTGAATCCTTTCTTCTTCTTTTATGATCTGCCTTCCACATTGATGTCACCCATATTTTTTGTATTCCACATGTGAGAGAAAACATGCAATACTTGACTTTTTGAGCCTGGCTTATTTCACTTTACACAATGATCTCCAGTTCTACCCATTTTCCAGCAGATGCCATGATTTCATTCTTTCCTTTGTCTGAATACATTCCTCTGTGTATAAAACCCACATTTCCTTTGTCTGTGGACAGGCACCTATGCTATCTCCATCACTTAGCTATCATGAATTTGGCTACATTAAACGTGGTCATGCAGGTAGCTCTATGGTATATTGACTTTAACTCTTCCAGGGATATACCAAGGAGTGATATAGCTGTGTAATGGTAGCCCTGTTTTTTTCTGGTATTGAGCATTGAACCCAGGGCCTTCACAATGAAATATATCCCCAGCTTTTTAAATATATTGAGGCAATGTCTCACTGAGTCACTAAATTGCCTAGGCTAGACTTTCACTTGTGATCTTCCTACCCTAGCTCACCAGACTGCTGGGATTATAGGCACACTCTATTGTAAGCCCTGACTGTGATATATCCACTCAACTTGAGTAAGAAACACCTAGCAAATTAGTAAGCTCTGGTGTGACTGTGGACTACTGACATGCCAGCCACAACCTGAGGAGGGAAGGGAAGACCTTCTCTGGAGGTGGGTGGCAACAACCAAGAGGTTTGTAGCCTGGATGAAATAAAAAGGAAAGAAGAAAGGAATCTTATGTTTTCTTCCTTGGAGGAGCACTGGTCTTCGCCATTACTCTTAGACACTTGCCTCCAGTTCCTTCAGGCTTCTGGAGCAGACCCTTGGCTTCCTGACTTGGATTTGCACCAGACTCTGCAGTGAGCGCCACACCTCTGAACTTCAATTGGATCCTCAGGTGTCCAGACAGCCACTTTGGAGTCTTCCACCCCTGATTCTTTAGGTGGCATTGTAAGCCTGCCTAGTGAAGAGATATAGATAGATAGATTAGATATAGATATAGATATAGATGTAGATATAGATACTTCCCCAGTGAACCCTAACTTATACAACCACCCAACCTGGCCTCTATTTTTAGTTGTTTTTGAGAAATCTTCATACTGATTTCCATAGTGGCTGTACTAACTTACATTCTCATCAAAAGTAGAGAAGTGTTCATTCTTCCGCGTATTTTAGCCAGCATTCATTGTTTTTTGTATTCTTGATAATAGCCATTGTGCTGGACTGGAGAGAGAGAGAGAGAGAGAGAGAGAGAGAGAGAGAGAGAGAGAGAGAACTAAAATTGCAAGTGAGGACCATTAAAGGGTTCTTAGGTATTAGTCAACACCAACTGTTAACAGCAAGACACAACCTGATGAGCTTATTAAATTTAAAGAAATAGGAAGGAATCTTTTGATTAATTAGATGGAACATAAAAATGACCTGAAACTGATTTTTTTTTGGAAAAAGTAGCAGACTGCCTCCAGATTTCTCAAAAACTCTACTCAATTCTAGAAAACAGAGGGGAGATACCCACACAGTATTTAAAAAAATAAAGTGAGGATCGAGGGTCTCACTTTTCAATTTTCCAGTAGGAAAGTTAAAGTAAAACTGTCTTGAATTCTCACAAGTTGAGGAATATTTTTCTTATGACTCCTTCCTTGCGGAAATTATTTGAGAATGAACTTCAGAAAACTAAGATTTTGTTCTACCAGAGAAGTTCTGGCAGCCTGCACAAATTATATTTAACTTTAGAACAAAGGATAAAATACATGGGAAGCTTAGAATGAAGAGAATGAAATAAATGTATCCTTTGTCCTGACACCATAAAGAGATGTGACCAATCACCATTTGGGAAGAGTAAAGGAGGTGGAAAATATAATCTACTAATTGCTGTTTCTGCCACTCTTCAGTCAAAAAAGTATCAGACAAAATTGACAAATCATATGAGAAACTTACACATAATTTATAATACCAAGTTTCATACTAACAAAAGTGATATTACAGATTAAAAATGGTAGACAGAAATGTGATTTTAAAAGATTATTACCCATCATAATAGGAAAACAGTAACAGTAGTGTAAAGAAATATATTGATAAATGCCAGTTAATGATGTGATATGAAAATGTTTCACATCACTGAAACATCTGTGTTTTCCATTGGCTGCATAGCATTCCAGTTAAGTGTATATATAATTGTTCTCAGTGAACTTTTTATTATTGGAGGTGTAGATATTTCCAAAATGTTAATATTATAGAATGAGTGCTATGAAGTTTTAACATATGTTTTTATGTGGTTGTATGATTACTTTTTAAATTAAACTCACAGTAGTAGAATACTTGGCTCAATTAGCTGGCAAACTTTGGAGGCTTTTGTCATATATTGCCAGGCTATCATTTAGAAAAATGAATGGTGATGATCTTTTGAAACTTGCCAATGATTCTTTTTTTTTCTTTACAGAATTTCTAAGCATAGAGTGTTGTCTTGTCTTTAAACTTACATTAATTTCATGAATACACATGCATTCATCATATATCATTATTCATTGTTTTCTCATTCACCATATTCCATTGAAGTTGCATTATTTTGATATTGACTCATGAATAGCCATCATTCATGAGGCACTTAATGACCTTTCAGTGAGTGACAGACCACAGATAGGGTGGTGATCCCACAAGATTATGCAGGAACTGAGCAATTCCTGTTGCTTAGTGATGCTATATCTGTGTAACCGTGTAGCACAACTAAGTACTCACATGTGTGGCAATGCTGATGTAAACAAGTCTATTGTGTTGCCTGTTAAAGAAAGGGACAGCTCAGACAATTATATACAGCATGTAATGTTTAATAATGATGATAAATGACTAGGCTATCATTTGTGTATTTACTATACTATTTATTTCATTGCTGTTTTAGAGTGTACTCTTTCTACATATAAAAATAGAACATGGAGGCACCTTGAGACCATAATTCTAAGTGAAATAAGTCAGACACAGAAAAATAAATATCACCCAGTTTCTCTTATATGGGAAACCTAAAATAATTTAAAGAGCAAACTAAAAGAGGGATGGATGGACACAGGGCTGTAGAATCTGAGGGGTGGGGAAGGGGACCTAGGGAATACTGGGTGGGGGAGTTGGGAGTAAGAATAACCAAGCTGCCGTGTGTATACGCACCAATTCCACACAATGAATGTAACTAGTATGTATCACAGACCTATACCGACAACTGAAAATCCAACATTTGTCAATGACGCTATGGAAGACACAAAATGAAAAAGGACCCCTATCTTTTGTGTATCATGAAATAAACCCAAACACTGACAAGTAAAGAGAAAAAAAAGAAAAAACGTCTATTGTGAAACAGCATGCCCTGGTCCACCAGGAAAGCCTTAGAGCTGCTGTTTACTGTCCTGATTGCAGCAGGAGGCCACACTGAGTGTCTGGCTTGTCCACCTTGGTCTGTATGAACCATGATGAGATACTTGGGAACCCACGATGTCCCCACAAAGGGAAACTTGCCCACCGATGCCTTGCTCAGCACGCAAGTGAAGTGTGACTGTAGGCTAAGATAATAATCTTGTGTCATGTTTGTTGTAAATATTTCCCCTTTAAAAATCTTCTTTATGATACTTTAAAAGCACAGACCATTTTATGTTAAAATCTATCTTTTCTTTTTCTCTGAAGCTTTGGCCTTTCTATCATATTTAGAAAATTCCCTTCTGATCAAATTCTAGCATGAACTTCTTTTAGTTCTCTAATTCTCCAGACCTACTTCTCCTGCCCAGGCATGAGTGCACTTTATCTTCTCTGGGCTTTATCATGAGAACCTAGGGTATTCTGTAGGTAAAACTCAGGGAAGTGTGGGGAATCTCCTCGTAGTGAACTGCCAGAGTTTTTGTCTTTCAAGCTAGTCCACTGTGAGGCTCCAGAAATTGATCAGTTTCTGCTTCTGCATCCCTCCTAGTGTTGGCCCCACATGCTATGGGCTTTGACTCCTGAGCTTCTGTCCCAGTAAACTGTGATTCCCTTCGTCCACCTCCTGTCTCTCCAGTTTTCAAGGTCAGTTTACCCTGTAGCTTCCCTTCTCTGATAGATCCAAGAAGTTCTTGCAGGATGAGAATGATACATTCCAAGCTCTTTACTTGTGGGACCCAAAGCTGGAAGCTGAATTTATTTTTGAAATCACAAGGACCGTTGTACTTTTTATGTAAAAAATGAAATGCATTAGGTAGAAAGCTAATAGTTTTCCAAATGATTATTCAGTTGTTGACAGTATATATTATTTATTATTCATTATTGTCAGGTTTAAAATGTCACATTAGGTAAGCTCTTAAGAGGGAGTTAGGAAAATAATTTAGTGTGGATCATTTTCTCAGGTATTATTGTGGCTGTGCTTGCAGAAGCAATATGGTTTCTTGACAATTATTTCTGCATTATGTCCTCTTATTACTAAAGAGAGAAGTAGTAAAAGAGAGACAAGGGGAGCTTTGTCTGTTTAGGAACATTTTACAGTTCTTTAAAAATATCGATGCAGGGCTAGAATCTTTAAAAGCCAGTTGAATAGTGTCCGAGTAATGCCTCCTGATTGTATTTTATGCAGCATTTTATCTATCCCCTTCTGCAAGTTCAAAGATTTCATTTCTAAGTAAATATATCTCCATAATGGACTGAGTGGTATTTTCTCAATCTGGCTGAATGCTAGAGCTCCAATTAGTATGGAGTCAAAGCAGCCAACTGCCCACAGAAGTTACTGTCACAGCAATCTCGGTGCCTTCCTTGGCATGAAAGGATTCAGAAAAGGTTGTCTCTGGCCTTCCAGCATCTGCCCAAACTGTATTGCCTGTATCTAAAGTGAAAGTCTAATGGTATTTGTAAAACTGTTAGAACCATAAATAAATGGTGAGGGTTATTTTTAATACAGAGTCACTGGTAGATGGGATTAAAAAGGAGGAAAAACAAGGCCTATAAAATATATGTAAAATATTGTCACAATGATTCTTTCCAATTACTCGCTTTGATCCCGCAGACTTCCCATCGTCCAAATTCAACATGGTAACAGAGCGAAATTATTTATGCACATTTTCATTGAATGAATGCGTATTACATATCCATTGCTGTATCAGGCTCTGGGGCTAGTAGGTGAATTCAGATTTCACACACTCAAGGGCTGCATTAGTCAGGGTCTTTTCCCAGAGAAACTGACCGATAGTGTTTATTTATTTATGTATTTATTTATTTATTTATGGGTTTGTTTGTTAGAGGAATTGGGTTGTGCAGCTATGGAAGCCGAGAAGCCCCATGATCTGCTCTCTGTAATATGGGATTCCAGTGGTGGGATTCCATCAAAGTCCAAGACCCACCGACCAGCAAGGAGCCAGGTGCTCAAGAGCAGGAGGAGATAAATATCCCAGCTCACACAGAGAGAGCAAGTTCATCATTCTTCCAATTTTATGTTCCGCTGAGTCCTCAGGAAGTTGGACAGTGCCCATCCACACAGATGTGGGCGATCTTCGGTGCCCTGTGTACTGATTCAATATGAATCTCTTCCAGGGACAGTCTCACAGACAGGATAGTCATCCATCCAAGCATCCCTCAGCTAAGGCTGGTTATAGAATCACATTGATGATCACAAATGGTTCTGATGAAACAAGTGTAAGCAAGTATTGCAAAGAAGGGTTAAACAGGCATTTATGCTGTGCATTTCATCTAAGCTTTTAATCTGGGGACCGATGGTACAAGTTACTACATCAATTCTTGTGTGATTTTAAGTGTGCTGATCTGTGCAGAAGAATGAATTCCCTGACTTTTATCAAGTTCAGTGGACCCTCAAGTTACCACCGACCTGATATACAAAAAACTTGGGTTAGTTAGGTGAATGGAAGACTCATCTGCCTCTTAATATCCATAGTGTGTACCCAGGTAAACATCCAGATCTCAGCTGCACTGACTTCAACCAACTTGAGTTACAACCAGACCTTGTGAACTGATAGAGTTCATAAGTTAAGGGTGCACTGTATCCACATCCCTTACTGGAAGTGACATCACTTCATTTGTACAGGTTTTTAATTAATTGCACATGAGGTCATGATAAAATCTACTTCTAGGATAAGAAAACTTTTCATAGGGGAAGTGGTGTTTGAGCTTAGTTTTGTAAGAAATGTCAATATTGACTAGTTTAAGAAGGAGAAAGGACAGGATTTACATTTATTTTAAGAAGAATAAACAATGCTAGTTCCATAAATGAGAACAATTTGATGTATTGAAAAACACACAGACAAAAAAACTACAAGTGATTCTATATGTCTGGAACACAGAGTTCAAGTTTAGGTTTAAAAATATCTCCCAATCTATTTGACATATAGCCCCCCTATAAATCCAGAAAGAAGTCAGGGTAAAAGATGCAGATCTGAGAATCGTCAGATATATTGGTAGTCATTTAGAATCAATGGAATAGTTCAGGAACAGGTTGTAGAACTGGTGGCTGAAGTGTAGCCAATGTGTCTGTGCATAGTTACTGGCTGCCAAGACTAAAATTTCAACAGTTTTCACCAAAAAAATCACAGATATTTAGCTTCCCTTGGAAAGAGTTTCCATTTTCAGTCTATAACCCAGCACAGAAAGAAATAAATACAGTACAAAAGAATTGAAATAATCTCCTGCATACTATCATATCATAGAGGAATGAAACTAGAAATCAAAAGCAAAGAAGGTCACAGAAATGATGCAAACATATAGAGATTACATAATACATTATCGAATAAGTGGGTCAAAGAAGAAATCAGAGAAGACATAAAAAATTTCCTTGAATCGAGTGACAGTAGAAGCATGACATACCAAAACCTATTGGACACAATGCAACCGGTTCTAAGAGGAATGGTTATAGCTGTGAGTGCCTACATGAAAAAAATAGAGAAATCTCCCCCAAACAACCTTCTGATGCATCCCAAGGTTTCAGAAAGAGGACACACCAAATCTAAAGGTAATACAAGGAAAGAAATTATAAAGATCAGAGCAGAAATTAATGAAATGGAGACTAGGAAAACAATACAAAGGATCAATGTATCAAAGTGATGTTTCTTTGAAAAAATGAAAAGGGGTTCTGAATACGGGGGGGCAGGGAACTGGAAGGATGGAAGGGGAAAGGGAAGTAAAAATGATCAAGACGGGATACGTATATGTACAAATTCTCTCACAGTGAATGCATTTATTGTCTACTGCAATACAGTAATAATAAAAGAAAGAAACAATAGGCTGCAGCTGAATAAGGCATTGCTCACTTTGAATCTGGCGGGGGCTTCTTTGGGATTATGCTCTGCAGCCATAGTTGCAAAAGGCTTGCATGCATTACTAGTTTCTGCACTCAAGTGTTGTAAAGTTTCAACTTATTTCAGAGATTTGCATAGTTATAGGAAGAGAAGGCAACAAAAGAGACTGAAAGGGAACTGAAGATAAGAGGTCTGTTGTTGGTATAGGGTCAGATGGTCTCTGCAATATGACAGGGCAATGAGAGGAGCAGAAATGTTCCTTAGGACAGTGCCAAAGCCACCTCGCTCCACCTAAAGAGTTTTAGAACCATTGTGAACCCTAGTAGCTTAAAATCAAATTGGCTGTGCTCTTTAGTGGATTTTTAAAACGATTTTTCTTAGGATTATTAAAATCTCTGTAATGTGGTAAAACGCATTTATCAATTTTTGAGATTTTATGGTTTATTTATATCTCCTTAAATTATTGGAATGATTTTAGAATTTTTAACTAAGGTGGAAAATAATTAGAGCAAGCATTTTTGAATATCACACATTTTAAAATATGGATGGAAGGGTGGGTATAAGACATAAATTATTCCAGTTCCTACTGTAGCCCTAGAGCACATCTTAATCTAATTTAGAGCCCAAGAATTTTTACCCTTTGATCTTTCTTTGTCACTCATGTTTGATATTTTTAACAAATCTTTTCATTTTAGAATAAGGTTTAGAAAAAAGTTTAAAAGATAGTACATGGAGTTCCTCTATATGCTTCACCTAGTTTCTTTTGATTTCATACCTTGCATTTCTATGGTACATCTCTGTTATGACTAATGAACCAATATAGACACATCATTATTAAATGAAATCCATAATATTTATGGCCTTGTTCAAATTATCTACTTCTCCTCTGGACATTGGTATGTCTTTCAAGAAACTGGTTCATTTCATCCATGCTACTCAATATGTCCATATAATTATCCAAAACATTTATTTATTGTTAGGTTTGTTGTCCTTGGGGTCAGAAATTGTGCCAGATAATCTTAATTGTCAACGTAATTGATTAAGAGACTCCTGGGGAGGAGACTGAATTATGGGAGCACTGTATTCATCTATGGACTAACCCGCTTCCATTCGCAGCCAAAAGTGCTGTAGGAGGAGCAGCTAGTGAGGGACTGGGTCACCAGGGCTGAGCCTGAGGAGGCAGATCTCTCGAGGATGATGCACTTCCCCTGTGCTCTGGTTTCCAGCCACTACCAAGTAAGCAGCTTTGGTCCTCTGTGCCCATCTACCATGAAGTTTCTAACCCACCTTTATCCTTTATTGGTAAATTACTTGTCCTCTATCTTTTCCCAAGGTTGTTTGCTTTGGTTTTATTTTTCTCAGTTTTAGTAGAAAATGCCTATGGGTTCTTCTTGTTTGTTTTGTTTTGCTTATCTTGCTTTGTGCTTGCTGAACTCTTGGATATTTGGTTTGATATCTGTCATTAATTTTAAGGAAGTTCTCAGCCATTGCTGTGTAAAATGTTAATTGTTTTCCATTCTCTTTCTGGTCTTCCAAATTTCAGTTGTGCAAGTGTTGCAGTTTTTGAAAATATCCCAGAATTCTTCAAGCTCTCTTTTTGTCTCATTGCTTCATTTGTTCATTTTGGTTGGAGACGTTTCTTCCATCCTATCTTTAAGCTCACTGATTGTTTCCTGAAGCATCCCATTTACCAATTAACCTACCAATGGCATTCTTCATTTCTATTCTAATGTTTTAGATTTCTTTCTGATATTTTCTTAAAATTTCCTCATTTCTGCTTATTTTCTTATACATTGAAAAACTTTTCAATGACTCCTTAATCATAATTTTAATAAAAAACAAATAGCTTATAATTCCAGTATGTTTATTTCATCAAAGTTTGGTGCTTATGTCTTTCAGGCCATGCTTTCATTTTGCTTTTTGGCATCCTTTTGATGTCTGTTGAAAGCTGGTTTGTATTGGCTCTTAGGAACTGAGTTAAATATACCTTTAATGTAAGGATTCATTTTAATTTGGCCTCGAGGTGAGTTATATTTATTATTTAAAGTTGTAGATGTTATAGATTTCAAACTTCTCTCATTTCTGTTTTTGTTTCCATTCTTGCTTTTGGGAATGCCATAAGCATTCTTTTTCTTTTTTTTATTAAATTCTTTTATTGGTACATTGTAGGTGTACAACACAATTACATTTCTCATTGGGAATTAATTGTACCTTTACATAATGCATCTTGGTTCTTATTTTTTCCCCATTCCTAGCCCTCCCTTCACGCCCTCCACCCTTCCCTATTTACAAAGACTTTATTTCCATTTTTTCCACTTCTCATCATTTTTCCTTTCCCTTCTTTCCTTTCCCTTGCCCCTCCCACTACCCCTACCCCTTTAGACCTTTTCTTCCTATTTTGCATTATCAATTATTCATTCTGATCATTGGTACATTTTAGGTATACAATATAATGACATTCATCATTGGAAATTTGCACCTTTACATAGTCTCTCTTGGTTCTTATTTTTCATCCTTGCCCAGCCCTCCCTTCAACCCCTCCAGTCCTCCCTATTTACAAAGATTTTGTTCCTATTTTTCCATTTTCTCACATTAATCCCACTCCTTTCTATCCTTTCCCCTAGCCCTCCCACTTCCTTCCCCTTTGCCCCTTTTCTTCCTATTTCACATTACTTATTATATATTTAGTCCTTATTTACACTTTCAGTTTCTCACACCAGAGAAACTATTCGGTATTTATTCATGTGTGTCCTATTTATTTCACTTAAGAGTATCGCCTCAATAAGCATTCTTTATCAACAAGATTCTTACACCTCTTTCAGCTACAGTCCATGCTATTATCCTAGGGTCCTGTGGATTGAGTGGTCAGACATGAAGGAGGAAAACATTTTGTCATTCTGTGATTAAATCTCATACTTTCAGTGGATCTTGTGTCTGGGATGTGAGCATTTCTCTGTAGGTGTAGCATTCCCCTCATTCAGTGAGACAGTGAAGTAAAGGGTCCTGGAGCCATTCCTTCACCTCAGTAGGCTATGGCCCTACTGAGTTCATCTTTCCTGGAAGGTGGGTCTCTGCTATAGTGAATGCTCCGGGTATATTTCACAATGGTGACTTTTCCACTCACTCTGTCAGAGTCTAGAGAGTCTCTTTCCAAGATCCTCACTGTACAAATATGACAGGTAAAGCTAAAGGCCACAGACGTATTGGTTTGCCTTATGACTGCAACTCCCAAATATTTCTTTCTCATGCAATCCACACTTAGCTTGCAGGAATCAGTCAGAATTGCCATTAAAGTCTCATATAAGTTGATGCTTTGAGTGTCTTCTCCAGGTAAGCAGGTCTTGGCTGTAACTCTGGATTTTTCTATCTCTTCAGATTTCAGGGTGACAGTTTGCCCCGTGTCCTGTGTTCTATTACAGGTCCAAAAGAAGCCACAGGTTTTCAGTTTATGTAATTATTCTTGTAGGAAAAGAATGACTGTTTCTAAGTTTGCTATCTATTTGGAGCTGGAAATGAAAGTCCATACTTGATTTTGAATTATACCCTGATTAGTCTCATCAGCTTTAAGACATCTCCTGCTCTAGAGAACATTTTCGGGGAATAACAGAAGTGGGGATGGAATGAGGAAAGGCACCAGTTACAAAGTCCAGTAGCCAATTTTATTTATTTTTTTTGGTACCGGGGATCAAACTTGGGACCTTGTACTTGCAAGGCAGGCAGCTGAACCACTAAGCTAAATGCCTGGCCCAGCCAGTAGCCAATTAAAGTGCATTGCATCTTGTCGACTTCCCTGGCCTTCTTTCTTATGTTTGCTATTTCCCTTGCCTTCTTATGGAAAACCAGGAGATTTATTGTTTCTTGGTCTGAAAATAATTCACAATACCAATCTAAGGAATACATATAAATCTATTTATCTAGCAATATCGATCTACTCTTTTTTCAATGGCTCAGGTCCTTGCTCATTTTAATTTTTTTCTATTCAATTGCTTTCAAATGAAAAATTTAAGAAAATAAGAACTGTGGCTCAAATTCTGCACTTAAAACATTTACTGTTATGACATTTGTATATTCCTTTCTGATGATGTTAGCAGTTCCTTTATACACACATTTTGAGGAATCTCAAAGATTACACAACCTAAGTGTTTTAATTTTAATAAATTCCACAGTTTGGGATATTTCTCTGTATATTTTCCTTTGAACTCTTCTCTAAGACTTTCTTTTTGTACAAAAATGAATGCAACTTGGAATATAATGTTAAGTGAAATCAGTCAGGCACACAAGATTAAATACTGTATGGTTTCTCTTATATGAGAAATCCAAAGTATAAATATAAAGATCAAAATAAAAAAACACTGCAAAGAAACAGGGACGTAGATCTTTTGCAAATGAGACAGGCTCCAAAGATGGAGGGTGGGAGGGGGTGTGTGAGATATGAACTGAGATGTGTGATATACGGGAACCAATGCCCACAGTGAATGTAGTCATTCTGTGTCACAAACATGAACTAAAAATAAAAGGAAAATGGGAGAAGGGAATCTAGAGGTTGGAGAGGGGAGAGGAAGGAGAATCAGAAGAATCAAGATAAATACATGGAAATGAATATAAGAAGACTCTTTTTGTCTAAGAGTCTGGGCCTTTGTTATTTATCGTTGGTATTCTATAAGAGTAGATTCAGTGATTTAGTTTTTATCAGGAATTTAATGAATTTTTTGACATGTTTCTATATTTTGTCAGTCCTGTCTTCAACTTTTTTCAAATTATGCTTTGAAAAACACAATGAGCAAATATAATAAATAAGTTCCTGATTGCTTGTTATATATTTAAGTCTTTTTAATGTGTATTTTTCTCTACCTTATTATCCTTTATACCTCTTTCATTTAATTGGGCAGAGTTAGGAGGGTGTGCCTTTACTTTTTGTTATATGTTGGATCCAAATTTATATTTACACTCATTTTCATCTAATAAGTGATGTATATTTTATAACTCTCAAGAAAGGAGAATTGAGCTTTAGTTTCATTCTGTCAGATGAACTCAATATTTCAAAAGTATTACAACAAAGCTTTGATTGGTTACTTGTTTGCTTAAAATATTTAGACATAAAATAAATATATATTTCTGAACCATACATTCATTTCCCCAAATGTCTTGGCAGTAATACCCACATCTTATTCAAATAAAGTAATATTGTCTTCAAATATATCTGCTATATTTTTTCCAACTTAGGCTAAGATCTTCAAGTCGTCGTTTAGAATGTAGACAAGCCAAATGCAAATAATAACAAGCCACAAGGAAGCTTTGAAAATGATTTTTATCACAGTGCTAGAAACTTCCATGTGAATATTGCATCCTAGGTAAAATGTCAGTATCATTTTAATATTGGAACATTGTCATGGATTTTTGATATTCTGCAATTTACCTTGTGGCATTAAAATATTTTAAAAGATCTTAAAATTCATGTGTTAACAAAGCTACCATAAAAATGATCAACTTAGTTTTTTCTTAACCAGAAAAAATATATTTATATATTTAAAAGGGCTCAGTAGATGAACAAAGACGGAAGACGTGCAGATGTGCGTTCAGGCCGAGCTTCCCGCTGCCCCCAGCCTGTCTCTGTGCTCTGCTGACTTCACCCATTCACACACCAGAGACTGTTCTGAAGCATGAAATGAAGGACAGAAGCTCCTGTCAGGGAGGGAATGTCTTCACATCAAGGACTTAACACTTTTGGCTTATCGCTACTCCGGTTTTACTCATGTTTGTTAAGCATTTATTTATTTTATTCTTCCATGTCTGCAGTACGTGATGCTCACATTCCCTGTGTGGATGTGGTGCATGAACATAACATGTCCATTCCGTTTTCATCCCCTTTCCCTCCACGTCCTCCCCTCCCTCGACCTCTTGGTCCCTTCCCCTCTGAGAAGATCTGTCTCCTTACTTCCTAGCCTCTATCTTCTATTTCGCTCTTTATTTATACTTTGGGTTGTCATATAAGAGAAACCATGTGATATTTAAGCTCATGTGTCTAATTCATTTCACTTAACACCATGATCTCAAGGTGCATCTATTTTCTTACAAATGACTCAAGTTTATCTTTCTTTATGGTAGAGTAGTACCCAACCATGTACCAATACCACATTCCCTTAAGCCGGTCACCTGTTGATGGACACTTCTAATTTTCTAGTTATTCAGTTTGTTTCTGATTATTTTTCATCTGTTTGTGCTTGGAACTTTTGCATAAATTTAGACCTCTAACCTCTAGTCAGGCTGTGTTCGCCCACTGTGTGGTGTATTTTGGTTCATAGTTTCAGAGATTTCAATGCATGAATACTTGACCCTGCTGCTTTTGAAACGATGCCAAGTTGGCCCATCATGGCGGAAGTGCGTATCAGAGGAAACCCGTTCACCTCATAATGGGAGGGATGCAAAGCAGGGGAAGGGACCAGATCCCAATATCCCCTTCCGAGTCACACACTTAGTGATCTAAGTTTCCTCTATTAATCCTCAGGTCCCAAATGTCCCACCTCCTCCAGCAGCAGCACAGGCTGAGGACCAAGCCCTTACCGTATGGCCCACTGAGGATGGTTAGGACCCGAAGCGAAGTACAGCACAGTCGAAGTCTGATACCTCGCCCGGAAGAGTCCCTGAGAGCGTATCTATCAGAGCGAGTTTGTCAAAGTGCACTGCACTGGTGAGCCTAGATTGTATCTATCTCAGGGCATTTTTCAGGGTTCTAATCTTAAGCCCACTAACTATAAAAATCAAAAACAAAACCAACTATTTTTATACCCACGAATGAATGGTCTGTGGACTAATTCCATACCTGGGCAACTGCTAAGGTGTTGTAAAGTACTGTTGTACAAAGAAGAAAAGAAAGAAAACTTTGCCCAAGGCTTACCAATATGAATTAATATGCATTTGCTGTTTTTCACTAAATAGTATTTCTATATATGAGAACTTTGATGCTTGGGTAAATCTGGTGCATTCTTAGGTATATGGCTCAGTCACCACAAATGCTTTTCATCCAAAAAGGGGACCAAATCAAGCTTTTCAAGAACACAAGAACACTGGGGTCAGAACTGGCTGCAAATCTTGGACTTGTCACTTCCTACCTGTGTTGACTTTTGGACAAGTTACTTAAATTTTCTGAAGCAGTAAAAAGTATATATAATCCTTACGTCAGATTGCTTGTAATGTAAAATAAATGCTGACTTCACCCATTCACACACCAGAGACTGTAACATGTATAGTAAGTGCTTAATTTATATATATATAAATTGAATTATATGCATAGCAAGTGCTTAATGTAACATGTATAGTAAGTGCTCCATTTATATATATATGTAACATGTATAGTGACATGTAACATGGATAGTAAGTGCTGAATTTATTTATGTATGTATATAAATTTATATGTGTATATATATACATTAAATTATACCTACACTTCATTCAGCCAGGAGCTCCACTTGAAAAGAGTCATCTATAGTGCAAAGGCAACCATTCAGCATAATTAATGGTAATTAATCCCTTAGATGACCCCACAAGAGGACAACACTGGATATCCTATGTGTCTTTGCCTCAAATAGCAACTTTGTGAAGAAAATACAAAAGTTTGTTTTTATGACCGCTATACAGAAGTGACTGATTTATTTTTAATCAAGGAAGGAGATGGTCTAAAGAAGCAAATATTTTCTAAATAAACTATCAAAAAGTCACTGATATGTAGTGTATTATTTATTGCATAATGTAATAGCACTGAAGTAAGTAGTTTTGGATCCTCATCTTGTGGACATGATTCAAATTCCTCTTTGATGGATTAAATCTTAGTGTAGGACAATTCTCACACTCCCATATTTCCTGGTGGAGAAGAGGCTCGGCATGTCTTTGAGTCCTATTCTAGTCAATGAATCCAGAAATCTGGTGAGGATAGAGACATCTAGAAACCTCTTTTTGTGCCTCAGAAGGATGTGGCTGAAGTAAAGTTATTTCTGCCTCTGGGGCTCCTTTTACAGTGCATGTTCATCTGTGGAGGGAGTTTCAGGGCAAAGCTAAGACATGCGGGTGGTCCAGGAAAATACCATCCCTTTTCCTCTAATGGACAGAACGCTGATTTTCTTAAGGGTCTTGATGGAATGAACCAAAAATAACACTTCCCAGAATTCCTTGCAGACCTGGGACCACATCACATTTTGACATGTGAGATGTAAGCAGAAGAGTTGGCTGGGAGGGAAATTTTGTGTTTTCTTAATGCCATAGAGTTGGGATCATAAAGTTTGCAGTCTTTTCAGAGTAGTTCCTTTCACTAAGTAGTATATATTTATGATTCCTTATGTCTTTGGTTGGCTTCATCACTCATTTTCTTTTATTCCCAAATAATAATCTATTCCATGCATGCAACACTGTTGGTTCATTCACATTTAAAGAACATTTTGGTTGTTTACAGTATTAAAAAATTAGGTTAATAATTTAAATAAATATGTCATAAACACTCGTGTGTTTATCTTTTGTCAGTAGGTAGAAGTTTTCAAATAATTTGATAAATACTTAGGAGTGGAAAACCTATATTTAGCTTTGTAAGAAACTGTCAGTCTTCCCAAGTGACTACATTTTGCATTCTCAGGACAACAGCTGACAATTTCTATTAGTTCACATCCTCATGGGCATGGGATGTTGCCAGGATTGTGGGTTTTAGGCACTCTTACAGATCCACAGTAGTATCTCCTCATTGTCTTCCTTTGCAGTTGCCTAGGGGTGTATGATATTAAGCATTTTTTATGCTTAAGTTTCATCTCTATGCCTTCTTTGCAAGGTGTCTATAAAGAACATTTGCTCATTTAAATTTTCCTCCTTATTTTTGAGTTTTAAGAATTCCTCGTGTATTTTGTATGTTTTATCAGACAATGTGCGTTGCAAATATTTTCTCCCAGTCCTTTCACTTTGGGCTTCCCTTTCCATTTCTTTAATAATGTCTTTCTCAGAGCATACTTTTAAATTTTAGTGGAACATAATTTATCGATTTGTTTTCTTTCACAGGCATTATTTTTGGTTTTGTATGAAAATTCAAGCCAAACCCAAGGTCATCTGTGTACCCCTAGGTATGTTTTCTTGTAAAAGTTTTATATTTTACTTTTAGGGCCATGTTAAATTCTGTGAAAGCATTAAGTTTTATATGTCATTCATTCTTTCATTCATTTGGTGTCCAAGCATAATTTATGGAAAAGATTATGCTTTCTCTATTGATCTGTCTTTGCTCCTTTGCCCAAGACCAATTTGCTTTATTTGTGTGGAAGCATTTCTGAGTTTTCTGTTTTGTTCCACTGATCTATTTATCTATTATTTTGCCAATACAGTACTGTCTTAATTACTGTGGCTTTATTAGTTTGGAAGTCAGGTAGTATCAGTTCTCTCACTTTGATATTCCTTGATCTAGTGTTGTTGAGTCTGAGTCTTTTCTTTTTCAAGTGAACTTTAGAATCAGTTTTTTGTTGTCCACAAAATAAATACTGTGATCTTGATGGAGAATGCACTTAATCTATACATCAAGTTGGGAAAAATTGTCTCAATTTAAACTCCTTACCTAGAACGTGAAGTATCTCCATGGGTTTAGTTCTCTGACTTTTTTCATCAGAGTTTTGTAGTTCATATAGATTTTTCAGTTTGTGTTTCTAAGTACTTGATTCTTGAGTACATTTACTCTTAAGTATTTCTTCATTTTAGCCTTTAATACAAATGGCATTACATTAATTACAAATTCCAAGATTTTTTTTCTCATCCATGTAAATGTTGTTGGGTTTTGTGGATTAATCTAATAACCTGAAATCTTGATATAACCATATATTAGTTTCAGGAGGCAGGATTTTGTTCTTTCTTTTATGTCCTTCACAAAAGGCCATGTCACATGCAAACAGATTTTGATTTCTTCCTTTTCAATCTGTATGCCTTTTGTTCTCAGTTTGTCTTTTTTGCTCTGTCTCGGACTTCCAGTCCAGTATTTATTAGTGTTGGGAGAGGGGACATACTTGCCTTGTTTGTAAGGAAGCATTCACTTTCTCACCATTAAATTCATGTGAACTGTAGGTTTCTTTGTACATATTTGAGATAATTTCCTTCCAATTCTAGTTTTCTGAGCATCTTTTTTTCTTATGGATGGATTTTGGATTTGGTCAAATTTTGTTTGCATTTATTGTGCTCACTTTGGCAGCACATATACTAAAATTTTGTTTGCATTTATTGATATTTTGGTATAATTTTTCTCTTTTAGCTTGTTTGTCTGATTATATTAATTGATTTTTGGATATTGCAGTAGTTTTATATCCCTAGAACACTCCACTTGGTCACGGGGTATAATTACTTTTATACATTGATGGATTTGATTTCCTAATACTTTATTGAGAACTTTTACATCTGTTTTATGAGAGATTGGTCTGCAGCTTTATTTTCTTGGGCTTTCTCTCTCTCTGGTTTGATATTGGAAAGATACTGACTTCATAAAATGAGTTAAGTGTTTCTTCTTCTATTTCTAGAAGAGATCATTGAACATTGGTATTTATTTCTTACTTGTTTGGTAGAATTTACCAGTGAATATATTTAGATCTGGTGCTTTGTTTTTTTAATGTCATTTACATTGATTCAATTTCTTTAATTGATGCAGAGTCATTCAGCTGATCCATTTTCCATTATGTGACTTTGGTACATTTATCTTTCAAGGGATTAACAGTTCAAGAGGCAGAAAATCAGTAACAATATTGAGTTGAACAGACCCATCATTCAGCTAAATCCAAGGGACAGTTACAGAATACTCCATCCAAAGACAGCAGAATACTCATTCTCACATTGTCACAGGCATTCACCAAGAAGATCATTTTATAAGCATTAAAATATGTCCTACATAAGCATTATTGATATAATTGGACTAATATCAACTATATTTTGTTTCCTATGTGTTATACATTCTTTTCCTAAAAATAATTATTCTCCTTTTCCCTGCATTATCCAAGGATTATAAATGATTCCATTTTCTCTCCTCTCTTAGTGTATCAATATAATTCCTTTTAAACCTTTTTGGTGATTTCCCTAGAGTTTGCAGTATACTTTTACAACTAATTCAAATCTACTCTCAAGCAACACTAGTCTACTTTCATAAGTAGAATAAGTCCCTAGAGAATTCTCAATTTCCCCCCTTCCACTCCTCTTTACAATACTATTGTTCATTTCACTTATCCAATTGCTACATGCTCTGGATATATTTCAAAATAGTTAGTTTTTCATTCCCCTGCTGGAAGCATTTAGTAATTAATTTTTATATCATTGCCATGATAATTTGATAAAGCTCATTCAAGTAAATTCACAAAAATGAGGGTACACACTATAGAGCTGCCAGGATCATTAAATTTCAAGCTAAATGCTTTCATTTTCTATGAGACACCCAATAATTTTCACTCTATAGCCAATAAATTTATAATATCTAGTCTAGATTATCTATGTATGATTTTTTTCTCAAGAGTAAAAGTTTTATACATAGTTCCTAGGTATTTACTTATGCTAAGTAGGTAAGTACCATATAAGAGTAAGTTTATACTTTGACATTATTGAATTTTCACCTATCCTGAATGCCATTTCAGCAATTGAAATTACAGGTATCTCTCTTTGGCATCAGTAATCTCTTCCTAAAAACCATCCACAATGCAAAATAAAGCAACATTTGCCATTATTTTAAATTTAGAAAAAATTATAGTGGGATTGCATATTGATCAAAAGTCCATAGTCAGCTTTGAGCAGTTGTCCAATTATAGTTTCTACTTTTCTACCCAACCTTGTCCAGTAGCTTCTCTCTGAAGCCAGAATCTTCTATATTTGTTAGTTTTTCCTCTGTGATACATCAGTTTGTCCTTTGACTCAATTCATTAAAAAAAAAAAAAAAAAAAACTAAGAAAAAGTTTTAGACTGTCAAGTTTGTTCAGCATTTTTCTTCTTGTGAGGATGGGAGTGATAATTTCTAAGCTTTTTGCAATGTTGGAGTAGAGATCAGAAGTGCTTCTAGTTTTTTTTTTTTTTGGTACCTGGGGTCAAACTCGGGTCCTTGTCCTTGCACAGCAGGCAGCGAAACCACTGAGCTAAATCCCCGACCCTCTTCTAGGTTTTTGATACTGAACATTATTGATATATTTTATACAATATTTTCTTCTGATGTTTATATTAGTGAAATTTGCATTTTTATATCCCAAAGTCAATACACTGTTGTGAACAAAAATATTTTAAAAATCATATGATATTCAAAATGTAATTGGTAGACCACTAAAATCATTTATGTATATTTTCAAAATCATCTAAAATACCAACATGTTAGTTTGTAATTAGACAGAAAAAGGCTTTATTAAAAATAAACACTGATATTCTGGGGAAGAAAAAAGATTTTGTAAGCATTTTCACATCCAAGAAATTCGTCAGTTTGTTACATATATACTCAATTTATTGTTGTTTAGTACAGATTATTTAAATCAGTTGTGGGGTTTTGGTAGACATGTAATCCCTTTCACAAAATTTAAAATAAAGGGAAATATGGATCTAGTCTGTATTTTGGCTGATTTTTAGGCCTAGTGTTCTGAAGCTAACAGAGAGATTCTTGCAATTATAATTGCCAAAATGCAGTTCTATATATGTGAAATTATGATAATTAGAAATAAAGTAAGAAAAATACACAAGATAAGCACTGTGGTCAGAACCTGAGAAATATAAGCAGAACATTTACCCATGGGAAAAATGTAGATAATCTAGACTCAATCTTATAAATGTATTGTCCATCCTGTTAAAATAACTCATTGTTTGTTTTCATCCACAACGTGCTACTGGTAGGAAATAAATATACAATATTTTAACAATTATAACAGTTAATATTTGCTGAAAAATTACTATGAGAAGATACTCTAACAGCTTTACTGTAAAAGTTTTAAATGAGATATTTAACAGTCTAGAGACAAAATATAGAGAAGAAATGAGATGATAGTGACATGGGGAAAAGAGTTGTTTCATGTGGTGTCTTAAATATTTCATCCATTAAGGGCAGAGATCATGAATTAATCTGTTTTCCTACTACCTAACACAAAGCTTGAATCATAGTTCATAATCAATGGCTGCTGAGTGAATTATAATTTCACTTTTCCAGGGAATAATTTAAGGAATTTAGCTTAAAAGTAGAATGCTACACTGTATAAACATTTTAAAAATGTGATGCTGCATATAAACTATACCTGTGGATCTTACTAGAAATATCTCCAGCAATTCAAAGGGAGATGATGAGGAAAGGAAGTGAGAACAGAAATAGATCTTGAAACAATGTTCAGTGAATGATTCCAAAATTATTACAGAAACTTAAATGGAGCTGTTTTCATTTGCTTAGTTTCAGACACTGATGATTTATGCATGACAACTGAAAACACAATGAGGCATGTCCTGGAATAAATGATAATCAAACTTTTGAAAGTTTTACATGGTAAGTGGTATCATTGTTCCTTCCTAATTGTTCACAAGTGTACAGAGTATTATTCTCTTTTCTCTTACTCTTTTTCCAATATCCTTTATTCTCTTTATCTATTCTTTAACCTGCTGTCCTTGTAAATTGTCAGCTTTCAAGAGTTCTAGTGATTCTTATACCATTACTTGCTCTTTTTCTTTTTTTTTTTTTTGGTACTGGGGATTGAACTTGGGTACTTGCACTTGTGAGGCAGGCGGTGGAACCACTGAGCTAAATCCCCAGCCCTCTTGTTCTTTTCCTTAATGTCTTCTGGCACCTGACATTTTAGATTGCATAAGAATGGAAGAAATGTTTCCCTGAAGAGTTTAAAATCTATCCTAAATGCATCCTTGTATATTTTCTTTTACTTTTTCTCTATCTTTTTTTTATTTTCTGCACATCTGTGAATCCATCCATATGGCACTATTTGGAAAATATGGACAATTCTCATTGTTTAATTCAGAAATCTTACGACTTTCGCATTTGTCTTGTGATGTTTTTGTTTTGTTTTTTGTTTCTTTGAAGTTCTTATGCTTCCGAAATCATGTGTTTGGAGATTATTTTTCTGCAGTTCCTGTTATTGATCCCTTTAAAGAATGCATTGTTTCTATTTATATAATGCAGATGGAAACAAAAAAGAATAATAAGATTTGACCAAAAGATAAAAAATGGAATCATTGTTCTGTCATCTGATTAAAAGACGAATGTATTTATAAATCATTTTGAAGTACCTTTAAATGAAAACTGAATGATTGCTTCAAATTATCCTTCGACTTACTTTTTTCTATAAAATAGAGAAGTACCACAAGCAGACATGGACTCATTTCATACTTCTTTGCTTAAATTTTATATATTGTTGAAGGGATCAACCATGTATAAATTTTGCACAGTTAGTCTAAAATAGCTTATCAGTTTGGTGCCATACATTCATAGGAAGATTTTAGGTATGTGACATTGTGGGTTAGGTGTAGTGGAGAAGATCCAGGGTGCGTGTGATGTATTCTTATGTAAGTATTTTTGGACAAAGCTGCTAGCATATTCTTAATAGAGCTTTTCACCTTATCACCACCGTACCATTACGTGTAGCAATGGTCCCATAAGATTATAAAGGGCTGAAAGATTCCTGTTGTGTAGTGATGTTCATAGATGCTGTAATGTCCGAGTGTAAAGCACTACTGATATGTTTGTGGCATGCTGGTGTAAGCTAACCTACTGCATTGCCAATCATAAAAAGTGCAGTCCATATAATTTTGTACAGCACATAATACTTGACTCATGCAGAATGTCCGTGTTACTGGTTTCCATATTTATTATATTATATATTTAATTCTTATTTTAGAGTGTACTTCTGCTTATTTTACAAAGCCTAATGTAAAACAGGATGCATGTTGCATTGATCAAGGCCCCATACACTCGTGTTTATTGTGTCTTACTTGCACCTAGAGGCCAGGTGGAGTGACTGACCCACACCATCTAAGTTTATTTTCATACACTCTATGAAGCCTGCACAGTGGGGCATCCTCTCTTGAGGCATTTCTCAGATTGCACCTCCATCATTAAGCAATGTGGGGTGACACTGTGCTCCTGCCTTGGAAATCTGCAGCACAAGGAATGGGCCGGGCAGTGGGGTTGATGACATTGTGAAGGGGAACTGCTAAAGTGCTCGGTGAAAAACCTGGGGTTCAGAGACCTAATAATGGGTTTAATGCCTGGCTTTTGGGGGACAGAAGGAGTAGTGGCCTTAAAAATGGAATGCACTTATCTGGCCTGGGAAAATTATAGGTGAGAAAACATAAGCAATGAGGTGTGGGAATGGTAAAGATGAACTTAAAGTCTCCATGAAAGTGTCAGACCAGAAAAGGAACTCTAAGTATCTCCCAGACCACGGAGCTGGAAGCCAATTTATAACAGAATCCCCACCCCCATTTCCACCTTTCTCTATCCCCGAACCTGTTTCTTGTTACTTTGAGAGGTTCAGAGCTGTAACTGCACAGCTGTAGGGTTCAGTAAGCAGACACAAGTCCGGGCACAGCTCCTCCGGGGGTAGCTAGCTCTATCCTGGGAACACAGAAACAAGCTTTACCTTCCGTCAAGTCTGAAGCTTTGCTGATGGCTCAGGAGTGGGTGTTTAGAATTACTAAATTAAACTACTGCTGAAGCAGAATGACTCGGAGTATCTTCTCTCTACGGTGGGTGGAAGCTTTTGTTGCTCTTTTGGAACAATGGGGAAAAAAATCTGTGCTTTGAGATGCTCTAAAGGGACAGCAAGACACAGAAATAAAATTACTTTTATGTCTAAACTCTGTAAGTTTTGCTTGATTAATTCCATTATGTTTATGGCCTTGAGAAAGTTACTTAAATTCTCAATTCCTCTTCTGTAAAATTAACTGGTAGAACTTTGTAATATTGCCATGAAGATTCAAATATTTTTAGAAAATTACGACAAACAATCGTTAAATCATATAGCACTCTAACTCATAGAAACAATTACATGCATAGTCCCTACAAGAATTTTCTCAGTTTACTTGGACCTTTCACTTGAAGATATATTTTACAGTCTTCCTTGCACTTGAATTCAGGTACAACATTTACACTGACAACAAACATTCACTGACCTATTTTCACAAGTCAATATGGTGAGTAGTTTTTCCTGTATCCTTCATTTCATTTAACATCCACAAAAGTCCATATAAAATTATTGGCATTTACACCACTGTATATAATATATTTTAAGGGTTACAAATGTTAACAAACTTATCAAATCCTGAAGCAAGTAAAAACAAAGCCATTATTTCAATCCTTTTCTCCAAAGCAGGCAAACAGGTCATTTTCCCATATGTGAAGCTATTAGTAACCACTTTTCATGTATGGTCTTTCTGAGTGCCCAATAATAAAGTACAGAAAAGGATAGAAGAAACATGCAATTGTTTTCTGGATAATTGAGGGATAAAATAACTCATTTGATGTGTTACAAGAAGCTCTTATATTTGTACAAATGTCTTCTTTTTTACTAAATAAATCAGATTACTGAGTCCACAGCTCCATACACAAGACTGAGCTAACACAAAAAAAGGTATAAAGTTTCTACTCTTAAAGGGATTTAGTTTTCTTAGGAAAAGATAATGATACATAGCTGGATAGAATCAACTCTGATGAGATATAAAAATTAATGCTCCAGATGGTGAGTGATTAGGAAGTAAAACAAATTGAATAAGTGTATATGTGAAGCAGAGTTTTGCCAAGACAGATCTGTACGAGAGAGAGAGGAGTTTGAGAATGAAGCTGTCTCTAAGAGCGATCGCATAGCAGATCTCGTCAATGGAGGAATGGAAAAAATGTCCCTGGAAGTTTGGATTAAAGATTATGATGGCTCTGGGTTGTTTTTTGTATTCTGAACCTGTGTAAGATAAGAACTCAATATGATTTCAGTATAAAAACCATCACTCCTTGGAATTATTGAAATAATAGTACTGGACATTTAACATGATAAAGGATAGTATAAACTTCAATTAAATAGAGAAGAACTTAAAAAACATTTTACGAATGTACTGCTAAATCATGTTGTAACTATAACACAAGTGATTCAACTGATAAAATTTACTCCATTGGAGAAAAATAAAAATGATGCTTAAAAATTATTTAAAGTTAAATAATTAGAATATTGAGAATGTTGCTGCCCAGATATTTAAAAATTTACATTTCTCTGTAACAGACAAAATTTCAAAACATAGTTTTGAATAAAATGTTCACTAGCTTTATTCATGCTTGTTTTCTTTTTTTTATTTTATTGGTACAATTTAGGTATACGATATGATGACATTCATCATTGGAAATTTGCACCTTTACATAATCTCTTTTAGTTCTTATTTTTCCCTCTTCCCCTGCCCTCCCTTCAATCCCTCCTTCCCTCCTCAATTACAAAGATTTTGTTTCCATTTTTTCATTTTCTCATATTAATTCCATTCCCTTCTTTCCTTTCCCCTACCCCTCCCACTTCCCCTTCCCCTTTGCCCCTT
>NW_004624731.1:12770147-12815000 GCF_000247695.1 Heterocephalus glaber | reverse complement strand
TTTGCCAGTATCTTATTAAGGATTTTTTGCATCTATGTTCATTAGTGAGATTGGCCTATAGTTCTCTTTTTTGTTTGGGTCTTTCTCTGCTTTGGAGATCAAGGTGATGCTTGCTTGCCAACTAAGAAAAGCCCAGGTCCTGATGACTTCACTGATGAGTTCTACAAGACATTTAGAGAGGAACTACTGCCACTACTGTTTAAACTCTTCAATGAAATTGAAAGGCATGCTTGTTTCCCTTAGGCAAAAGCTATAATTTAAAAATATATAACATCTGCTATCCAGACTTTTTACAGCCACTAACTTAGTGCTTAGAAACTATATGTAAATAGGAGGAAAGAAATGTTTCTGCAAAATTTAAAGAAATTAATTAGCATGAGAGAAGAAGAGAGACAAAAGGCATAGAAGGAAAAGAAGATATTGCTAGAGTAGAGAAAACATAAAGCACCCAGTAAGATCTGCTGAGTTGTCAGGCATTTTTCAATGATTTCTCAATTGTCTTCTATGTCCCATTCAAAGATGTATTAAAATTAGCATTTCATTTCTTTGGGTTTGTAATTATGCCTCCTACACACATAGAGACACACCTACATATAAAATCTTAACACGCAAATCACTTGGTAGAACGGTACTTGAAGCCTCTAGTTCCTGTGTCTAACTCTATTTTTCAGTGACTTGAGATTTGAGTAACATCAAAATGAGGTGCTAGCACTGGAAAAGGGGATCTGACTAGTTCCAGCCTCCATGGAGCACTGGCTCTCCATCACCTCCTTCCATTCCTCCTCATGCCTCACTGAAGAGCAAAGTTTTGAAGAGAGAATTAACTACGCATATGCTAACATAGGCCAGGGATACTGGGACATGAGATTCATAGATCACTAAACCACAGTGAGTTTGGAAGCAGGCCCTGCCACTTAACCTGCTATAGTTCCCAGGAGGGTGGCTGTCAATCTCTTTGGAATTTTGTTAAAAATGCAAGTTCTGAATCAGTGGTTTGTGAGGGCTTCTGAGATTCTGGATTTCTATGAAGCTTTCAGAAGCTACTAAAGACTGGTCCTGGAACAAGCCATTTCCAAGTACCAAGGTTCACTTCTTATTCTCTAAGGAGGCTAGTATGCCTCCCTTTCTTGTTGCTGTAAAGAAGTGAATATGAAAATCGAATGAAAACACCAGTGTCTGTGGACAGTAGATCCAAACTTGTACCAAAGTACACAACTTAGGTGAACCAGGTGTCTTTCAAACATCTTTTCACCATCTCCAATATGATTTTCCTTGGGAGGAAGTAGTAAAAATCTAAAGTTTTCCCTTAAGAGGTACTCTTTACATTGAAGGTAAAAATTCCTGTAAAATATTCCAAGTCATAACGATTAAAAGATTGCAAATTCTTTCCAGTGTTAAAGAGTTAACTAGTGATGCAGAGCTTCATACCTGACTCAAGATCTGACCTTGGGCTATCATAGCATGACCTTGAAGCAGCCAGCTGTCACAAACACAAAATGCCTTGTAAGGCCTAAAATAATGACACCACCTTGTATCCCTGCCAGATCTGCATTTCAAAACCAGCAAAATGCAGCTGTCTGTCAGCCTGTCAGAATCCATTCAGCTCCAACCTAACTGTGTTTTTATGCTTTTCACTACCAATTTGAACAGTGACAGATGGAGGGAAGGCTTCTTTAACCTAATGAAACAGTCACCATCTCTGAAAGAGGTCCCTATCTACCTCTTCAGTATTTCCTAAGACAAGATGTACAGTATCAGTGTCACGGAGGATGTCCTGGCTCATCTCTCATCTGACCTCACACCTCTGAGCAGATGGATCCCCACAAGAAAAGAGAAGAACACACTCCCAAGGTGGAGAATCCCAAAGCTTTGAAAGTCTGATTCTTCATTTAATTCTACTCAAGGTATTTTCAGCTTCTCCATTTCAAAGTAAATCTTTAACTACTATATTAATAATCATGAAGGTATATCTCCCTTGAGAAATGGGCAAATACGCATCTTGTCATGAGTCGGAATTCATTGGCTCCTCTTTAATATTAATGCCTCTAAATTTGTTTGTTGAGTGTCACTTTAGCAAGCATTTTTTTAATACTAAAGAAAGACTATTAATAATATAATTCATGTGTGAAATGTTTAATATTTAAAACTATCTCCTATCTGCTCCCAATCTAATATATTAATATAGACACATCATTATGCTAAAGGAAATACCTCATGATGTTAGAAAATGTCATGGACCCAGAGGAGCAATGTCTAGTTAATTACTAAAGAGTAATCTCCATCTGGTAGATTCTGTCTTCTCAGCTTATTCTCTGATAGGTCTCCAGATGATCTTTGAAACAGTATCCTTAAGCACACGAAGGTTTCAGAGGTTATTAGTCATAATTGTGTTGCACAACTGAGGGATTTTGTTTAGCGTGATAGAAGTAGCAATATCATTATTAGTTGATTAGTGTGAACAGTCTTTGACAATATGTAGCACCAACTATGACTCCAACTGATGGCAGCTCATTATTCTGATTGCTGTTTGATTTGCAGTGTTATCAACCACAAAGAGAGTGACATGGACCAGGGAAGAAAAGCAATAATTGGAAGACGTTGTTTTTGAGCATATGCCAATGGGAGACATGAAGCTTTCATTGTTTAGGAAAATGAATCTGCATTAAGCAATTGAGACTTGGGGGTTGGAGTTAGAGGTCAGAATTCTAATAAAATAATGCATGAGATTTGCCATCATTCACCCTGCCTTTAGGGTATGTATCACAGGATCAGATTTTTTTCATCACATTAAATGTAAAATAGACAAGTCATTGTGGTAGTCTGATCGTACTTGTTGAAGGATACCTTTGATAGCAAAAGAGAATAGGAACACATGAGAAAGGAAATACTAAAGTTGTAACTGTTAGGAGTTTAGAAATTAAGATTAGAGAGCCTGTGTGAGATAAAATATATCATTCTCTATATGGACAAACGCTACACACTTGGAAGCATTAAACAGAAACCTTGTATGCTGAATTTAAAAAACACATGTTTTCTGGTGAATACCAGTATTAATATTATTATAGATAGATGAGCTAAGTAGAAATACTACAGACAGTCAGATAGAGCTAAGTCCTCGAGAGAATCAGGACAAAGGTGAAACCCACCACAGCTGCACCAGAGACACATCGTCTGAAAACCAGGCCTCGAGATAAAGACAAGATGACCAGACCTCCACACTTCCTCAAAGAACGAACACTGGGTCTAATGAGGTCTGGAAAGACATCAGCCACCCCGGTGGTGACCAGAGACCTCTGGACCCACCACTTCCCAGGAGAATCTTTGTTCCATCCATGCTTGTTACATGACTTGCTGCCCAATTGGACCATCATTACCTAAGTGACTGTATGTGTAACCTTATTGGATCTTCATGGCTGTGGCCCACGTTGCACCCACATGGGTTTCACCCTATAAAACTTCTCTGTGAAGTGGGGTCCCCAGGCAACCCACTTGGGTCCCCTCCTGCTCCTCAGGAGGTTTCCTACCAATAAATATCTTCCTACACTTAACCTCCGATGTTCCTAGGACTCATTCTTCAATTTCTAGAGAAGAACTCGGCTTATCCTATAGTTATCAGGTTTGGAGATATAATATTTCATATTTCATCTCCAGTATTATTTCCTGTAACAATACCACCTAAAGAGAGTTTTTGTATTGTTTTGTTGTGAATCATTTTGGTTGCTTATCAAATTAAAATTACAGTTGGAAAAAAAAAAGAAAAGCATCTGGAACCCATCAAAGAAAAATTGCAGTTGACAGGGTTAAAGAGGCCAGGGAGATTTTATTCAAGACTAAGGCATTGGTGGGGAGGCATTGAAATAAATTCGTTGTCCATCTTGACAGACACGCTCTGCCTGGTCCTGGCTTGAGGTGCCCTCTATAAAATTCCAGAAGATTTGTGAAATGCACGGAAAGTATTCTAACAATGGATTTAAGGATGGTTTTAAGATTTTCAGCAATAGTTTGAAGGAGAAACATTCTAGGAAAAAAATATTCCTTTCAAGTACTTTGAAATCAGCATTTCCTTCCTTCACTGTTCTTAATTTTCATCCTGATGTTTGTGTTCTGCCAGGCATCATGGTTGTGTTCTAGGGCTCCTGCAAGAAACTTTTGTTTGGGATGGAAGAATATTGAAAAGAAAAGGAAACAAAACACATCTGGGTCTCCCTGTCTTATTAACTCTATGATAAATAATGGTAAATATAAAAAAGACATCATTTTCAATACTTTCTAGAAACTTTTGAGGCATAATGGAGCATTCAGGTTAGAAATAGCTCTTCAGTTTGGTTCTCCGGGATGTTAGGGCCACATCAGTAGAATCCAGCCAAGCCTCTTTCTCACTGGCCACTTTGGTTTGTCACTGTGCATTCTCTTTAACAATAATAATGTGAAAAGCTCCTTTCTGTGAGGAAAGTTATTGTTGTGCTCCTTGGGGGGCAAAGCTTCCTTGGCTTCTACTTTTTTTTGAACCTTTGTTAGTGAGAGACATTTATCACCACTTTACCCAACTTTACTGCTTAAATAGAGCATGGAGAAGGAAAAAGATCTGATAAATCAATAGCCACTTAAAGTCAACAAAACTAAATTTAGTTTGAGCACAAGACACCCTTTACCAGTTGCAACTGATGGTGGATTTGTGCTGGTAAAAGTGCCAGAATTGGATAAAAAGGAAAAACCTACAGTACTTCAAAATCTGGGAGTTTATAAAGTTGTGGTAGTTAAGGAGCCACACTCAGTCAATCCAGTTCCAGGAAAGGGCTTTGAGATACAACATTCCCTCAGTCCAAGGTCCTTGATGTTTACTGCATGACCCAGAAGGCAAAACCTGGAAGCTACGGGCCCTCTCTTTATTAGGCGGCCATTTCTTCCTTAACATATTTTTACCATTCAAAATTTCAAAATGGACCAGAACCCCTAAAATCTAATATTTCATCAGATACAGAGACTCTCATAGGTGTAAGAAAGATGTTATTGTTGAGTGACATCTTTCCAACACGTGTATTAACGTCTTTACAGTTGCTCATTTTTTTCATGTCCTGAGGAATATTAAGTTCACTTCTGCATGTGGTTCAACCAACCTGTTTGTGATTTCTGGCTTCGCCAGCTCCAAGATGTATGCAATCCACCTAGTCTGTCTCTGGACCCTGGATTCACAGTGACAGCATCAGGTTGTATGGGCATATGTTTCATTGGTCACTGGATGGCATGTAAGAGCTTAGCCTGGGCCCTGGCATACTGAAAGTGCCTATAAAGGTAAGCAATAATAATTATTATTATCACTATTATTCCTTAAAATGATTTTTATCAGAGCACTAAGGCACTAATCTATTTTTAATGATACTCTTTAGTGAATATTTCAAAGGATGGGTAGAAAATCAAATACAAAATTGATTCCTGCCTGAGGCGATCTACAATGAATTCTAGACCTTAATGTGGGCAGGGATTAAGTGAAATGGGGATGGGAAGAAACTTGGGCCTTGTCCTTCTAGAAAGTGCTAATTAATGTGTATGTTCTCAGGGACATGGAGTTGCTTTTTGAAGACAATTAGAAGGTAACTTCCTAAAAGTAACTTCCAATAGGTTGCATAAATTGAAAAAAAGTTACAAAGCAACATAGCAATCCATAGCGTGGAGGTAAAATGTATAAATGAAAACCAGAAATGAGAGATTAACATGCAATCTAGAAAATATTTTACAGTTGCAACAATATAGAGTGATAATTTTCCAAGGAGGCATAGGAGAGTCACAGTTGAGTAGGGGATGTATTTTCTAGTTAGAATCCTCATGATGATATTTATTTTGTTGAGTCAGAGTCCTCTAATTTCAAAGGCATTGTGCAGAGTAAAGGGCTAATGAGTCTTTTTCTCTTGCAGTCTGAATCAGAATCTTTCTGAGTGTGCTTCACCTGTTCTTATGAACATATTTACATCATGTTTATACCTGTAGCATAATTGACCTGCTAGTATTCACTAAACAATGCATATCAAGCTTTTCTGTGGATTTGAGTTATTCAGCACTTTCATTAAAATACAGGTAGGTACCCATCCAGCCTCGACAGGCCTGGAACTTGCCATTTCAGCAAGATCCTTCAAGATGACACAAGTGCTATGAGGCTATGGTCCACACGGAGCCCAAGACCTGAAGAAGAGGCAGCATTCACCAGCACAGAACCTGGGTTGATTTTGGTCATCCAGGCAGCACTATTGTTGCACAGGCTGGCTGTCCCCGGAGCAGATGATCGGAGAGCATAACTCTATCACTGTGAGAATGAAGACTTGCCTTATGCTCTTGAAGAAACAGTTACTCAAAACAAATTGAGAATCAGTACTAACTGAAGAATTCGGATTTCAAGTCCTGATCATGTCTATGTAAGAAAAATCTATTTTACTTCATTTCTTATGTGTGTGAAACCACTTTTTGGTTTTGCCAGCAGGATAAAGGCTGCTGCTCGGTATCTGTTGCCATTTTTTAAACTGCAAACTGCATTTCTGGAACTGGGGCCATATTTTCTTTTTCACCAAGTACAAGTGATTTTTAGGTAATGTAATGTAGAGAAGAGGATGGACAGATGGCAGATGTGTTTCTTGTAAATCCATGAATCACACAGCCTCTTCATTCCAATTCTCCTGAGAAGCAGAATTCCATAATTGTAATAATAAGGATCACAAATAACAATTTTATTTCTCATCTATAAATATTAAAGTTGAATGTGTCTAAGAAAAATAAGATATCAGAGAATATCCTGGTGAAAAAGTAAAAAGAAGTATGGTTTTTCAAAGATGAATAATTGTGTACAATCAGACTTTGATATCCATGGATTCAACTAACTCTCAGTCAAAACCATTCAGAAAAAAACTGCATCCATACATCACATGTGAAGACTTTTCTTCTTGTTATTATGTAGACAATAGCATGCAATTATTTATACAGCATTTATATTATATTAAGCATTATAAGCAATCTACAGATGATCTAAAGTATAGGGGAGGGATATGGTGCCTTGGTTTATGAACACTTCTGTTTCCAAATAATTTGGTTCCCAAACAGAAGCATTTGGCCAAATTTTGTTTTTGTTTGCAAATGCTGCATCAGGTGACAAACACGATTGTGACCATATTTTCCACACAAACACAAACGTGGCCATCTTTTCCAAAATCATGGAACCAATTAAGTTCCCGAACCACGGTACCACTGTATATGAATTACTGTGCCTTTTTATATAAGGAACTTGAGCACTGCAGATTTCAGTTTCTGCAGGGAACTCTGGACCATCCCTTTATGGATAGTGGTCAGTCTTAGATCCAAAATCCGTGCTGTGAGTGACTGCTATGGTTACACTTTCACTTGCCTTCTCACATTTAGAATAATTTCGTTTCTGTTCTTAATATCGTTAGAGTCACTTTCCTAATTGTCTGCTCTTCCCAACATTTTCATCCTCTTCCTGGGTCCCTATGCTGTTGAATTATGCTATGGAAACATACAGCATTCAAGGGCTTTTTCTAGTTGCAAGTACGTGGGGTCCCAGACATTCTTCTGTTAACCAGAAGAAGATTACTTCACTTACCAAGTACATGTACCTGACACCGTGAGGAACACATCGCACTCTCTTGGCTCAAGCCCCAATCTCTCTGTATCTGTAAACTCACTTCTTAATTTAAAGAAGACAGTTTCTTTTCCTTTCTCTCCTTTTAAAATTTCTCATTATTTCCTGTTTTCTAATATTCTCATGTTGTTTTTTGAGGTTAAACTATCTCTTTTTCTCAGCCAGACTAACTCCACCATCTGTATCTTTGGCTTTCTTCTTTCCCATCAATTGTGAGAATATAGCTCATCAATCATCCTTAACATTTGTGTAGACAGTAAGTACATTCTGTAGGCAATTCAGAAATACCTGTAACAGTCCTCATCTTCAGAATCATAATAACTATTATAGATCACATTACCAAGTAATCCTATATACCTGAAAGTTTGCATGTTCTGCATTCTCACAAATCCTCCTGCAGCCTCTGCTTTGCTGTCCTTCTAGACGTGCTCTAACACCCTAATCCTGCATATTCTCATTCTCCTCCCATGTGTTGTGCACTAGAACGTGCCTGTGTTGCACATCACCAGCTTCATAGAGAAAGACTGACAGAGGGCTCCATGTGCTGTGCTGGGAAATCCATGGCCACTGTTGCTCAAAAACCAAGTTTCCTGTGAGTTTTTCTAGGGCAGTGACCCAGTACAACAAGGATGCAGTGGATTATGAACTCATTTCTTTCATGAGGCCTGGTTGTAACTCAAGTTGGTCAACTGAAGGTTCAGGTTCCTCTACACAGCCTTCAAAGTCTCTCTCCTGTACACAGGCGGATCTCAGTGTCCTCAGAAAGACACTGGCCCAGGATTTCTCAGTGAACCCTACACAGGAAAGGATGCTGTAATGTTCCTTCCAGAGCTCTGTAAGGATTAAATCTGTATCTGATACCATCTGGAAGCACAAGCAGCCAGCATCCGGGTCATGACTCAATACTTGGTTAGTAAATTAAAACTAAAATGCCAATCACAACCCAAGTTGTTCGTATGTCAGGCCGGTCATAACTCGAGTGTCCACAGGCTCACTCCTGCAAGCCACAGATTCCTATGACTGGTAACTTTGTTGTTCTAAACATACCCTAATGACCTTGTGTGTTCCTTAGATAGCAGCGGGGTCTGAGAACTTCAGCTCTCTCTCCTTCCTCCTCTCTTCACTTGGGAGAGGCTCCCGTCACTGTCTCAAAACTTGACCTCCTGCACCTCCTCATTCTCTCTCCTGGGCATCTGACAAAGTCCCGGAAAGTTTAATCCTGAGTGTCTGCTTCTTTAAAAGTGCACAAAAACCATTAGTAATCCTGATCATTACTTTTCAGTTTTACAACAAAGAGTAGCTTTTAAGATCTCCAGCAATGTCCAGCTGCAAATATACACCTCAACCTTTGACCACTCCTTTCTACTTATACTTTTAACCATGTATCTATTTTAAACTATTGCCTTCTTTGGGTTTATATAAATTTATCCTGTATTTCTCTGATGATGTTTTTTCCTTAGTTCTATTTTTGATTCACCTCACCCTTTGAGCTAAGTCACTCCAATATTTTGGCTTCATTCTATCTTTCTTTACTCTCGTGTCTTGATGCATTCCATGTCTATAATTTTACAATAATTTCCTGTGAGAACTATTCTTATTCTTTAACATATTCCTGAACTTTCTTTTTATTCTGCTGAATTTCAACTTTCACATTAGGCATCTTCTAAATTGAACTTTGGTTAATATAGTTCCTACACCAGCTTTTACTCCTGGTTTGTGATATAGCACCTTAAATTTAGTCTTAAGCAATAGAAAATGTAATGAATGTTTTAATGTTTTGGTCACTGTTTTTGAAGATTCTTCCTGTATTTGGGTAAATTGTATACATTGTGAGATCTGTTTTTCACAAGAGAAATGAGAAAGTTCTCATCCTTATAAATCCTTCTTATAGGACTTATAAGAAGGTTGTATGATCTAGGATATACAATCACAGGTGCTTCTATGAGGTTCAGAATCAAAGGTGAGTGAATCCAGAGCCCATTACATGCATGACGAGAGAAAAGACTGCAATTATCTTTCTAACGGACTCTATTTCAGCAAAGAATCTGCATTACCCAGTGAACACACCCTGCCATACCTCCCTGCTTGGATGACTTACTAGTCCGAGGCCTTTACGAATCTCTACCCTCGGACATCCTGGCCATCACTCCAGGCTCTCTATCATCTACATGGAAACTGTTGCCCTTTTTCTTATTATTTCTCCATGCACCATGTGTTTCTCTCCACTGAAACTACTCTTACAGTAATCCCCAGTGAGATTATGGTTGTTAATCAAATAACAACTTTTCATGTTATAGAAACTTTAAATATAACTAGGTATCATTGAATATTAAAAAAATAGTAGTATTTCTTTGGCTTCTAACTCCACATACTTCATAGTGTTTCCTTCATAGGTCCTTCTTCTTAACCAGTTTCTTTTTTCTTGATTTTCTGCACCGTCTTTTTTATCACAGGAGAATCAGTTTTGTATTCCTGATTTCAAAAACTGTATTTCTAGTTGAGTTCTTTCTTTGAGCCCGCTGGCCCTAGTAACCAATTTCTGCTGCATACCCTTCTGGATTCTTGCACTGTGACCAACAACTCTAATTATTATTTTTTCTTTCATCCTTGCATCCTTTTTTCTATCTCATTGAGTCATTTCACCAACTACCAAAAAAGAAGCGTTAACCATTTCCTCCTGCTTCAACCTGTACATTTCAAAATCCACCAAGTTTTATATCCTTTATCACTTGATCCATGTGTCACACTCATCCTGCCATTACTATAATTATACTCCGTATCATTTTTTTTGGCCTGGATGTCTTCAGCAGTCTCCACCAGGTATTGCCTTCTTGCCCATGCCATTCTCCACCACCCTTACTGTGCAGAGTGTTTTTCTAAACTGTTAATTTGATCATGGACCTTCTCTGTCTACAATTGCTCTACCTCCCACTGACTTCAGATAAATTCTAAGCGCTACAGATTCAATTCTATAGACCTTGAAGCCACTTGGCTTACAACCACACTCTACTTCTTCATAGTAGTTGCTCTAGACATCCTGAATAATGTTTACATTTTGGCTATGTCCTATCCCCTCTTGTCCCTGAATTAATGCCTTCTCTGTCCACTTTCTCCACCATGTAAATGTTCATCTGTCCTTCATAGAGCCATGGTTCCTAGGGATAAATTATAAGTTACACAGTGCTTCTATATTCTCCCAGAATTTGTTCTTTCTTCCTTCTAGACCTTAGAATAGTACACTATGTTCCTTTTTAATTTCTAGTGTTCCCTTCCTTACTGTAGAGTATGTCCCTTTGCCATTAAATGGTCCATCTTGCTCCCTTTTTGCAAGGTATATTATGGCAACTCATATTTGTGGAATGAATGAACTTGTAAATGAACTTGTAAATATCATTTCTTATCCACAATTGACTTCTATACCTACTCTTTTTTATTCTTCCTAGCAATTTCAGTACTCACTTTGCTATTTATCATACTTTGATTTATTTTTTCAGAACTGAATATCACTAATAACATCATTGCAAAGTAAGCCATATCCTGCAAGAACACAATTCCATGAAGCTATTGCAAGAATTTTTGCAAATAGATCTTTACACAATCTATATCAGAATTAATGAAATTCCACAGGGAAGGAAAAAGGTCAAACACTGATCACACATTACTGATCAAAACCTCTGCTGATGTTCCTCTAGAATTTGAATTTCTAGATGAGTGCTACCTTCTTGCTATTAACATGCGTGAGAAGATGTGAAAAAAAATTCACAGTCATGCTTGGAAAGTCAAATATAATGCAACTGTTTTAGAAATCACTACTTAGCTGAATGGAAACAGGATATTTCTGCAGTTTTACTTTCACTTGTATAATGCATATCTGTTTAGGTATGTAGCAGCTGGAATTTGAAATGTCAGTTTCTATTAATGAAAGAGATGGAGTACCAGACTTGATGAAGGCTGACCTGACATGCACTTCAAATGGTTGGTTAGGTATAGAAAAAGGAATTGATTCTACAGATGTAATCTAGTCTGAAGATGCTTGTAGGCCCCTAAAGTATTATAAGGGAATATTGAGGTTTTGTTAAGATAATGAGTCAGTTATTAAGAGCCCAAATCTCTGAAATACGTATAATAGCGGACTAGTTAAATTATGTTTTAGAAGGAAACTGGTTACAAAGAGCAGCAAGTTACTCTTCTTGATATATTGCCCATGTTTATTCCAATGTTTAAACAAAGATTGTCAAATGAGTGGCTGCCCTTGCTACGTATGTATGGTTTAAATACCATGTAACAGCTGTTCAGATGGGCCATCCTTGGAAACAATTTGAAATGATACACTTTAGGCCATCAAATATTATTATGATTTGAGAGAAGCAAGAACTCAGAATTCCAGATAAAAAGAAAGGGAGATACAGTTAAGTAGGATCTCTATAGCATGTTAAACCACTATCAGCAGCATTTATCATGTGTATGTATTTCTATTGTCTACCAGACTGAAGGCTTTTTAGATGCACACAATGGAACTCATTTCAATTTAATTTACTTTCTTTTTGGTAGTGCTGTGAATCAGACCCAGAGCCCACACCCCAGGCCAGTGCTCACCTCAGCTCCACCCTAACCCTTATTTACTTTGATTCCTGTTTGTTCAAGGACTGAGGAGTGAATCAATAAACACATTGTTTATTATTGTGTTAACATAACAGAAAAAAGAGATCTGTTCCTAATTATAGATGAGCAAGAGTAGGGATAGCTTTGGCCTATTCCTTGACTCTACACCTCCTCTTTCCAAAGAAGCATCCACAGTCATTCCGCAGATGATACAAGACTGGCTACATACGCGGCCAAATAAGAACAGACTTACAAAGCATTAAATAATTACATGGAACCTGGCTTGTATTTTTCATTTAGTACAGACAGACTCCTCATATCTTCCTTTAATTTATTCAATCACTTATTTATAACACATTAATGTCATAGAAGAGTGACAACTAATTGGATGATATAAATCGGCAGAAGTCAATCCTGAGCATCCATAACACCCCTTTGCATGTCTGATGTTGGCTGAAATGTTATTTTTTTTCCAAACAACAACAACCAAAAAGTCTCTGTTTAGCATCTCTGACCTCAATTCTTGCTATTCATTCCAACCTTAATTTTTTCTAAAACATATCTAGAGAGACAGATTGATTAATCAGCCCTGTCTTCTAAAGACCAAATAATCTCATTGGTTTTAATTGCAATATTGTGAAATTCTGGTAAATGAATGTGACTGTACAATAATGAAGCCTTTAGCCACAGCACCACATGTCAAGAAATTGCCCACGGTACAAGAAAGACATCGATCAAGTGAAAACAACACGTTCCCAGCGTAATGATCATACATTTCAGGCTAGTCATTCAAGTGATATTTCTGTCATTGCTGTAATTTCAAGCTTCCAAATTCTACCATACACAGCAACAAATCATATTTCCAATACTATTTCCTAGGGAAATCACTGGATTACCCTTTCTTCTTGAATCAAGGGGAAATTATTGAGCACTTTATTGGGAATGGAAATCATATCTATCGACCCTTTCTTCATTATCTTCCTCAGGAATAAGACCCGGGGTATTTTCTGGAAAATGATCTTTATGGGATTTGGAAAGCAGCAGAGTTGCTCTATGGCAGAAAACTTTAACTGTTGTGTGCAGAATCCAGAGCATATACAGTGTTTAGCCCATTTTAAAAGAAGATCACAAGTCATAGAAATAATTAAGAACTAGATCTTTGAGAACAGAGAGATTTCTTAGCCTTTTGCCCTGCTTGTGAAACGTGGAAAAGAAGATACTGCCAGGCACTAAAATTTAACTGTCCTTTGTTGAGTGCCTATAATATGGAAGGTTAGGTATTAAGCATGCATTGCTTTCATTCATGTAACAATAATATACAACAGACATTGTTATTCTTATTTTACACTAGTGAAAATAAGACAAATTAGCACAGGTTGCCTGACCTGTAAATAATGGAACCAATACTCAAATCCATACTTTTTCAAGTGATCATGTTTGCTCTTTCTGTTATGCTGTGAGTGTGGATTTGTGCATAGCAGATTGATAAAGGCACTTGACTCATATTGGGGAAAATTTCTAGTTTTTCTTTTTTAGGTCATTTATAGCTAAAAGATGCAAACTGTTGCATATTTAATATGCGGAAGATGCTTCTGTGTTCTACTTCAAGTGAGATCACTTTTTTAGTTGACTATTGATTTTCTTTCAAGGCAAATGGTACCATCAGACCTTTACTTTGTTTTCTTTTCCAGAGAGTGGGTCTTTGGGGGGCTAAAGTGCAAGCACTAAATGTAGACCATATCAAAGGAAACACATAAATGTTGATATTTTCTTTTTACTCCTTGAGAAAAGTGCACAGGGGCAATTAAAGTGCCTGAAATCTCTCAGTGCAAATCTATTTATTGTGGCTGATAATGGGCACAATGAGAAGATGTGCTCTACTCCAAGAGTAGAAAAGGTTTTAATAGTCTTTTAAGTGAAAACAAATAGTAAGAAAAGGCAGGCAGGAGAGTTCCTCTTTGGAGGTGCTGGGGATGTACAAATCCCATTATTGGTTAATAGGATTTGTGCTGCTGCCTCCCCCTCATCACTTTGAAACGGCTTTCAGCTTTCCACACGTCTCTCAGAAGCTGGTCTCCCGGGCGGCTGTCAGCAGGACATCCATCTGTTTCACGGCTTCTCTTTAAATGGAGTCAAAAAGATCACATAAAATGCTATTGGATGTTCCAGCCCCTATTAAAGGAATAAAAGAAGCACTATATAATTATGTTGTATGCTTCAACCTTGTTTTATGGATTAGCTAATGTTGCCTGTGAGGTGTTTATTGGTACAGTGGGTACAAACTAAGCTTTACTTGAGTAACCCACACTTTACTGAATTCCAAGCTGCCTACCATTGCTGTGTCCTCGTTGATGGTGTTTCTCAGCCTGACTCTAATGGTGAGGAAATGAATCAGGGAGGGAGTGGACAGACATGGCTGACAGGCAGAGGAAAGGCGATCTGAAAGGTGGTCTCTGTTAGCTTCTCCTGGAAACATGTTTTTGTAAAGATGACACCTGCTTTGTTAAGAAGGCACCAGAGGACTGCCCCTAACTTCAGGTAAATGCAACCACCAATAATTCTGGAAGCCAACACGGGTCATGAAATGCTACTGTCAGCTTCCCATCCACCTCGTACTCAGGGGTACTCAGTCTCAGCTGCACGCTGGAATTACTGGAGGAATTCTTGAAAATACGAAATTCTGTGCCACACCAAGATCAATCAGAATCGCTGGGGACAGGAATCAGGCATGGTTGTTTGGGGGGTTCCCGGATGTCTGTGATAAGGAGCAACAGAGACTGAGACCCACTGTGGTAAACCACAGTTGTCAGCAGAGCCAATATAGATGGCTTCTTATGTAAATCTTAGGAAATATGTGCTCGTATAGCTGTCTGAGAACAACATCATTTTTCAGGAGAAAATGAACCAATGGAAGGAGTAGTTAAAAATAAGTTTCAATGTTTAGCTGTATATCTAAAGGTCATTATGAAGGATTTAAATATGTAGTTTCTTAAAAACATCGTTTAAGCACACCTTTCCTCTCCTATGTATTCCTTCACATGCCAAACTGGTCAGCAGGATTTTCAAATACTGAGAAAAATCACCCCTTCTGTCCTGGGTCGTTCTTGTTTTCTATTTTCTTTTTGTCTCCTTCATCTTTATATCTCACCATTTCCTTTTGTTGAGTACTTTACTATGTACTATCAACAAAGACATCTCTCTTCCTGCGTATGGGGGCAGAAATGTTGCCAAGTAGGAGAAATCAGTCTTGGAATGCTGCTTTCCTGGTGGGTTGGAAGGAGACAGCGTTTGATCACTTCCTGTTGGCAATGCCACAGCCAGTAACCCCACTCACTCTTCTCCGCTCTAATGCCTTTCTCCTCAAGAGGAGGGATTTGCAGTTCTCTTTTTTAATACATTCTCTTTTTTTTCTTTTTTCTTTATTTTCTGTTGCTGTTGTGGTGCATGGCACCATTTTATTTTTAGCTTCTCAATCATGATCTGGAAAGAAAGTATTCTGGCATAACATCATTGAGAACAGTTCTGATAAAGCATGGTTTCTTCCTCTTATCCTAAAGTCGGTACAAGATATTTTATATCCATGGAGATATGATATAGTTCTGTCCTTTACCTATAATACTAGAGGATACACTTTGAAAGGTATTATTTCAGATTTGGTTCTACTTTCACAGCAGAGTGCCCAAAGGATGGTATGGCACTGCTCTGTAAAGAAATGCTCTTTCTTAGATAGGATTTCCTATCATTAATGGCAAAGTGTAAGTACTCACTCTCTTCACAAACACCAGCTAAAAGCCATTTAAAAATGAGCAGTGTAAAAACAGAAAAGCAACAAGAAAAGAAGGAAGGAAAAAATGATTTATACAAAGATGATTAAATGAATGAAAGAGTCAACCTAACGTGTGCTTTATCAAATCTGTTTTGTGTGGATGGCAAGAGCTTCACTGAAGAAAGGAGATGCCAAGTAGTGTTTCAAATCTTCTGACCACAACCAAAACACTAGGGTGTTTTGCCCAGGTTTTTGACAGAGTGTTTGCCCATCACCCACAAGCCTTGGGTTCAATCCTTAGTACCACAAAAAAAAGAAAGAAAGAAAGATCAGAAAGTATGATTGAGCCTCTCCTAGTCCTGTTTATTAGTCCCCACTCAGGGACCTCTACCACGACTTGCGGGAACTTTCAGAGGAAACTTGGTAGTCTCAGTTCAGTCCCTCTAGAAAATCTTGGAGATGAGAGTTTGATGGGGAACAAACATAGAAGCATTACCATGCAATCCCTCGACAATGAGGAACTTAACCAGAGCTCTGTGCTCCCAGAAACAAGTTATGGTTGAAAAATTATCCAAACCTGTTGCGTTCTGAGATGCACTCAGCCCAAAGGACCAGCTTCCACTCACCACCTATTCGGAGGAAATACTTGCCTCTACCCTTAAGAGCAGATTGAGTGTCCTCTCCTTCATGGTACCCTGTTTATCTGCCTCTACACAGCCTTACACTCCTTTTCTTTCCTTAGTTATTTTCTCTGTATTGACAAACATTCTTGCTATTGGAACAATGTGAATAAACTCATTCAGTTGCCTCAATTTCCCTTTTCAAGACAATCCCAGCCAGAAGTTTATGAATATACTATTTCTCTCTGGTTCATGATTTGAAAATTACCTCCAAACAGAAAGTGCTTTCAAGAACAAATCACAAATTTAGGCTTCCTTTCTCTGCTGAATATCAATTCTGATATTTTGGCTGCACACATCTTGAAAAATGTGGCTCCATATGTTTTGTTCAGTTTAATCTCATGTAAGGTATAATGGTGGGATTAAACTGGACAGAATATATGGTGTCACTTTTTTCAAGCTTTGCACAGCTAAAAGATCAGAATTGACATCCATATGGAAAAAATGTGTGTTATTCTTATATATGCATTGATTTATTTCACTATGATGGACATTGCTTCAGCTGCATAAGATTTTCTTCAAATGTATCTGTAACTATTGGTTCTGTTAAATTATGAAAACTTTCATTTTCTTGTGATAATGGTTTGCAGATATGTTCTCTTTTGGTATCTATTTTACATGAACTTTTAAATTACCAAATTTCACTGATTAGATTTTCACAGTACCAATTCTCTTCTCATTCCTACCGTAATGGATTTAAATTTTGTACTGAAATTTAGATTTTCCAACAGCAATTTATTCATATCATTTCTTCTCATTTGTGCCAATGACTTGATCTTAGAATTTCCTTTTATAAAGTATGTACTCTTTGTAAAAGTCACATATTCTTGGACTCAATTGAAGATATGTGATAAAAAGTTTATTGTGATAGCTTCTAATTTAAATATTCTTAGCTTATGTTTTCTGTCAGTTTCAAAAATGTTTTCTGTTTCTAGAATTAAAATAATCTTCACAGATTACATTGTGTTTTGTACTATATTGCTTTTCTATTTCTGCATTATCTCCCTCAAACCATTATAACAAAATCCAACAAGTTGGGTGGCTTGAAACAGTAGAATAGTTTTCTCACAATTCTGGAGGTCAAAACTCAAAATCAAGATATTAAAAGGCCTGTGCTTCCTCTGAGACCTAGTAGAATCCTTCCCTGCAGGTTCTCAGGTCTGGTGGCTGACAGCAATCCTGGGTGCTCCTTGACTTGGGGCACAACACCACCACTCTGTACCTCTGTTGTCACGCAGTATCCTCCTCTGTGTCCTCCCACTGACACAGGCACGTTGGAGTGAGGGCTCCAGGAATGACCTCATCTTAGCTAATTACAGCTGAATGGCACTATTTACAAATAAGCTCACATTCTGCTAAGATTAGGACTCAGCTTATCTCTTCAGGGGGAACATAATTCAACCAATAATGACTCTAAGTAGAGATGTTTATTTATATGTGGCTGCATTAAGAGACAGGATAAGTAACATATGCCCATGGATTTGATTATTCACTTCCCAAATAGGTTTAGAAATTATAAGAAAGTAAGTTCGTGTTCTTTCATCTCCGCTGCAAATCAGCACAAGTCTGTGTAGTATAAGCTGATAAAATGGAGGGAAGCTTATATATGTATGTACATACATATATTTTATATATGTCATCATATAACATGTTGCTATTCTCCAAGCACCTCTTGTGTTTAAGATACTGATTAATGATAAGCCCATAGCTTGCTGGGGTGTTATAATTTGGATGCAGATTGCCAACTGGTTTAGATGTTGGAATCTTGGCCCAGGGTTCCTGTTGTTTACTGTCCTTTGTTCTTACTGCTTCTCCTTTAACAATGTGTTCCCAAGACAGGGGACATACTAGGTAAAGAACATTGTCCTCAGCTACTGCAAAAAGCTGTTACCAGTTTTTCAGTGAGAATTTTACTGCTAAACAAATGCCATTAACAAGTTGGAATGTGTGTATGTGTATATGTGTATACATAAATAATATATGTATAGATTACAATTTTGTACACATATCTAATTATGCATATAATTAAATAAATAACTTTAAATTAAAAATATTATCTCATATAAAGCCAATTAAACATATTTACAGACTCATTAAAAGCATCTGTTCAAGTACACAGGAACCTTTCTTCATTGGCTCAAAGGTATATCACAGGCTAATTGCTGATACTATTAACTTCTTTTTCAAAATATTCAACAGAATTTGTATTTAAATAATATGTTTAGGTAATTCATACAGCTTTGTACTTAAAATATGCATAGTATTTCTTATTAGTTAAAAGCCTCTTAAATTTTCTGATACATTTTTGATCATTTAGCTGATTAAATAGGCAGTGATCTCAAAAAGCTAGATTAGAGGGCTGGGGATTTAGCTCAGTGGTTCTGCTGCCTGCCTCGCAAGCACAAGTTCCTGAGTTCGATTCCTGGTACCAAAAGAATAAAAAAAAAACAAACAAAACCCCAACCAAACAAGAAAAGCTAGATTAGAGCCTGGGGATTTAGCTCAGTGGCACTGAGCCTTCCTAGCAAGTGCAAGGTCCTGAGTTTAATACCCGGTACAAAAAAAAAGCTAGATTAGAGGAACACTTAAAGAATTGATTGATTAACAAAAGACTTTGATATACTGTGGCTGGGACCACTGCTGGCACCAGAATTCTCTAGTTTCTTTGAAAGTTCAGAAAATATATGCAGAAAAACCCAGTTTGTGAACTGATTTTGATAGTTACAAGATAGATGAATTTAAGAAAAAAAATACACTACTTAAATTGGATTTCATCTTTGGAAAGAAGCTTAATATTCTTGTCTAGAGTTGTTGAAAAATTAAAAATGATATAGTTGATGTTCAAACTCTTTAGAAACTGTAAAACGGTAGATAAATGTAGGACATTTTGTTTATTATTGTAGGAATGGTGATGAAAATCAGAAAACTCTTAGTAAGCATGTAAAACACATTTTTTGTCACCTAAACATAAGCTAAGAGAAGTGGATTTGCATGAATTTCCTTAAATCACATACCCAAAAGCTACAGTGCCACAAAAGGTGGAGTAAGATCTTCTACTTTCTCTACTGAATGCCTCTCAAAATTCTGGACAGAATACATGAAATAATTACATCTGAGCTCAGGAAAATATATTCTACTGTCTGTGTTGAGGAAGGAAACTAAAATCTGAAGCACAATGGAATCAGCAACAACTTTCCCTTTTCTCCCTCAGCGTTTCCCATCCTGGGTTCACAGCGAATGAAGCCATGCTTGATTGCTTGGGCACCGAAAGAGCTCCAAAGGAAACCAGTCTTTTTGCTCTGAATAACAGGAATGTGGAGAGCCTAAAAGAATCCTTTGAATTTTGCTGTTGCTCTTTCCCACTTCACTCTGGATAAAATGCCGTGGAGGAGGCTTCAGTACCTGCCGCAGCAGAATAATGTGGAATGATAATGTGGCACCAGGGCGAGGACTGCGATTCTGCACGAGGTCAATCTTCTCTGAAACCACAGGAAACGTGGTCTCAGGGAAGGAAGGGATCCATGTCCTCCCCTCCCCTCCCCCTCCCCCTTCCCTAGCTCTCTGCCTGTTTCTTAGCACTAGAGGCAAGGACAATGGTAGACACTACATGAATGAGTGGGGAAACTCCACTTGGTCACCAGTGCACGAGACCCTGAGACCTGGAAAGAAGCAGAAAATCCAAGAAGGGCAACCATGTCCAAGAAATCCCATAATACTATTTATAAACACGCGGGCTCACCGTCAGGCTCCACATGCATGACTGGACTTCAGCAGCAGCAGCATCTCAAAGGCTCAGAGGAGGACACTCCTCCTCTAGGAAAATCATCAACTATGTTGATGTGTGTACACCCTCTGCGTGTATGTCAGGGGGATCATCAGTCTCAATATGCAGACCAAATGTTGGCTGTGGGTCCCTTATACTGCGAGGAGGCCACTGCAGAAGAGCTAATTTTCACATCCCTGTGAGCCTGCATTCTTGCCTGAGGTTTTGCAATATTTGCAAATAGCCCAATTACACTTATGCAAATAGGGCTGTGTAGAGAATGTAGACAGGTAGAAATATTTACATGAAGAAATTGCAATAGCTTTTCCACATTTCTCTCCTATTCTGGAAAAATCTGCTCTGGCGACTCAGGGCCAGTTAAAGTGAGCCATTTAACTCTGTGGGAACCTTAGGCTGGGCAATCATATATTTGATGCATTAGGCTGAATGTTAACAAGAAGAGAGGGTGTACTCAAAAGAATAGGAGGGGAGTCGAATAGAGGTATAATTGTACAGTCATAGGAAATCAGAGGCAGGTTGAATAGTCAGGCTAGTAAGAACAGAGGGCAGTACCACTCTTGGCCCCGAAGGGCCAGGGGAGGAAGGGAACCATGCTACGCAGAGAAAGAGGGCAGGGTGGAGAGCACTGGAGACAGCATTTCAGGGGAGGCACAAAAGCAGCAGCAGGAGACCTAGGAGTGAGGGAGCAAGGGAAGAAGGCACCAGTGCTGCTGCCTCTGTCCTCACCAAAGGCAGGTGGTCCTTGTCCCATGGCCCTTGGCCAACCCACTTGACAGCCAGAGTACCATGAAGCCTCCCCACACCTTCCCCAGAGGCCAGTCAGAGTTGGGTGAAGACGGAAAGATCTGAAGGTGCAAGTGAAGAAGTCCAGCACAACAGACTTCTTTAGGTTTCCGGTAATATCATAAATCTATCCTTGACATTGTTTTATTTCGGTAAAAAGACGTAGTCCTCACTTTTATATACAGGGCATAACAAGCATATTTCTTTATCTTTTCTGAAGTTTATTTTTCTAACTAATTGCAAGCACATCCATGTGTATACAGTATCCATTCTGAGATGATGAACATGAATGTAGTCTTGTAAGATTATCATCCCCTCGATATCCAGAGTGGAGGACAATGGTTCAAGATGTTATCCTGTATCTTTTTAAAATGTGGTTTTGTTTTTTTTTCATTGTCAAACTCTGAATATCTGTGCCTATGCTATATTACAGACGCATTGCTCTGCATTTCTTGCCATGTCTAGACCAAGAGCATTTTCATTGTTTCTGTAATGATTTTGCAATACTGAAATACAACTAGGAACATACACTTGAAAAAAGCTTGAACACTATATTTGTTTTTTGGCCTTTGCTCATTAACAGAGAGTATTCTATATTAAAAGCATTAAAACACTTTTTAGAGAACATGGGCTAGCCTAGAAATCTGTAACCATAGGCTATAAAGAGAACCTGATTGATTGTGTTAATTATTTTTACTAAGTATTTTCACAAATATTTTCAGAGGTTAGGTAAGGCAGCCTTAGATTTCCTTATCTTTTTCAGCTTTATAATCTCATCAATATTCTCTTATACTCTGATATTCTATGATATATGACAGTTTGCCCCAGGTGGGACAAAATGCTCTGCTCAGTTGTGGCCAGAAATTTTTTCTTATCTCATCCATCTCTATGAGTTGATGTCACAATTATACATATATACATATATGAAGCTGGAAAGAATACTGGCCTTCATATTTCTCAAAACTCATAATTATAATAATCTTGCATTGGTATGAAAGGCTGATAAAAATAGATTTTTGTAAAGAAAGTGTTTATTTTGACAAATTAATGTTCCCTTTCCAAAGATTGGTTGTATTTTATTTTTAATTATAGCTAGTTTTTTTACCTAGATATTCATCCAATCAGTTAGAAGTCTTACATTAGGAGGGATGAGTACTAGAAATTAAAAGAAGAGGAGAAAAACACCTAATTTCCTTAACTTTACAATATACGTAACAATAAATAGAGGCATCAGTGAGTACTTGGGTATAGGTGCTCCAGAGCCAAGAGGGTAATAAAAACTGCAATAGTACAGAAAAATCAGCAGCATGCTTTTCAACAGCTTTCCTGTTTTCTTTATGTTTATTTTTTCCAATATGAGCTAAATTTAGCTAAATTACTTATTAATGTGGTTCTTAACCACAGAGTACTATGCTTCTGATAGTGGCCCAAAAATCAATAGTTCATTAGTCTTCCATTAGAATAGCTGAAAATGGCCCTGGAAACCTGCATATCATTTAAAAATTACAAAAAAAGTAAAGCTGGTCTCATTTTCATAAAAGGTGTGACTAGTACTGGTTCCTTCATCTGTGGGTTAGTAAAAATGGCTTAAAGAAGATCTCTTCAAACTATGGCGGTAAATTGATTGGATGTTCCTCCACGGCAAGCGTGAGTCTTAGATGGCTGCAGCAGGGATGCTGGGGCACAAGGAGGCCCATGCCCCCACGAAGCAGTGAGACACAGGCAAAGCTGTGTGCCAGGGCCTTTGGCAGCTGTGACATGGGTGCATCTCCATAGCACGGTACACCTGACTTCTGCATTTCTTCTCATCTAATGGTGACAGTGATGTATTTGTCAATAAAGCATGCTGTTAAAAAGTATCTTTGTAAATGGATATACCTATCATTTTTATTTTTAAAGACTAATTATTCTGCTTTTGTAGATGGTTGCTTTTTCTTCTCTCTAAATGAGTGATCTTTACCTCAGAATTCCTTTCCTGGAACGTGATAAAAATACGAGCAAGTTATAATGCTGTCTCTGATTTTCTTAGAAAAGTAGAGTATTGCTAGCCATAAATGTCAGGAAAGATGATGATTTCTAACCACTCCAGAAAGAGTATTTTGCAAGGTGATAGTGGAAGGGAAGGGACCCCAGGTGGCTGGACTCTAAATTGTCCAGACAGATAAGGAAGAGCCTTTCCAAAAGTGCTTGTCATGCAGATGCGTTAGTGTTGTGTTTACCATTCTGCTGGTGATGGAGACTATCTCAGAGGTGTGCACTGGACCTCCCCTTCTGCTATGGCCTGCTCATTATCCATAATATGGCTCTTCCCACAGTGATCAGGCATCTAAGGTTCAATTTCTCTATCCTTGGGAGGCAGAGTAAGAGTCTCCCAAAGATGTTCACATACTAATCTTTGCAACCTGTGAACACAATACCCCACATGGCAGACCAATTGCCACACAACATTCAATGCAAACCATGCCCTTATGCATTAACTGAACTCCACATGGTCTAGATTTAGAGAATATTTCCAGACATGAAACTTGACTTGGACTTTGAAGAAGGTAAGAACAGTTCATGAGCATAAAAACAACAAACCTATCAGATCAAAGTTACCTGAGGGGGCCGGGGATTTAGGTCAGTGGTTTCGCTGCCTGCCTCACAAGTGCAAGGACCCGAGTTCGATCCCCGGTACTGAAAAAAAAAAGATAACTGAGGTACATGAGCCAGTTCCTTTGGAAGCAAAGAATATAAGTCAAGGAGGAGCTGGGATAGAACTAACCACCTGTGTGGAGATATGGGGAGTAGAAATGAAGGATAGGCATCCATAAGGGGGACATGTGGCATTATAGACCTACAGCCTGGGCTTCTGTGATGTGCGGAGGATGATGAAAGAATTTGGACAATGAAGAATCAGGTTGAGGAAAGTATATTTGTCTTAGCCAAGGACACTTTTTCCTGTGTGAGTCTCTCATGTCTTCACAGAAAAGGGAGTGACAGTCATTTCCTAAGTAGACTAGAGGAGATTTCAATGCTGTTGAAGTTTAACACTTCATAAAATGTCTTCCAGTTCCTACTATCACAGCTAATGAGAATCTAAACAGAAACAATCCTGAGCTCACAAAGGCTTGTCCTGTCGCTGAATTTTATTGTAAAAGCAACCAGAATGGGCTACACTGGCCCAAGAGGACAGGGATTTATTTAATGGTGAGAATTTGTTGACTTAAGTGACTCTATTGTATACTCCGTGAGGTAAGTCATGGCTTGGACAAACAGGGGTAAGTAGAGTGATGTCCACCACAGCTGGAAATCAAGTTCTAGCACTCCTACACTGAACATGTATGGGGGCAGTGCATATATGGGGGAAGATAACTCTTATTATCTAATTTTTAAAGACCTAAATATCAGAAGAACTACTCAAAGACCTAATCTACAACCTTTTCCAAAACCTTTCTCCACTCAAAAGACATCAGGATTTTCTACCTGAGGGCAAAAGAGTTCCAATGAGGAAACTTCACTATCACATTACAGTGACTGAGGAAAAAATTGCCATTCCACTGAAAGGACACCCATAGTGAAAGGGACTTGAAGGAGTTAAAATTACCCCCAGGCTTAAACCTTCGAACCTCTGAGGATGCATAATCCTGAGAGATAAAAATACTCTGTTTCCTGGAATAATTGGAGATTTTGAAAAGAAACAGCAGTATCTGGCTAAAAATGATTTATCTTTTCAAACATTCTAAAATAGATGTGTGGAATTTCTCGCATACACATTTATTTACTTTTTTCACAAAGATTCCACCACATAGAATCATTACAATAATTTTTTTAAAATTTTATCTAGAGAAGAAAAGAAATTTCTAAGTGATGGACTTAAATCACTTATCCAAGACATTTTTCTTTTTAGGTTTGGAAAAGAAATATAGTAATTAGGTCACCAGAGAAATGAGTGTTTGAAAAATGAGTGTCTTTTAAAAAGACTTATTATCTGCAATCTTGTTCAAAACTCTGTGCATAACATTTCCAAAAGGGTGATAACATGTGAAAAGCTGAGACTACAGCTATTTTTAAAGGGTGACTTCCTGGTAGAGTCTTCCTTCGGGTAGAGCTTCAGGAGGGTGGAAGCTGGCGGTCACAAAGGATCTCAGGGGCAGAAGGGCCCTGTCCTGAGGCTGATGCTATGCTGTTGCTGCCATGACATTTTTATGTCTTTTGAACTAAGAGCATCACTTTTTCATTTCACTCGGCACCCACCAATTTGCCTGATGCTGATTTTTAAGTTCATTATTGTGATCTCTGCTAGCCCCACCAACACAGTTCTTCTTCTGCAAGCCTCTTTGTCTCTTCTCACACTAACAGCAGTGCTAGCATTCTAAAAACTAATTCCCCAAAGCAGCCAGCCAATGGAGTTTCTTAAAATAATTAAAGAATTACAAGATGGTTTTAATTCTGCTTTATTGATGAAGTTGGACTAAGTTGATGGATTCCTTGCATTGTTGATGGGGTCCCATGAGATCTTATTTTAAAATGAAAGGTAGTGTAATGATCAGAGTTTATTATTATTGAATTCACTTCCTGTCCCAGTGCCTAACTTTAAATATTTCTTATGTACATGTATTATTATACAATCTGATTTTATGGTGAATTGTCTGTATAGTCTGTATAGACAAAAGCCACCATGTTCTCTCCCTGAATTGTTGACTCAATAGTTCTACAATGGTGAGAATTGCATTCTCTGTTTTAACCAAATCAACTTAAAATTACACAAAGTCATCATTTTCTATTTTGCTTTGTTTACTTAATATGTAAGAACTTTACAATATATTGATTTTATATTTAAAATTGTTATAATAACATTATAATATCCCATTATGTGGCAATGCCATTATTTATTGAGTTTTTGTCTATTATATATCTGGAATGTCAAAAATAATTGATTAACATCTATTGCAAACTCTAAGATAATAAAGCAACTAAATTGATATTAAATATTCAGGAATTAGTACTCTTCATTTAGATAAGAATCTATTAGTGGATAAAATGGAATGAGAAAGTATTAAAATCTAAATTACACAAGAATAAACTTATTAAAATATGTGTTGAAAATATGAGAAAACATTCAAAATAAAAAATGTCCTAAATGTTACTGAGAGGTGTAAAGCTAATTAAAAATAGTTAATAAAAGCTAGGTATGGTGACCAATGCCTGTAATCCTCCCACTCAGGGAGGCTGAGGCAGGAAAATCACAAGTTCAGGCCCAGCCCAGATATAGTCATTTTCTCATTGCTCTGACAAAATAGCTGACACCTGAAACTCAAAAAAAGAAGTTTATTTGGCTCAAGGTTTCAGAGAATTCAGTCCATGCATGAGCATCTGGCTCCAAGGCAGTCCTGGCGCTGTGGAAGGACAAGGAGAAGGAAGCGGCTTATGTCATGGGAGCCAGGAGGCAGAGAGAGAAGGGAGGAGCTGACTCAAGAATATTGCCTTCCTGCTCATGCGTTCAGTGACTCCCCCTTCTTCAGCCAGGCTCCACCAGCCTCCCAACTGTACATTCAGCCGCGAACTCATCCAGGGATTAACCCACAGATGAGTAGCATCCCCTATCCAATCACCTTACAAAAGCCCCACTTCTGAACACATGAGACTTTGGCCGGTCGTTTTAGATGTGAACCGTAACACTGGGTAACTTAGTGTCTTGGAGAGACCGTATTTTCCAAATATAAATAAAAAAAAAAAAATAAATAAATAAATAACTAATAAATAGCTGAGGATGTAGCTCAAAGTGATGACCTGGGTTTCCATCCCAAGCACTAAAAAATATATCTTTGAAAAGAGTAAATATCTTTAAAAATATCAATTTAGATATGTCACCAAAGATGATGCATAGTCATGTCATGATCATATACACCTGATATGATATGATATGATATAATATATTCTTATTCCTCAAAACTCATAGCCATAGCCTACTGATGAAGAAGCATCACATAAATCTTAATCCAAGGTCAACAGACAAAATGCTGGAGGAACTAAACAGTCCTGCATGACCTGGGAGAAGACTCTCAGAAGCTTCCAACTTGATTCTTCTCAACTTCACCCTATGCTCCTTTACTCTTTGTGATTTTGCTTTATATCCCTGCACTATAATATACCTCAGCCATGAATGCAACAAAAATCATCAAGGTCATGAAAAGATAAGGAATGCTGAATGTTCTAAATTCTCTTATACTCTATAGTCCATTTTTTATACCAATACCAAACTGTATTAATTATTTACTTCTATTAATATACTTGAGTTCAGGTAGTGTGAGTCTTTCAATTTTATTGTTCTATTTCAAAATTGTTTTGGCTACTCTAGGTCTTTTGATTTTTAATAAAAATTTGTAATCAGTTCATTAATTTTTTTACAAAAATTTCTGTTAGGATTCTGATTGGTATTACACTGAATTTATGGATAAATTTGGAGATATATAATATCTTTACTATGCTAAAATTTCTAGTTCATTGGTGTAGCATAACACTTCACTTATTTAGGTCTTTCCAGTGTGTAAATCTTGTATATTTTTTCACTGATATATCCCATAGTCTTTCTGATTTTTGATGCAATTCTAAATGGTATTGTTTTTATATTCTCAATTTCCTATTGTTTGCTACTAGAATATAAGAATGGAATTGGTTTTGCTGTAATGTACTGCATTGTTCAGCCTTGCTAAATACAGTTATTAGTCCCAATAGATTTTTTTCTTTACACAGTCTGCATAGAAATCTTGACATCTTGAAATAAAGACATTTTTGCTTCTCCCTTTTTAATCTTTATTATTTTCCTCCCTTTCTTATTACACTGATTACAACCTCAGGGACAATATTTAATAGAAGTGGTGAAAAAGAACATTCTTGGTTTATTCCTAATCTTACTAGGATACAATTTCATCTTTGAAGAGTGTGCTATTACAGGCAGTTTCTTGGTAGATGTCTTTTTATCAGGTTGAGGATATAAAAAGTCTGAGATTTTATCACATCTGCAAGCTAATGGGTTATCCTGCTACAGTTTACTTGGTGATGGCAGAATTGGGCTTCTGATTCAAAGACAAGAGATTTTAAATCACATTGATAGGTATTACTGAAATATCATCATTTTCTTAGACAAGTTCCCGGACCTCTAATTCCCATAGTGTGATGCAGAGAGCCAATAAAACCCACACTTTTGGTGAGCTTGTTAACTGGAAAGGAACTCTGAATTCAGAGAAGATTTTACAATGAGAAGAGCCTGAGTTTTGCTTGAGAGAAAGATATTATCTTTATTTTACAAGTAAGAAAGGCATTATTTTTATTTTACTGTAAGGAGATGCTCTTTATTTTCCAATGGTGCTGCTGTTTAAACAAGCTTGAGAATGCAGCCACAGCAAACAAACAAAAAACCCAGTGACTTGCTTGTAACACATGCAAAATTACAAAAGACCTGTCAACATTTATCTACCTACCAACTACAGCTTTCTAATCATGTTTTGTGGAGATTGTCCTCAAATGTGTATTGGGTTGGGTTTTGTCAAAAGCTTTTCCGTATTTCTCATGATCACGTGACTTTTCATCTTCATTCTCTTAATACAGTTTATTTAGTCAATTTATTTTTAGGCATTAACAAGCCTGCATTCCTTAATAAACCATAGTTGGTAATGATGAATAATAATTTTTTCTGTGCTAATTCCCCTGATTAATTCATTATACACATATACATGTATGGAAACATTACACTCTACCCAGTAAGCATGCACAATTATGCCAATTAAAAATAAATATTACCAGGGCCGGGGATTTAGCTCAGGGGCACTGCACTTGCCTCGCAAGCATAAGGTCCTGAGTTCGATGCCTGGTACCAAAATAAGTAAATTAATAAATGAATATTACCAAAAAAAGAGTTAATATAGCAACAGTATGAAAGTAGTGAATGTTGCTGAAATGTAGGCCTTAAAAACACTAAAATGGTAAATATTACAAGATGTGTTTGTTTGGTTTTTTTTTATGTTATTGGCTGAGAATGTTCCATGATGGTGGGGTTTATTTTGGGAAGTCGGTATCTGCATTTAGCACATCTTCATCCTTTTCTTTTGGGTATAATTCATCAATGAGAGCACTTTCGTCTGGGCTTTAATTCATAATAAAGATACAGCAACTTTTCTTGATGGAAGTCTAATTAGATTTCCAATGTTTAAAATTAATTTGCACAACTTTTGTCTAAGAATCTGTCCACATCAACTAAATTGTAATATGTTACCATAGTGTTCCTGAACATTCCCTTCAAATATTTTAAATTTAGAAGTCTATAGAGCTGTCCCCTCTGTCATTTCTATGTCATGTACCTTCTCTTTCTTTTTCCTTGGTCTGTCTACCTAAAAGGTTATCAGAGATTATCAGATATTTTATATAAACAACTTTTGTTTTTGCTTATTTTCTTCTTTTCTTCCTTTCATTATTCTAATCTTCATTATTGCCTTTCTTTTTTGCATTTAACTTGCTTTTTTGTAGTATTTTGAAGTGGGAACTTGACCAGTGATCTCTTTGTCTTTTACTAGATTCTCGGATTTGTGTAAATGTAGTCTCCTTTGTGTTTATCATACTAAGGATTCTTTTAGTTTCTTGAATCAAAATGTTAATTTTTAAATCAAATTTGGCAAGTTTTCTATCATTGTTTCCTCAAATATAATTTTTAGCACAGTTTGGTTTCGTTCCTCAATAGAGGAACACCTTTACATATAAATTATAATATTTATACCTTGTGTGAAAGATTTCTGAGATTCCACTCATTTTCCATTGTTTTTCTCTCAGTTCAGGATTGCAAATTTTTGATTGCTCTATTTTCCAATCCATTATTTATTATGACAAATAGAATCTTTTAGAGTCTCTCTACTAAATTTTTGTTTGTTGTAGTTTTTGATTCTAGAATTTTATATGGTTCCTTTATTATTTTCTATTTCTCTACTGTTATCTCTTATTTTTCATTTTCATTATATTTTACTTTAATTCATTTAGTTTGGGGCCTCTTTTTTTCTAACAATGGGTAATACTTTCCTGTTCTTTTGCATATTTAGTATTTTGTTGTTGTTGAAAAATAGGCATTCTGGATAATATTAAATCAGCATTGTATTTTATTTTCCTAAGTACTTCAGTTTTGTTTTAGCAGTGGCTTAGATTGAATCTTTAGAATCTGTCTCTCCATGGCTTGCAGCTCCTGTTACCTTTAGACTTGTAGTGCACCAGTGCATGTGTGTGGTATGTAATGTGTACCCTCCCTGTGCAGAGGTGCCACACTCACCCCGATTCCTTTCAGTTATTCTTTAGCCCAACTCTCGTTCTCCCCTTCCCTCAATGCCTCTATCCCTTTTTCCTTTGACAGTGACCAGTTTCCCTACATCCTGTTGTCTGTCTTTTAAAATATGCTCTTATTTGCACTTTTTAATCTGGCTTCCCGGCATGTTTTCAGAACTTAATGACCAGCCAATGACTTTGGCAAAGTGTGCGCTCACCTCCCCGACCCCGTAAATCTTCTGTACTCTGTCAAGGACCTTTGCAGGACTTGCAAAATGTACTCAGACTTGCAACCAGCTTTCATAATCTCCTTTGCTTCTACATTTCCACTTTCGGTTGAGCTTTCTTCTCTCTTCTGCATGCACAGCTTTCTACTTAGCCCAGGATGTGTGGAAAGGTATCTCAACCCCCTATGGATCTTTCATCTCCCGAATCTCACCACTAAAAAATATCTAGCTGTGCTATGTGGCCTTAAAATATGCTCCAGCATTTCCACACCAAGGCTGGGAGATTTTGCAGTTTGTTTCCTATGTCACCACTTTCATTTGAGCAAAATTTTATGGTGTTGTTCACGCTCTCCAGATTTAATCAGACTCCTTTGGCCACAAAGTTTTAGGATTTGGTAGCTGATAACATTACCATTGTCACCAACAAATCTAAGATAGGACAGCGGCTGGGGGATTAGATGAGAGCAGCCTCAGTCAAAGGGCCACAGTCATACTTTACTAATTTGAAGGTCCTGTCATTTTTCAAGGACATTTTCAAAATGGTTGACTGCTTGAGCTCAATTCTTCATGTGCTGAGGTAAATTTTTGAGTATTTTGGCCTACTTATTTATTTATAGTTGGGCAGAGTCCCTGACCTCTCACCAACATAACTAGAAGTTCTCTCTGTTGTGCACTTTGGATTGACATTGGACTCTATTTATAGGTTAATTTTGGAAACAAGTTCCTTTTTGATGTGTTTCTTATAAGGTTCCTCCCCAAAAATGAATGTAGCTTTTGAATTCTTTACAAAATAAAACCTAGAGTTTAAAGCACGTATTCTGAGAGATGACTTAATAGACGGGTGTGGAAGGGAAGCCTTGACAGGACAAGAACTCTACCTGAGATGGGAGATTAGAAAATGTTTGGAAAGTTTTTGTCCCGTGGATTGTCCTTTACTTCCCAGAAAGCCTTGCTCACCTGATAGAATGACCATGAAATGTTTTAATCCTCATTGTTTCTTTATTATTGCCTACCTCTGTTATATCATTAGCCTTTAATTGAAATACCTCAGGTATTTGCCCTTTCTAGTTGTTTTTAGTAATTAGGTAATCAAAGTTATGGCTTTCTCTTACATTTTCCTTGGCTCTAGCACTTTGTTGTTGCACATTTAGTGTTTCCTTCCGTATATTTTCCAAATTTTTGTCATGATATTTTAAACTGATTTTGACCTAGTTTTCATTTAGGTTTTTGTGATTTTTCCAATATTTCATTCATGTTCATTTAAGTTTATGTTTATTTATGTTCTACTAAGTCAGGCAACATATCTTACTTTAGACCCTACAAATTTATTATAATTTATTGTATGAGTACTTTATATCCTCATTAGGTACACTTGAAAGAAAGTATAAGTGTTTTAGTATATGACATTGGATTATTCAGTTTCATTTCATTAATATTATTTTTCACTTTCTTTTAGTCTTTGTTTAATTTGTTCTTACAAAGTAGGTATTAGGAAGAAGTTAGGAAGAGAACAATCTTAAAATGTTGTGTCATTTCCTCACATTGTATCTAAAAGGATTTCCATTATATGATGCATCTAATTTATGACTTTTTGTCTGTGTGAATTAGATGTTCTTTCTATCCTAATGCCATGGCTCTTATTATATAATCAAATAACTAGCATTTGTTTAGTTTTATTTAATTTTGACTAATTGTCCTTTCTTTCACAGTTTAGTTTTGGATGTCTTTTGGTTTATTTTTGTTTTATGTTTTTGTTTTTGGTATCGGGGATCAAACTCAAGACTTTGTGAGGCAGGAGCAGCTGCCACTGAGCTAAATCCCTGCCCTATATTTTGGTTTTGCTTGGTTAAATTCATTATGGGATCACACTTTTGCATCTTTAACTGTTGACCTCAGACATTTACATTGCTTGCTATATTCCTTGTCAGACACTTATATATGTGATCATATTTCACGATTCAATTTTCTAGACTTTTTAACCCACTTATATCATTTCTCGTATACACAAACTGTTTGCAATTTCTTCATGATTATTTTATTTAGAAGGTAGAATGCAGCTTTCACTTGCAAATTTGCATGACCAGTTGTTAATTTTATGTACAATTAATTTATGTCTATACAATTAAACATAATGATATTTTAATTCATTTATCAGAACAGAACAAAGTTATAATTTGGAGAGTTTTTGTCTTCTTTTTCCCATTACTATTCAATTTCTCACTATTTTTACTTAAAGGTTTGCATAATGATTGCATGTGTGTTTGTGTGTGTTTTGCATGCATGAGTACATTGCTTGCTTCCAATTACCACTTTTACCATTCTCTTCCCATTTTATTTTGATCTTATTTAATACTGATCCATCAGTACCTATTTTTAAATTTTACTTATATTATGACTTTTTGCTTTAAATTTACAGCTGGTATTTGTTGATTAAGGTTTTGCAATGTAGTCCTCCGGAAAACCTTTCTCTCAGCTTTTAATTAAAATAACTATGAGGGCACTAAATGATACAAAATCAAAAGAAACCACAAACTAAAATTTTAATTACTGAGGGTAAAAACGATAATTTTATTATTGCCACAGAGAATTTTTATTAGTTATAACATGAATGGGTCTGGAATGTGAAATAATTTGTCCCTTACATATTCTTCTCCTTTTAAAATAGTAATGGTCATAAACCATCAGTTTAATCATGAGAAGCTGTGCCTATGAATTTCAAGTAGGTGGAAATAAAAGTTGCCCTGGAGCTCTGTGAGCAGAGCTTGGGCCTCCCTGGTCGGGCTGAGCGTAGGATTCGGCACGGTGCGTCAGGACACAGGGTAGGAGGTCTTCAGACCCACTGCAGTGTTGCTTAAGACTTTTCTGCATCCCGAATGTCCCTAAAACTGAATTAGATGCCTCTTTCTTCATCCAGGACGGGTTAGTGTGAGGTGAATTTGGAAGACCTTTGTGACCCCCTGTCGAATTCTGGCTTCTTTTGCCCTGTATTCTTGTTTCTCTGATTCATTATTTTCTGCTGTTTGGAAGTGACCCAAGACTTCTGGAAGCACAGATGAGAGGATGGAAGTCTGCCTGGCCTCAGATTTGCCCATAATGCCCGCAAGCCCTACATCAGGAGTGAGGAAAGGATTGGTCTAGAGAGAGTCCCTTCCATGCTGGAATTCAGTGTGACCCGGTAGTGTCCTCCTCTTGACTGTGCATTCCTGGCTCACACAATCTGTCCTGGACCAGCACCACCCACACGCTTTCTTAGACCTCAGACTTTCCCACCTCTATGCACCATCTGGCAAGAGGTAAAGAGTCCTTTCATCTTTTTTAAAATTTCAACAACCACTCTCTAATTGTGTGACATTAGATAAACTTCTTGACCCCTCTGAGCCTTCAAGATCAACCTCAAAATGTCATAGACTTAATGTTATTAAAAGTAATTATTTACAAATGAGAAGCAGGAATTATTGATAAATATGACAGCTTCCCGGTCCCCTGCAGGACAATTCTAAGTCATAATTTGCATGGTTCCTGAAGGATTCCCAGGAGGGCTGCACCCCACCTTCCGTAGTAGTAATCACCCCACTGATGCTCAGCAATATGACATAACTCTCGATCTGATTCCCATTCCTAATTGTGTTACCTGAGGCCACTTCACCTGTTACCCCCCCACCCTGCACCCAACTTCATATCTTAGGCTCAGTTTTTGAAGCGCTCAAATTAATTATCTGATTAGGGTCAGGACAATCCATTGATCTTTCCAAGATCAGCTTAAATTTAGATCGTAGTTTGGTGGACTTTGCAACTTTCCATTCTTTAAAAAATAGCTCTAAAATCTGCACTTCCTGCAGGAAGTGACACCACTGCTTTTTAGTTTACTGCCATGGCTTAGGATAAATACCAAAAATGTGAATTTGACTTTTCCTACATGATAATCCTTATTTTATGTACCAGGGGATCAATGTGGAGGTTCTATCAGTTACTAGGAGAGAAGGGTAGGTGGGTAGGTAGGAAGAATTAGAGATGTGCATTTCCATTGCACAAACCAGACTTAGAGAAACAATCACAAATGTGATTGTGGTCCCAGTTAGACTCACTCTGAGATGGAATTTGGTAAAGATGCTTTGGACCATCTAATATTATAAGCTACACTCCAATGAATAGTTTTTCTGGTATATGGGGCAGTAAGGAGGTTAGAAGCTAGCTCTTGTTCAAAATCAGTACCTAGTATGGCCACAAATCCTGAAAATTTCCCTTTTTCAGATGTAAACATCCTGGAAAATGGCCTCAGGTCTTAAAGTCTTGGCAAAATAATTACTCACATTGTAAACTTGTGGCCCCATTGCAAAGAGGTCAGACTTGTCCAGTCCATGAGCTTCTAGTCTGCAAACTGGAAGGGCTGTGAATCAGCATTATGGTGACTTACTTCAGGTTTCTTCTTTCCAAAACTGGACTTTTATCACTCACATAAATCTGGATTGCTCCTCTGTTTCATTCCTAGGGTTTTCTTCCTTGATGGACTGATTACTCGCTACCACAGAGTCCTGGAACTCAAAATTCTGCACTCTGTCAATCACTTAGGGAAATTGGGACTACCTGCACTGAAGGGCTTCCACTTGGTCCCTGCTGCTTTGTGACCCAATTATTCTGACTATAATTGAGGAGCCTAAGTACATGTTGCCATCAACCACAATCATCGTTGGCCTTCAAAGACAAGTGGCAAAGAACATTTTATTGATGTTTCCGTCTATTTCGTTTTTGTGGGTTGAGAGGTGCTTCAGTGTGGTGCATGTAGAAGTTACAAACTTCACATCTCTTTTGGATTTTCAGAACCCTTTCTTCTAAGTTATGCCTGAATGATCCTTCTATTTCCTGTATACATCACTTGTAATGCCAACACCTCAGTCACATGCTTGAAGCAACATTACAAATCACAAATTCAGATAAATACACTCATACAATAACACAGGCTTGAGCCAAGTATCTATCATTTTTATTTTATGTATTTTTCATTATTTGCATCACTGTGGATTGAACTTGGATCTTCACACTTGACAGGCAGTCACTCAACCAATTTACTTTCTATTTTTTTTTTTTGTCTTTGGCTCCACAGTATCCATTTCCATGCATGCTTCCTCTGAGCTTGCAGATTCAAACCATGAAGATTCCGCAGTATCTCCATGTCTGTGCTTTTTCCTCCTTAAACAGATATCACAATTCACTGGGACTCTGCCAGACAGTGGCTCTGACCATGGGTGAGCTCGGGCTCTGTTCTGGAGACAGTCTACACCTCCTTGTGAAGCCAGATACTCACTTGAAGCTCTGGAAGCACTTTCAATCAAAGGAGGTCTGATTCCCTCAACAAGGTAAGCGAGAGAAAGCTTTCACAGGTAGGAAAAGTTACATAGTGATTTTTGGTTTAGAATTCTGTTCTGTTTCAATTTACCCACATTTCTCTCCACCCACATTTCAGGACCTCAGTAGTTTCTCCTCATCTCATTTTAACCTAAGAAGTCTGGAAAGGATGAGATTTCCCTGATACTACAATTGCAGTGTGAATACTTGTGCAGTCAGATTCTGGAGCTGATCCTCCTCCATGTCTGCCTTGCAGTTATCAACAATAAAGGATTCTTAACAACAACCTAGAAACTTTCTGATTCTGCACCCAGGACTTGAGCCGCAGCCTAGCATTCTCACATCATGAGTTCTCCATGGTGGTCACAAGCAGTTACCTAAACCCATGCTCTGTTCTCCATCCCTGTCCGGAAAGCATGGATGTAGCACCATATCCTTTGATTGTCTTGGCCTCATTAGTCTCTGACACTTCATCCCAGCCTCCACCAACTCATGCAATTACTTCAATAATTTCCCTTTAGAAAAGCCATAAGACTTCTATTAATTACATCACAGACTCCTGGCCACATTGCACCAAGCTCCCAAGAACACCAAACTCTCCTGTAGTATACACAAGTGGGAATTAGGCTTTTAAAAAATGCTGAGGTGAAGGGACTTCTGGGAACAGGGACAACTAAGATATCAACAGCAACTACTGGGACATCAAAGTCCTACCCACATGTTAAGAATTCTACTCTCAGTTCCTGCCCAGCCCCTTGTACCACCCTTGGTGTGAGTGGAATCCCAGTGCGCTACAAGATGGAGTTATACATCCAATTTAAACTGATGAGAAATAGCACAGAATTTATATTTGTAGACTCCAAATACTTCATATATGAACACATCTAAGCATTTAATAGTAAAACAATATTATATTCATCTTTTCCGGATGTTTTGCAATTTTGATTATGAAGTCTGACAACACTACACAACATCCGGGACTGGCTGAAACCTTGAGACCAATTTCTGGCTCCCAGTTTTCCCAGCCACCTCCCAGCTATGGAGTGGCCCTGTCTAGACAGCAGCCAAGAGAGCCTCTGGAGTCAGATGGCAGAAGAAAAGCTCAGGGCCGATCTGATGTGAGTGCAGGGAGGTGGATGCCCTGCTGATGTGCTTGCTCCTGGAGGCCCTGTGCTTTTCAGGTGAAAGGGCATTTGACTCTCGATATGCCGAGGGCCCCACTGTTAATACGTTAACTCAGGAGACCACTCGCCCTTCCTGGTGCAAGTGTGGAGGGGCAGAAGTATGGGCCACAAGTGGAGGAGTTGATGTTTCTAGATGGAACAAGGAGACGTAAGGCACCTTTCTTCCCAAGCCAAGCTCACAAGCCAAAAGTGCAGCCTTAGCAATTATTTTTGGAGGGGAGGGAGAGTGGGTGTATGTGAGCATGGACTGAGTACAGAGGTTGTCAGTCATGGGGAAGTGGAGCTGTAATATAGATGCCTTTATTCTTTATAGCTCAGAAATGTCACTGCTTTTCATTGTTGTCTTGCAGAAGGACCAGTAGTGTTGAGGAAATGGTTCTCATGCTGCAATTTCCCCAGATTTGCCAGCAGCATCAGTAGCATGGGGAAGCTGTTAAGAAAATGAGCCCTCCTGGCTGCTCAGGACCTCCTGAGTGAGAGGCTTTCCATGTGTAACATGCCATCTGCTTTGCACAAGCCCTGTGGTGAATGCAGAGCAAGCTGGAGCCTTGAACCATTACCACGGAGAGACTGGCCTCTGCCTTTATCCAGGTGTGTGGAAGACAACTCAGAACCTTAATGCACAGTGGCGCAAAGTTTCTTTTTACGTGAGAACTTCAAGGTTCAGTGGGCTCAATAAACCAGCTACGGAGGGCTTCTTGCTGATGTCTCAAGGTCGATTTACAGACTTCTAAGTCTTTCTAATCTTAATACCCCTAAAGTGTTTCTTTTGTTCCCAAGCCTATATGTTCTTTATTTTCTTCAGTATCCATTCTTTGTTCTAGGATTCTTATTAAACTTTTGACATTTTTCACTTACGATAATTTCTTGCCTGTGTTGTAACATTACCACTTATTTTTCTAATTCTGCTTTTCAACATCCATCCAACTATCTCACAATTCCAGTTATTATTTGAATCACATTATCATAAGTAGCTTCTTTATTTTTGCATGTTGAATCCTTTTTGGTTTAGTATTGGAAGTTTTCTTTTGTCGTCTCTTAATTTTATTGATAAATCCTGGAGCTTTTCCTGGCTTATACTTAGGTTAGAGATGAATATAATAGGCAGGACTTTTTTTCCCCATCATTCCTACTATATACATATTATGGTCAGGTATTGCTATTCTGTTTGCTTGTATTTACAAATTGATCATTTGTAAAATTTTTGGAGGCCAAGTCACTTTGAATATGGGTTCAAGATAGATCAGATAGACCAACGAACAGCTGAGGACTCATCTGGAATTAGGTGTGATGTGGTGTGGAGTGCCTGAAGGTCAGCAGCAGCTAGAGGAAGGACTAGGGCAGAAATGTGGATGCAGATGTGTGCATGACTGAGCCTGGCCAGCCCCGAGGCTGCCCCACAGCGGCGCACTGCGTGGACTTAGCAGAGGCACCCACACACCCTGCTGTGTCTCAGAAGCATGCCTCACACATCACCCTGGGAAGGAAACAGCCAAACTCCCACCCTCAGACAAGAGGACCCTTTCGGAGCCAAGCTTGCAGACTCACGAGTCCCATGGGTATGAGTCCAGGTCCAACCCACCAGAAGAAAAGCAGCAGCAATGGCAGATTAAAGGTTCTGGTGTGAGATCCAGATGTTTAATGATTCTGGAAGCTAAAGTGGGGATTTCTGCAGCCAAACAACTACTTTTCATTCATCTTCCCCTACCCTTCATCCAGTACAGGTCTTGGTAACTATTTTAAACTGTACTTAAAGAGTTATGAATACATTCTTTAGGCAATGGCATTCAGAGTAAATTTGCCCAAGACTAGGAAGGTTATCAGCTGGAAAGTACCACATAAATAGGAGGGATTTTTCCTCCAATCCTGTGTGTATTATCCAAAGCAATCATGTTATTCATTTATCTTTGTCAAAGGTTAAATTAATTTCACATGGACTGTTGGATCACACCACCCCTCATTTCTTTTTCTTTCTTTTTGGAAACACCCCGTGTGGGACCAGGTTTTTAGCAGCAATCTCTCCCCTAAGAGTATGTGCTCACACACTGACATGCTTTCTACATCTGGGGACCCAGGAATCTCTCAAATCCTTCTGTATCTTTACCTTTTTTTCTGTCAAGTGGGCATATTTTCTAAACAAGAATCACAGATAACCAGTTCTTTGTCTTTGCTCGTTATTATTTTCTATTACTTTTTCTCACAGTTTCCTTCCAACTGCCTTTTCCAGCTTTTCCCCAACTCTGTCTTCTCTCCAATTTCTATTTCTGAGACAACGTCTTCTCTCATTCTCTATGTACTCCATTCTTCCCCCTCATGCCAGAGTGGTCTTTCTCTGCTTAGGAACAAAAACTTCTCCATATTTTTAAAAAAGTGTAATGCACAGACTGAGGAGAATATCCCTGCTCATGATTCTAGCCTATAAATCTTTTTTTTTTTTGAAAAATGCTTCATAGTATGCATCAGCATTTTAATAGGCTCCTCGCAGATTTCCGTAGAAATATTTAAATATATTAAATACTATATTTTGCATTTTAACTTGGTGTAGGTCCTCTGAAGAAAATGCTTCTCTAAGAGGTGCATGCCACCCAGCATCCACTCACTATACCATTCATTGTCCCTGCTGTCACTTTGCAAATGTGTGGGCAGATTTATTTTCAGGTAAAGTGAACAGAATTAGAAGTGAAGGTGAGAACTTATCATCTGATTAAAAGTTCTGCAGAGTATTTCAGACATCTTATATCAAGTTCAGAACTCAGCACTGCATTTTAAATGAGGATTGATTTTTAAATGTTGATTACAGAATTAGGCTTATAAAATAAAAATTGAAACAGAAATATGCCATCTTCTATCAGAAAGCACATCAACTTTTATTTCTTTATGTTTCTTTTTTACTGTTTTTCTTTGTACTTTCATGCTGGTAACTACCTGGCAAAGATCAATCTCTATTTTGTATTCATCTCACATTTTCGTAGGAATATTTATGCCTGGTGCTACATTGTGTTCGCAATTGTCATTAACCGATGGCATACTATTTAAGCAAGTGCATGTGTCACGATTTAATGAATCCCTTAATAACCCTTTCAATTTTCCTATTTTCTATCATATGAAAGTAAATATAAAATAATGACTCATGGAGGAGATAAATGTGATAGGCATCTGCAATGAGAGCTTTAAACACTTGAAAATATGGCATAAATAAATAAATATATGATCCATACACATGTGTTTTACATGACATTCTACCTCATCATGAATTCATCATGAAAAAGACTAAATGTTTTTCTTTCTCTGAATAGTTTAGTAAAGATTACTGCTTGTTATTTCTTGTGCATTATATTTGTGAATCATACTTTGTAAAAAGATAGTTTTCCAAGAAACATCATACCTCACCAGGGTGGTTCATGCTCATTAACGTGGAGACGGATTTGTATAGTGCTTTGGTGTTTTCGAAACGTTTTCACCGGCTTTGTGTCACGTGATCCCCGTAGCACCTCTGCAAGTTGTAAAGTTGCCTGTCTTGTATGTGTCAGACCCCTTGCTGAGTACTTTGACTCCATTTTCACAGTAATTTCTCAGTGTAACCCTGTGAGGATTTCTGTATCATCTCAGAGACGAAAACGTGAGATTCGGGGGTGGCCGCACACCCAATTCATATAGCTCCGTGAATAATTAAAGCGTCTGGGACATCAGCCCAAATCTGTGTGGTCTCAGAACCCAGGGGTACAGGTAACTTGCCTGAGGATCCACAGTCTCACTGCTCAGATGTTTCCTTCTGTTTATGCTGCATTCTTCACTTCTGTTTACGCTGCATTCTTTAGCAAATGAAAACCTGTGAAAATCATTCTTTGTACAAAACTAGAGAAAGCATCTCCCCGATTCCATGGAAATCATCCTCTCACATATGGTGCCTCACACCCATGTGATGCCAACATTGAGCCCAATCGCATGCGCCAACAGAATGAGCCCCTCCTCAAGCTTCCCTCGCCACCCCACCCCCCCACCCGCAGACATCCCCAAGGTAGGCTATGGGGTCTGGTCATAGCATGTAGCATTTTGACAAGACTTGCATTTATAGGAGAGGCTGCGGTTTTCTAGGAATGATTACCCGGCCAACCTAAACATGCATATTTGTAGGTTCTACCTTTTATATTAAATTACAAGGTTGCAGGTACAGTTAAAGTAAAGAAGAGGCAATGGTAATTTTATAGTAAAATCTAAAAGTAAAGCACTACTACATCCAGCTGTACGTTTACACATTAAATTTTTGAAAAAGGTCTTTCTGTCAGATAAATTTAACGGCAATAAGATAGTATATTCATACAGTATTAGAAAACAATAAATGCACAGCTGTTTGTCTATCAAATTTTGAAATTAATTCATTTACTTGCCATGAATGTGGTTAGTGCTGCTCTATATCTTATATAGATTTAGGAATTCATTAATCATAGCTAAATGGTAAGTGCTTTTATTTCTTTCTATAAAGATATCAATAAGTATATTTAGTTTTTTCTGTTAGTGCGGCATAGTTGGCTGGCTGTAGCCCCCTATTCCTGAAAAACTGGAGGAGTGTAAGTAATGTATCAGTCAAGTTCTTTATCAAAGCAAAATGTAGAGCTCATTATAGACCCTAAGATTTTTCGTGAATATTTTTTCTGAAATCCTAGATCAAACATTAGAGGGCCGGGGATTTAGCTCAGTGGTTTCGCTGCCTGCTGCGCAAGCGCAAGGACCCGAGTTCCATCCCCGGTACCAAAAAACCCCAGAAAAACCTTAAAATTAGAGATCTCACAGGACAATATTGTTTCCATATGTATCCATCTAGGCATTAATCAGAACATTTATACCACGTCGTATTCGATGACTGATATGTGCTAGGAGTGAGTCTAGAGCAGGAAAGGCAGAGAAAACCTGGTTCCTGGAGGGAACCTCGTGCTACTTGAGAACGAGGGAAGTCAGGTCATTGATTTCAGCAGTAAGTGCACCTGAATACACAGAGAGAATGCCCCAAAGTAGTCTGGGCAAAATGAATATAGAGTGTCAGTGTGCATGTGTGTGTGTCTGTGTTTGCATATTATAATAGGCTCAAAATAAATAATAATAATCGGGAAAATTCTTCAGAAATCATAAAGAAACATGAGCCCAAAGTGGGTACAGAGAGGGGGACATCTCTCACACCTGAAACCTGGGTGCCCGTGTTCTTAGCTACAGTGGAAGAAGCCAAAGTCCAAGGTCTGAGAAGGATGAGCCATCAGACTGCAGACCACTGTGTCAAGTCAAGATTGGTTCTCAAAGAGCAACGTGAGCTAAAAGTCACGCTCCACGAGAATAAGGTGAGAAATCTGGCCGGGAGTGGGTGCAAACGCAGGAGGACCACCCCTCAGCAGGAGGCTGAGGCAGGAAGATCACAGATTTGAGCCCAGCCTGGGCAACTTAGTAATTTAAGTGATACTGTCTTAAAACAAAGAAACAAGAAACTTTTTTTAATGAGCTAGAGATGTAGCTCAGCCTAATTTCTTGGGTTCAAATCCCAATATTAGGGAAAAAAAAGAAAAGAAAAACTGAGAAATGTGGAATTATACTCTAGGTGGAATAATCTAGATGGAATTTTAGAAGAATCATTCCTGAAAATTCTGATCACAATTCAAAATTTCATACATATATGGACCTAAGGAATGAATTTACATAGCCTAGATTATCACAAAATGTTCAAGCAAAGGATTTAATTTAAAATGATCTGAGATTGTGGTTTATTCTAGGTTCTTGGAAGAAGTTGTAATAAATTAAGTCCAAAATATTGTAATATAGAAACTTAGGGATGAGTAGTATGTGTTGTGACGTGGCTGAGAGGGAAAAGACACCAAGAGTTACAGTTAGGAAACTAAAAAAAAGGAGGGAGTGAACCAGAATAAATAACAACAACAAACCCACACATAGCAAAATACAGTGAAACTGCATAAAAATTTAAAGTAGTTCTGAAAAGTAGCCAGAAGGAAAAATAAAGACCATCTGCAAAAGGAAAGACAATTTAGTTGCTGTCAGATTATTTAATTGTCATGATAGAACTTCAAGTATGGAAAAGTAAATTATGGTTCTAAGGTAAGTTTATTATCACAGGTTCCTTTCAATACTTTTTAGTTTTTTCTAAATCACTTGTTGTTATTTCCATTTTCTATGTTAATTTTCCCACTCACATTGATAAAAGTTATATATATATATATATGTATGTATGTATAGATTGAGAGAATTTAAATCTATAATGTGAAGAGCCTGTTACTTGCTTGTATGCATTCTTATAATATTTGAATAAAATAAATGTTATGTTATTTATATCATTCTACTTTTTCCACTCGTTTCTTTGGTTAGAATCACTTCTTCCCTGTTCCTTTTTCTGCTCCTCTTCTTCCTACTCCTTTTCCTTTCTTCTCTTTTCTGCTGCAGTACTGGGGACTGGTTCCCCACTGCTTTTTGTTTTTGATTTTGAATCCAGGTCCCTCTCAGTCCTATGCAGCCCTCGCTGAGCTCACACTTCAGACCCTCCTGTCTCAGCCTCCTGGAGTGGGAGAGATCAGTTCTTCTTTGGCTATGGACATCTCTCATTTCTCTCAATTGCTGAATAAAACCTATGATGTATATCCACAATATTTTGTTCATCTTAATAGTGAGATTTTCTCTAAAATTCCACCATTACCAAAAACTAAAGCAATCCAATGAATACAATTGCTCTTGAAAATAATATTTTGGTGTTTTTAAAATATAGTGCAGTGAAAAAGAGTTGATGGAGACTACATTGAATGTTTGTATTACTCTGTAATAATTTGTGTATTTGGGCTGGGGATTTAGCTCAGTGGTTTCACCGCCTGCTGTGCAAGAGCAAAGACCTGAGTTCGATCCCCGGTACCAAAAAAAAAAAAAACGCGCAAAAAAAAAAATAATAAAATAATTTGTGTATTTGTTATATTAGGATGTCCTATTTAAGCATGAGGAGTGATCTATTTGTTTAAATGACTTATGTCTTTTATTACACAAACATTATACATTCTTCATTGGATTTATTTATAAATATTTCCATTTGTCTCTCATGCAAAAAGTCACTTTCAATCATAATTTCCAATTGATTTGTATGGATATAAAATGATATGATATTTTCATTTTGTGTACAGAAAGTTACTAAACTTTTCCAATTTTCTAATTGCTTTCTTGTGGATCTGTTTGGTTTTTTATGACATATCACCTGACAAAATGATAGTTTTATCTCTCCTTATTGTAGCTTTTTTTCTTTCATTATAGCATTGTTCAGCACCACTGGTACTGTGTTAAAGAATAGCAGAAAAAACTGTTCATCTTTATATCATTTTGATGTAAATTTTGATTTTAAAAAAGAATCCTTCAGAAATTTCTTCAGGTATTTGATATTTAAATTTTACATAGTAAAAGGAATCTGTTTGTATTCATATAATGTTGAGTTCATCATAAGTAGGCACTATACCTCATAAAATCATTTTCAACAGTTAAAACAGCCATTTGAACTTTTCTCCTTAGTATTTTCAAATGGTGAAT
>NW_004624731.1:12757097-12768856 GCF_000247695.1 Heterocephalus glaber | reverse complement strand
GTATTGGTCATAACTATATTTTCTGTATATTTTGTTAATGTTTTCAAATACAGTAATTAATGTATCTAATTAATGAAATTCTGCCACTTCTATCTGAGTATAATTTAAGGCTGTATTGCTAAGCATATTTTCATTATTTTTAGAACCTGTGGAAAGTAACGCTTTTCTCTGATAATTTTCCCTGCCTCAATAGAGTTATATATGAAATCAGTGCTCATATTTTCTTTCAGTTTGTATTTTGTAGTATAACCTTGCTTATTCCCTTTTAAAGTTTTCTGAGTTTTTCATGCCTTTTTTTTCTTTTAAATCCAAGCTCAGAGACCATATATTTTAATTGGCTGGCTTCATATTTCTATCACGGCAGGGATTGGTTTACAAGTTCCTTCTCATCTCATAGCCTCCATCTTTACAATGAATTCAATTTTCTTCCTCTCTGTCATTCCCAAACATGAGCCCAAATGATGAAAACTGCAAAGATTTCCCCTCCTACCTCCGCATTGAACACCTTTGCTCCTCTCCAACTTTCTTCTTTGGCTCCTGAAAGGTTCTTTATGTGTTAAGGTAGAAAAAAATAATTGGTATGTATGACCACTTATTTTCTTATTTTACCTTTCTTGTCTTACATTTGGACTGTGTGCTTTTTAACTCAAAGGCAATGGATTTGACATTGTTCTTGATCCTTTGTGAGACAATAGGCACTTCAGGCCAACAACCAAATGGAGATTGCACATTTGCTAGAAGAAAAGAAATTATTTTAAAAGTGCAGCTTTTAATCCCTGTCAGTTTTGCCCACTGTACTGAGAAGTCCATTTTAAATCAAGGTAATATTGAATGTGATGTAAAGAGGGAGCCTGTGATTATTTTGAAACCAGAGACTTTTACTTGTTATTCTTATTAATTTCTCACCCAGCTCAGAGCTGAGCATATCATAAGCAATAATCAACAATGTTAAATGAATTATACAGCACTGCACTAGCTAACTCACACTCTACCACCAATCTACAAAGTCAGGTAAAAAACTAAATTGTGCTGTATCTGGAATGGCGTTATCGCAAGCTTGGTGAAATGACGTGAGAAATCCTACAGGTTAAACATACAAAGAGTCCCAAGGACTGACTGCATCATCTGAAAATGTCCCTTTCCAACTGCAGTTGACATTTCTTGGTGGTGGCTCTTTGATGTGGCTTAAATATCATCAGGATTAATTCTGAGTCCATCACAAGACAGAACTTCCAAGGAAGAGGCAGTAATTCTAAAAATCTTACAGGTATTAACACCTCCTTTATAAACTGATTCCAGAAGGATACGATCCAGGGGCCTCTATTCTGTTTCCTAGCCTAGAAGGGATCGCCTATCATTTTTGCATTGCCATCATCTCTCTAGCACATCTCATTCTTTCTTCTCTAAAGAAAACAGCCTGGTCTCTTTGAGACAACAGACTGCCCAGCAGTAAGGAACCAAACACCAACCAAGTTATATGCAAATTCATTTTAATTCAAGAATGCTATAAGAAATTTACTGACTTTGTTACAGCCCACTTACAATAAAATTAACGAGAAAGGAGTATGTCCCAAACCTAGGCTTGGACAGAACATTTTTGCTCAACGTAATTGATGACCTTCATCTAGGAGACAGACACGATTTCTGATAAAACACTTGAGTAACTTCTTGATAGATCAAAATGAGATTAAGAAATTCTGGGAAACTGAGATCCAGCTGAGCAAATTTCTAAAACTATTTTAGCAGGTTATGCATTTTTTAATCTAATGTTAATTATTTAATTTTTCCCTACAAATCTCTCTCTCCAGGAGAGAAAACTTTGATTAGTCCTTTTTAAGGAGTCTCTTCTCTCATGAATGGGGTATAGTCATAATCCATTTGTCTAAGATGTTTGATTTATCAGTATCAACACATCTAGAAAAACATCAGCAAAAATATCAGGAAATCTAGACAAAAACATCTGTTTTAAAAAAAACAGTGACTGGTATGGAAATGCTTTAGTCATTCAATTTTAAGGACATAGGTATTGCTACCTGGAACAACTTCATGGATTGGTAAGTCCAAAGCCAATCACACAAACACTACATTGAAGAAATTCATAAAGTGGATGACATTTTTTTTTGATACCAGGGATCGAACTAGGGACCTTGCACTGCAGGAGGCAGAACCACTGAGCTAAATCCTTGGCCCCGACATTTTTTGTATTGGTGGTGGAGGTTGTTACTGAAGATTCAACCCAGGGCCTCCTGCATGCTAAGAACATGTTCTACCACTGAGCTATGTCCCCAACCTCCAACAGACGACACTTAACCAGAGAGTACTAAAAAGTTGGGAAGCATATTTGAAGGACTGACTGAGATTATGATTTCAAGTCCACTGCCAAACAGTTAAGTACATGATCTTTTTACATTCATGGGGCAGACTATATTTAAATATTTCTCTCGTATTCATGTTCTCTGACCTACTTATTCATGGATATCCCATTTCCAGTCACCTAGGAAAAGCCATCAAAGTTATGTACATTATCCCAACAGAAGAATGAATTTAATTACCTGATGTGTTATCCTCTAAAGATTATTCAAAATCTAAGGATTATATATTTTTTATTTTGTCCAATCCAAAAGCAAAGTACTGCATGTTGGTTAATTACTCTGCTGGTTTATGGTTTAAGGGTACGTGGGTGGGTGGGAGTGGGTGGATATTCATATTTTGTTGTAGTCTCGGAGTGAAGGAGAGTTATTGATTCTGAATCTGAGATGTGGGCTGTACCATTATGAGATCGATTAGGATATGGCTGTCTCCTTCCAATAAACAAAGAGGAATTTTTAAGTTTATCTGTCTTGCTAGAACAGGTTAATACTGCAGCATTCGTGATTTGCATCCAGTAATAATTTTTTAAAAACTGCTCTTTATTTAGAAGATCTGATGCAGTGCTGCTTGCTCATGATTTTTCATGACCTCCCAGAAAGGCAGTATTTTTTCCAGGGCTGGAAGAGCTCATAACTTAAGCTGGGTGCTTCTGTCAAATTCAACTTGACAGTGTCACTGTGAAAATAAAGTTCATATTTCACATAATATTTATAATACATATATTTCAGAGACCACAATTATAAAAACTAAACTACTTCATTTAAAAGAAAACCAATTCAGTGCTCACATTCCTAGCCAATATTCCATGTCATTATACACACATGACTCCGTGTACAGTTGCTCAAGTTCTTCAAGCTTTCGTGGTAAACAAAGAAAAAATGAGAGTCTGAGTAAGCTAAATGTGATTTATAATTTAAATATATGATTTGATATATTTTAAAGGTTAAATAGTTGAACCATGTCTCCAAAAAGATTCCCCTGTGCACTGTAAGAGAAAACTTTGAGCAACATTTACATTTATAGTAAAAATTTGAGTCATGTTTTTATTGTTTCACTTAAAATTGTATCCTAATTATTGTTTACCTACTGAATAACTAGGTACAATTACAATTAAAATGGTTACAATAATTGAAATTGATTCAATGGAATATATGAAGTATGTTGTTATGAAAATTACTAGATAAAATCCTTTTTTATTCATCTTGCATGATTACACAATGTTTCTTAAATGAGTAGAGAAATATAAAGTGTACAATGTTTATTTCTATTTAACTGAAAATTCACTATCAAATAATTTGTATTAATCAAATGTTTATCAAACATCAAAAAATAACTCAAAACAAAAGATCACTAAGAAAAATCAGAATTATTTCCAAAGAATTTCAATCATCCAATATTCTTTCAAAAATGTATTTAAACTGAAAATCAATAACAAAATTATAATTGATTTTCATATATGAGAAAATTTATAAATGTTCAACATAAGTTATTGATATCATAATAAATTTGCTACTGAACTATGTTCAAAGTACAATGACTAAAAACTAATAAAAACTTATTAACTGTTTACATTAGAAAAAAACCTAAAAACTGAAAAGCCAAGTATTTATGGTCTGAAATCTAAGAAAATGAAAGTAGAATAAGCCTTTTGGGGTGGCACACATCTGTAAACCCAGCACTCCGGGAGGCTGATGCATGATGATCTCAAATTTGAGCCCAGCATGGGCAATTGCCGCTGTTACAAAGTAAAGTGCAAAAGGGGCAAGAAATGTAACTCAATGTTAAGGCCACAGGTTCACTCCCCACTACTGAAAATAAAATTTAATTAAAATATAAAAATGTAGAATAAACTGACCAAAAGTGATAACTGAGATAAGAATAGGATATAATGCCCTAGAAAAAAATGCAACAATAAAAAAGAAAAAAAAGTAAAATTTGTCATTTTGGGGATTATTTTCCTTCTTAGACTTTGATTCTGATCAAGGTGGAGTGTCTTCCTTATGAAACTACACCCCCTCCCCTAAATGAAGAAAGGCAGGTGGGCCAGGGGGTCAAGCTGACCATATAAAATGTAGACATTTGCAAGAGACCAGAAACAACTGAAGGGAGCCTTGCTGTCATGGTTGACATAGCTTACTCACTGGAGAAAGCTTTTGGGATCCAGTGCAGTCAGGGAAACCCAGACTGAGCCCAGTCTCTGCTGAGATTTGGAGGATGGAGTTCACCCATCCCTGCTGTAGGAAGAAAACAGAAGTGCACAGAGAAAACTCCAAAGTCCTACTCAAGATCTTTCTCAAGTATTGTGCACAGGAGGCTACCTGAGGCCAGAGAAAGCACACAGTTATCATGAAGGCTACATGAAGGCTTATCATGGTGCCTGCACAGGGCCATGAACAGCACCTGCTCCTACAAGACCAACCTGACAACTTCAAGATTCATGGAGCATTGGGCAGTGCATAAAAACAGATCTCACCTCAGTCATGGGAAATAGTTACCTCTAGAGTAGGTATTGCTCTGATATCTCAAAAATAGTGCACATAAAGCTCAAAAGAAAAGAAAATCTTTTCCGAGTAACTTCATACCAGAACAGAGCTCAAGCATATTGAGAAAATACAAAAATACCCAGCCCAACAAGGTAAAATTCAATGTTTGGTACCTAAACAAAAGTTACCAAACTTGCAAAGCACATGTTGGTTAAGCATATCTAGAGGAATAGAATCCATAGAAAAAGATAAATTGTGCAAAGGGATTTATCAGACAGCAGTACAGGTTGACAATGGCTATTTTCATGCTATAGAGCCAGAGGATCCACTTGCTGCTCAGTCCAAGAAGCAGGAATCCAGAGGAGGGACCATGGATGCAGAGCCAGCTGAAGACTGAAAGGCTAGAAACTCCCCGGAGAGTTGTTTGTGTGAGTCCACATTGAAAGGCTGAAGGAACTGGAGTCTGGTGTCCATAGGGTATGGCAGTAGAGAAAGATACACTCCTTCAAAGAGAATGGAGCTGGGGATTTAGCTCAGTGGTTCCACCACTTGCCTTGCAAGCACAAGGTCCCGAGTTCAATTCCCCTTACCAAAAAAAAAAAAAAAAAAAAGCCCAAAGAGAATGGAGCTTTTCAAATGTACTCAGACTTCCTTCTCCTTTGTCCCCTTTCATTCCAGCTCAGCTGCAAGCCTATTGGGTGGGCCCAACCACAATCAGGGGCGGGTCTCCCTCACCCCTGCATTTGTTAGACAACATGCAGTCATCTGGATGGCACCCCAGGAACACACCTAGAAATGTGTCTTATCAGTCTGCTTCTATTTCATAATCCAGTTGAAAATCATAGTTAATGGTCCCAGGGACATAAGTCTTAAAGAAGAAAATAATTAGTTAGTCAAAACCAACTCAGAACTGACATATATGCTAAAATCAGCATTTAAAATCAGCTTTTAAAAGTTCCTATAATGATATTCCATATTTTTCAGGATAAAATATACATAGAATTAAATTTGTAAAGATTTTCCCACAAAGAAAATCCAAATACATGTGACTTCACAAGTGAATTCTACCAAACACTAGAGGAAAGGCATCAATTCTAAACAAATTATTTGGAAGATTGAAGAGAACAGATTGTTTTCCAGCCCGATTTTTACTCTATTATTGCTCTACTATCAAATCTGGACAATAACATTACAAGAAAGAAAAAACTACAAGTCTCCATCTCCACAAGCTTAGATACAAAGTTAAAATAAGATTTAACTGAGCCCAATCATTTATAAAAAGAATAATATATCCTGACCAAGTAGAGCATATGTTGGAAATGCAAGTTTGTATTAACATTTGAAAATTAATTAAGATAACTCATTTTAAAAGATTTTTTAAAGAAAAAATGTTATCAATAAATGTAGAAAAATACATTTGACAAACTAAATATTCATTCCTGATTTTAAAATCTCAGCCAAGAAGAAATTCTTAAATGAATTTAAAAAAAACTATAGCTAATATCATATCTAACCATAACAAACTGAATGCTTGTCTCCTAAAATCTAGCAGAAGAGTAAGACATTGACCCTTAGCTCTTCTATTCATTATTGTATTGGAAAGTCTATCCAAGGCAAAAACTTCAGGGAAATAGAAGCATCTACACTGGAAATAAGGACATAAACCTGCCTTTATTTTCAGATAGCCTGATTTCCTATGAATAAAATTTGATGAACTTTACCAAAAAAGCAACAAGAATATATAAGGAAATTTTAAATTTTTGAAGGATATTAAATAAATACACAAATATCAATTTTATTTCTATATCCTAGAAATATGCAATTAAAATAGCAACTTGAAACTAATATCAAAAGACATAGCAAAAAAAAAAAAAAGACATAGCAACAAAACTATCACAAATGAAATGATGGTACAAATGTAAGACATCTGACCTCCCTGAAGGAGAAAAGGAATTCACAAAAGTAACTTTAGAGGATGTTGTTTTCACTGGTATCCTTGAGACTACAGACAAAAAGAACTACTCATTAATCGTGTACATCATTTTTAAACATAAAAGGGCTAGCAATTCTGGTACTAATTTACATGTATATCAAGTTAGAAATATGCAAGATGAGTTTGGAGTATTTTGTAATTCCAGAAAGTAAGAAAACACGCAAAATAAAAATAAAAAAGGAACAATGATGAAGACATGTCTAAGGATATAGGAACCAACTGGCATACCTTCCAATGACCAATGCTGGAATAATTTGAGTAATAAAATAAAGTAAATTAGATTATAACCCAAAATGTAAAATATAAAAATCCATAAATCATTACTGATATAAATTAATAGTTGACCAAATAAATAAATGAGGAATAATAGTCAAATAAGCCATGTAGAAGATTCCAAGCAATTTATGTGGACATTACACCATTGAAGAGGTACAGCGTAACTCCCACTTAATCCTGTGAGGTGTATAGAATGACTTTCTTCCATAAGTGGAATTAGAAGAATAATTTTACAATGAAAACTTGACACATATCTCCTCAAGTTGGAGGGCCAAGGTTAATATGGACAGTGGTGAGACATATTGATGATCTTGTCCGAAACAGGATCTGGACAAAGGGTATTGTATCCTGTGTTATTCCTCCTGATGGTGACAGCCACAATCTACTCATCAGGAAAATGCCAACTAATCCCAACTATACAACATTCTACGTATTTCTCATCAGCAATCCGAAAAGCAGTCATGGTCATTAAAGGCCTGAGAAATCTGAGAAACTGCCACAAGCAAAGGAGCCTAAAAGAAGAGGACTAACAACATGGAATTCCAGAACAAGAAAGACACTTTAGGAAAACTGAGTACACTTGAATATGACATGGAACATAGTTAACAATCATCCATAAATATGAGTTCATTAATTGTGAAAATATTGTCATAATAATCTAACCATATTGTACCAATGCTAATTCCTTAGTTGTGACAATGTTAATAACATAACTTACATGAAGTATGTGAGAACTCTCAGTACTATCATTACAAAAATTATGTTAAACAAAAAATATTATAAAATGCAATGTTTATTTAAGAAGACAAAGAACATCAGCAAAATCAAATGACATGGAAAATATATTTAAAAGATCTCTCAGTGGCTAAACAAAAAAAATCAACAACAAAATAAATAACTCAAGTTCCAGATACATAAATAATAAAATAAATATCCATTAATATAGTCATAATAGATGATTGAATTAATAAACAAATGAGGAGATGTAAAGTACCTTAATATAAGAATCTGAATGATATGTGTGAATATCACTCACTCCAGGAAGTTAAGGGTGCTTTGGACTGAGTGGATCATTGCTAAAGAAGAACATGGAAAAAGAGAAATAGTCACTTTACACAATACAACCTGGAAGGCATGATCTTAACCAACAAAGTTAAGATCAAAGATAATAATTCACAATGATATCATATATCTTTGAAATATTTCCATTAGAAGAGCAATTTATTTTTTTACCTTTTCCCTCAAACCCTTAACTCCTTTTTAGTCATGAGAATCAAAATTGAGGGACTTTTTACAAAATACTTTATTCACAGTAAGCAGGGAAACATTGAAAACTTATTATAGATCAAAGGCAACATGGTATTCTGAATTAGATGGTGGAAAATGGAAAGAAAAGCAGTGGAAACATTGAAATCCCCAAACAAATGCACCAATGCTAATTTTGAAGTTCTGACAATGTTCCACATTTAAGAAAAGATGAATTGAAGAACTCTGGTTAAAAGATACATCAATATGTTTGTAATGTACTTTCAATTTTTCTGTAAACCTAAACTAAAGCAAAGTAATCTTCAAAATACAGAATTCTCAGGAATTAACTATAATAAAGATATATGTAGGATTTTTTGTTATAAACTACCAAAAAACTAATGAAAATTAACAAAGATCTATACAGAGAGATATACCATGTTAATGGATTAGGAGAGTCAATATTATTTAGATGTCAACTTTCCCCTATTTGATACATAGATTCAAAGTAACTCCAACCAAAATTCCAACATGCTTTATTGTAGATGTTTGCAATATAATTTTTCAATTTTTAGAGAATGACAAATGCAGAGAGAGTTGAATTAAAATACTTATGATAAAAAGAAAGTTGGAATTTCCACATTATTTGGCTTTAAGACTTCTCAAATCTGCAGTAATGAAGCATTATAATGCTGCAAGGACGTATAAAATGAAACAGGATAGAGAACTCAAAAGTAGAGCAAATCAAACCCAGTTGTCTGAGTTTTTTGACAAAAATACAGACAATCCAATGGAGAAGGAATAGTCTCTTCAACTAATGATGCTGGGAATACTGAACATTCACTTACAAAACAATGAACCTTACCATTGTCTTGTATTATATAAAAATTATCTCAATATGCATTGTAGCTTTAAATAAGGCTAAATTTTCATGTAGAATAAAGCAGGAGAAAATCTGCATGAGTTTGATTAGGTGTTTTAAAATAGGATTTCAAAGTATGGTGGATAAAACAACAAAATAATAAGTTAAACATTACTAAAACTAAAATATTTAAAAAGAATCCTTTAAAAGAATCTTTTAAAAATATTTAAAGATTTTTAAAAGAATGACTTGCCATTTTTATCAAGTCATTAGAACACTGAAAATCCTACTTCTGCTAAAGACATATAAATAATACTTGAACCTCAACAATAGGGATATGATCCAATAAAAATGATAGATCTAAATGAACTCATCACCAAAGAAGTTCTATAACTAGAAAATCTGCTTGTGAAAGGATAAAAATGTGAGTAATTTCTACAGAATGGCAAATTGAAAACAAAATTATATAGATCTATATACATTTTCAAATAGCCAAAGTAAATGACAATTTCAAGTGGTAGTGAAGATTATATGGAAGTGGATCTCCTATCTGCTAATGTGTGGAATATAAAAGATTATAACTATTTTAGAAAACAGTTTAGCCAATTCTTATAACTTCAAAAGTGCATGCCATATAACCCCACTTTTCCACTCGAAGAAATTTACCTACATGAATTGAAAGGCTATTTTGACACAAAATCTTATACATGGCTTTTTAGAACCTTTATCCATAATTGCCCAAAATTAAAAACAAAGAAAATACCTTCCAGAGGTGAATGGATAAACATATTTTTTAAATCCCTGAAGATGTTGGGAGAATCCAGGATTGGATACTAACTGCTTACCTGTGTTTATTCTATAAATGTATAAAATAACCTTACTCAAGACATTGAGTAAAGAAGAAATGATGTAACCTAAATAGCCTTAGAAAATTGTTTTGTTCAGATACTGTGAGACAAAATAGAAAATAAGTATATATAAAATACTTTGCAGTTTTCTTCAAGTAGATTGGTGGGATCAGCACCTCCCATTGGAACCCAGACTTGCTTTGGGGGAAGGGCAGCTGGAGCTGGCAGTAGAACCTTGCAGAGTTCAATCCTGCAGGAGGTCAGGGAGCTCAACTTGGACCTTGAAGTGAGAAATCAGCCTGAATATCAGTGGACTATAGCTGGCTTGCTGAAACTAATTGACTTAGATCTGCACGCTGTTGCCCACGTTGTCTATTGTGACAGCAGAGACATACCCTGAAGGAGGCCCTTTTTCTTTTTTTTTCTTTTCTCCTTTTTCTTTCTCTCCCATCTTGTTCTTCATTTCTCTACCTTTTTGTTCTTGTACCTGTCCTATTTTGGATTTTTTTCTCTCTCTTCCCTTCTCTCAATTGTCAGTATTTTTATATGAAGGTGAGTATACCTTCTAGTTTTCCTATTGCTATTAGTTTGTTCTGTTTTTGTCTTTGTTCCTTCACTCTGTCTTTTCCTTTTGTCTTCAACAGTTTTTGAAACTTTGTGTGATCATCCTCTGCCATCTAACCTCATTTCTAACCTTTCACTTTCCCTTAATCTCTCTATCCCTCCCTCCCCAACTCATTCTACATCCTCATACTGAAGGGTAAATTTGATATATTGAAGAGTTTATTCACTACAAACATATTTTGGGCTGGTCCTCGATTTAGATATGGTTCATTTGGTTAAAGTTGGCAGATTAATAGCTACCAAAAATTGTCATTTTATAAACTGTGTTTGATGCTGTTGTTGATGCTGATTGTATCACTTTGGCTAAGGTGTCATGATTGATCTAATCAGTTGTCCTTCCTGGTATACTGAAAATGACATTGCTTAAGAATCATGAGACTCAAAACCTAAAGACCAGCTATACCTGGAAGATACCTCTGAGAAGCAATCATTTCATAAGGGTTCTAAATACAAGCAATAAAGATACTCACAATAGGGGCTGGGGATTTAGCTCAGTGGCAACGCACCCGCCTCTCAAGCACAAGGTCCTGGGTTTGATCCCCGGTACCAAAAAAAAAAAAAAGATACTCACAATAACCAATATTGAAGTATCAGCCCAGGAATTAAACCAAAAACAGCACCAACAACAAAAATAGAAATGAGAAGACACCTAAACAAGGCACAAACCCAGTAGCACAGGAAGTAACAAAACAGATGAACAAGGTTCTAGAAAAATTCAAAACAGAAATAATTTCCCAGATAACTACAGAGATGGTGAGCAGAGTGAAAGACATGTTAGAGACTCTAGAACAGAAACAGATAAAAAAAAAATTGATGAGCACAGGACCATGATGGCAGCCATGAATGCCCACCATAGGAAAGAAATGGAAACCATGAACTCCCAACATAGAAAAGAAATGAAATTTCATAAAACAGATGCAAACAGATGTCCAGGAGATTAAAAACTCTATTGAAAGTATTTGCAGCAGAATGAGCCAATGTGAAGACAGGATGTCAGATATAGAAGACAGGGTTGCAGTTAGTGACCATGAAAAGAGAGATTCCCTGAAAATAGTAAG
>NW_004624731.1:12701875-12752670 GCF_000247695.1 Heterocephalus glaber | reverse complement strand
TGTAAATCCTGAATAGCTTCTCTGGTGTGAGAAACTGAAAGTATAAATAAGAATCAAAATGTATAATTGATAATCTGAAATAGGAAAAAGAGGTCTAAAGGGGAAGGGAAGTGGGAGGGGAAGAGGAAAGGTAAGAAGGAAAAGGAAAAAATCTGAGAAAAGGAAAAAATGGAAACAAAATCTTTGTAAATAGGGAAAGGGTGGAGGTGTTAAAGGGAGGGCAGGGGAATGGGGAAAAAATGAGAACCAAGATACTCATGTAAAGGTACAAGTTCCCAATGATGAATATCATCATATTGTATACCTAAAATGTACCAATAAACTTAACAATAAAAAGACATTTATTTCTAGCAATTCTGGGGGTTGAAATTGTGTGATCAGTCTACCAGCATGGTGAAGTTCTGGTGGGGTTCATCTTCTTCTTATCCTCCCATGGAGAAAGAGGGTGAGTGAGGTTTCTAAAGCCTCTTTCTGATGGGCAATAATCACCTTCATGAGGCTCCATGCTCACCACCTGGTAGCATCCTGGAGGTCTCATCTCCAAATACCAGCAGGGTGGGGGTTAGGAATTCAACATACAAATTTGTTGATAACACCATCAGTTTATTTCAATGACTAACTGCAATATTTGATGCCTGTATTTGATCTTGGAACATAAAAACACATTGGTAAAAGCACTGGCAAAATCTGCATAAAATCTGTACTTTAGTTAATTGTATTGTACAAATAATGATTTCTTAGCTGTGAAAAATGTACCATGGTAGTCTAGGGTGTTAACATTCAGAAAGCTGGATGAAAGGTACTTTGGTAGTCCAGATAGGCAGATCAGAGTGGGTTGGTGAAGGGTACATTTCTTTGTTATTAGTATTCAATTTGCAGTGATGAATTTAAAAGCCTGTTTTCTATCCTGGAAGCAAACAGAGAGACAAAGTTTCAGTAGGAAGATGACAGGGTGATTACTTTGCATTTGTTTGTTTGCTTATTTGTTTTAAAGATAGGCAATAGAGAATCAGAACAAACAATGAAGCAATTGCTGAGAATTTACTCTATATTCAATTATGAGCAAGCAACAACCTTTTAAGCTGGAATTAACAAACATTATACAGTCCTAATAATAATAATACTACACATAACTATCTCTTGTCTACACTTAATGGACTATTTTCGATTTTGATATACAACCATGGACAGGTCTTAAAAATTATAACATTTGAAGACTGAGATTGTAGAATACAGTTTAAATATGGTAATATAAGTACTGAGAATTTACACTGGATGAGGGATTCTGTTTATTAGCTGTCTGTGAAGTCACCTCCTGTTTTTGACTGGTTGTTCTTCATTCACTTGCTGAGTTTTTGATGGGTCTGCTCTTTCGAGTACCCTGTCCCCACTCCCTAGGTTTTCACTCAGACAAGAAAAACAAAGCACCTACACCTCCCTTAATACCTACTTCCTGACATACAAGCATTCCCCCCAGAACTTTTCTGAAATACAGTTGAAAAGAGAGCACTGTTTTCCCCATGTATTATGACCCAGAAGCAAATGACATCAGTCCCACTGGTGGTCATATGAGTCTTCAAATATGTGGAGCAACCTAAGAGTAAAGAGCCAAGTTGAATGACAGAAAGAAGAAAGCTGAAGAGAGTATGGTGATTGTTAGGGTTTCTCTTCCCCCATGGGCAGACCCCCAGGCAAGCATGCCAGTGTTATTGGTTCTTTTGGAAAGTCATAGAAATTCAAATATGGAATGTTGAAATGAAATTGATAAGGGGATAAATAAGGGTAAATCACCAGTTGTAGCTCAGTGGTAGAAAACCTCTGGATTCTATCCCCAGTAGTGGAGATAAAAAAAGAGTAAGTCACCAAACTAGTTACCATTGTGGATCCAGGATGCCACATATTTTAATGTACAGTACTGAAAGAGATGCTTTTTGAACTGGGATGCATGTGCTAGTATTTGGAGAGCACTATGTCTGGGTTCTTCCCAAACAGAAGATTGCTTTATTTGAATGGAGTCAGAAAAGGGGAGTTCAGCCACTGGATTCCAACTTTCATGGTCTCAGACTTGGCAAGCAGGTAACATCATTTATCTCTATAACAGAAAATATATGCCCTGGCCCCAAAAACCTAGCTCACTGAATATGGGGCCTGGTGATACTTCCCTTGGGCAGCATGGTAGGGCTCATTTCTCCTCTCAAATGCTTTGGATTCCTGTTTCATGTAGATTTCTACTGGTACTTCTATGCTTTAGCGTGTGCTCTCTCTCCCTCTCGTCCAAATACTTCTCTCAGTAATTTAATTGGTGTGTACTCTGCATCTGACATTGCTGGGGCTTGATTGCACTATCTCCATGTGACAGTTAAGCATGTCAACTTTATTTGCTTGGGAACCAGGATTAGTGAAGCACTTCAGGGTGTGTCTGAGTGACTCCTGAACATAGGCACTCTATCTGGTGTTGATCCTTTCTTCCCTGATGCTGTCCCCACTCTCTGCCTCCTCCTCACCATGGGAAAGCTGCATTCCTCTGCCCAGGCCTTCTCCATGATGTATCTGCCTTGGCTCCAGTCAGCCAAGGAACTATATCCCTTGAAATTGTGAACCAAATAAACCATTTCCTCTTTTAAGTCGTGAGTGTTGGATATTTGGTCCCAGCAACAGGAAAAGTGACTAATAGACTCCTTTGATCTTCTAAGGGTACTGACTAGTTGGTTAGCACTCCAACTTTATGAGCCAGGTAGTGGTACTACTGTTCTCTTACAAAAGAGAGAATTTTACTCAAGAGCATATCCTGACTTCCAGTAGGTAGGTATTGTTGAATTAGTGCTATGGTTCAGATCTAAAATGTTCCCAAAATTCTCATGTATTTGGAAGCTGATTGGATAATCTGGCTGCTATGGATCAGTTGATTAATTCATTTATGAATTTAAGGCTGAATGTGCTTTTAGGGGGTGTGGCATGTTTGGGCATGGGCCACTAAGGGGTGTGACCTGGAGGGATTTATTCTTTGCCCCAGGTTCTCTTGTTTCTCTGCTTCTGGCTGGTATGGGTTGAACAGCTTGCCTCTGCCATGTCCTTCCACCATATCATGTCTGTCTTGGATCCACCCGACCATGGACTGAACACAGAAACTGTGAGCCAAATAAACCTCTCCTTTAAGTTGAGGCTGTTGGGTGTTTTATCCCAGTGATGGTACAGTGGTGGATACAGTTAGTATTTAAAGTTTTGAATAATTTTTATTAGGCGTCAACAGCATTTCCTATCGTATTCCCTTATAATTTACTTTGATTCTACTTTTGTTATACAATTTTTTCTTTCACTCCCAGAAGCATTCTGCTCTGTCTCCTCTTCTTCTTTTGATATTCATTGGTTTATACAAAGTATGTGAGAAAGAACACTCCTTTGATTCCCAAAGAAACTCAAATTAGAAAGAAGTCTATTTTACTAATACCCATTTATATTAAGACAAGTAGCTGGACCACTCCCAGCTTTTTCTAAGTTGGAGTTTTCTCTCCATGGAATCTTCTTTATGCATCATGTAAATTCACAAAGGTGGAAACCCTTTATGAACTGCAGTTGCTACGAAGATTAGTGATTTGGAAGTGGGAAAGGCCACATATGTCATTGCAGGTGGGGTGAGAGAACCAGTTAGACCGGGCTCAGGTAACCCTGTTACAGATATGGAACAGCTCCCAAAACATCTTGTAAAGAAAGGTACAGAGCCTGTAAACAGAAAAAGGAGGTTGTAATTGCTGAGCTTGAAGTGGATCTGCTAAAGTGTTTTCAGAAAACTGTTGACTAAGTAGTTTATCAATCCTCATGTTCAACCTGCACACATGTTTCATGCTCTGCAGTATCGCAGTAAATGCTTTCGTTAATTACCCACTAATTATAACATCATTGAATGGCTACACTGAGGCAACCATATAATTATGGAGCAAAAAGCTCTGAGCAATTACAAGGCTGAGCATATTGGTTGGTTACAATAAATCCCCGGCTCACTGTTGATATTTGTCACCTGCTTAATGTTCCTAATATCCAGATGCAGGTGATAAGCTATGTGCAACATAGGACCAGAGGCCTTTGGAAGGAAAACTTAATCTAAAGAATAGATAATGTAATAGTTAGGCTTCATTGTCAAGTTGACTGGGTTAAGTAACTCCTGGGTTAAGTGACTCCTGCTTGGTTCATAGAAGCACTATACTCACCAGTGGATTAATCCACTGTGCTCAGAGCTGAATGAATGCACTGTGAGGAGGAGGTGCCTAGTGGGAGGTGGGTGACGCCAGGAATAGCTGTAGGGGCACTCTTCTCCTGTGTTTTGCTTCCCAGCTTCTATGAACTATGCCACTCTGGTCTGTCACACTTTCCACCGTGACATTTCTACATTGGAACCAGTTGGTTATGGACTGAATCCTCTGAAACGATGAGCCCCAAATAAATTGCTCCTCCTTTAAATTAGATAGGGTGTCCTGTGTTTTGTACTAGCAATGGGAAAGCTGAGCAAACCAGACAAGTTTACTCACCAATTGGATCATGTGTTGACTTCCGTTTTCTAGTCAACACATAGCTTCAGGTAACTGTTCCAGTGGTCTGTGTGATCCAGGCTTCCTTGTCCAGGAGGGGAGACCTTCAGGTATGTACTATACAGCAAGTGAGCACTGGTAGAGATGACTACAAGATGTCATAGCAGCCTAGTGGCATCAATAACTTAACCAGTTAACTTTCCAGACACTGGAAAATTTCCAGAAAGTCTTCACAGAGGAAGTGCTATTGAGATCTAGTTTTGAATAAAGAAAATGTTACCCAGTGCACAGGGATAAAAGTGAGTCTCTGAGAATAAAAAATTTTCATAAATAGTGTTAGTAAATCAACAAAACACACAAAGAAAGAACTATTACTTCTGTTCTAACCCCCGGCAGTAATACAGTAACTTCAAGTATAAAGAAGCAGCAATCTCAACAGTTCTGAAAGAGGGCATACTTAGTATGAGGAAATCACTGTGAATGCCTATGTTTAAGTGGTTTAATTCTCTATACTGAACCTAGTTTCCCCACACAACCCCTTTTGTGTTTCTCTAACCATCTTACCTAAGAACTTCCCTCTGCAAATCCTATAATTGACTTTTATCCTTGGAACAACAAAGGAGTCTTGAAGTGTTGTTGAAAATTATAATTAGGTAATTGTAGAAAAGTTACTTTACATACTCACATTGCTCTCAAGACAGCATTGTTCTTAGTCCATTGTCTTTCCACCAAATGCTGAAAGTTATGAAAGTGTCTTAGGTATTTTACTCTAATCATTTTCTTAGAGAGAGGTTGTAAATATTTCCAAACATTGGATTGACATTTTTGATATATGGTATATAGATTTTTCTGGTCTGTTTTGTTTTTCTCAGATCCTGTAGGCCGAAATCAAAAACTCACCTACTATGTAATTAATATTTACCTTTAATACCTAAAATTGCCTTGTGATTATTTCTCTGAAGAAACTGAAAATTAATAATTGAATGTATCACATAGCTCAGAGCTATGTGAACAGACTTTTGTTTAGAACTATGTTTCTCTTTCCAGAAAAAAAAGTATGAAAAAGAAACGTGGCAGCCAATTTCCTTTGAGACACTGTGACAACAGTTCTGCCCTGTGATTTGTACATGGTGACATTTAATAAGTGTGTGTTGACTGACTTAGAAATTTGACACACACATTATCTTGAAAGAATTTTGTCTGTGTTTGTAAGGGATCAGATTAGGGCCTTGGAAGGCAAAAACACTGGCTTAGAACTCTGCACACAGCCTAGGACTCTTTTTTTAAGATCACCCATTTTATTATTGCTTTCTGCTGCCTGGCCATGGAGAGTCAGTGCTCCCTGTTAGATGCTTGCTGGACCCAGTTCTCTACTGACTCATGAAGCTCTGGTGGACTCTCCATGGGAACCGGGAGTTGTCCTCTGAAGCCTGCAAACTTTTGGCTACTGAGATCATTGAAGAAGACAACATTTCCATCAATATCACTTTATTGTTTTAGTGAAGTCTCTTGCTAACATTTACAGATACATGCCACTTTCATAAAATTACAAGGAAGAGTGAAGAGTTTATAGTCATTTCATCATAATCCAGACCTAGTAACACCTTCTAGGTCAGTCTTGTGTCTAGTGAAGTGTCCTGAGCACATTCTTGTTTTTGAATTTGAATTTTTGTATTTCTGACCTCCCAATTTTGTCAGTTAAATTTAAATTATGACTATTGGATTTTTACTATACATGCTTTTATATTGATAATTCAGTAATATATTAATAGCACAGATTAATATTATATTATGCCTATGACATACAAAATATAATTTTAACATCAGTAAACAGTTCCCTGACCATTATGTGATTACTAAACAGAACATAGTAAGTATAACGTATCCCATACTCATGCTAAATATCAATATGTTTCTGACAGTCAAGAGTGCTCAAGGATGCAGTTTCACTTTTACCAAGTGGGTATGGAAATATTCATCCTGTGCTATAGCAAAGTCCAAAGGACAGAATGGATGAGAATGACCTTTGTGGATTGTGAAGCTGCCCACACAGGTGAGGAACTGTCATTGTACAGGACCTGCAGTGCATATGGTGGAAATAATGGGTACCACTGCCCCCTGTCTGAGCCCCTAAAACAGCTAAAATGATGCCCAACTTTGAAGTCACGATGGGCTATGCTTGAGTCTAAAGTGACAGGCCATTAATCAGTTTGCTATGGTTGGTACCGACTCCAGCCAGCCTGGGAAGCAATACTCCAGTTGAGGCCTCCAAATCACCTTTCCGAGAAGTATTGCACTAAAACATTAAGTCAATCACGGAGCCCTGGGGCTCATGGCAGCTGAATACACCCATCTTTTCCCAAGCAAAGCTGCCTGGAACAGAAAGATATTAGATAAATACGATAAGTAGTTGGTTATAGAGATTCTAGCATCAGCCTGAGTGTGAAGGGTGAGTGTTTGGTGTACCTGGGACTTTTATCCTCCTGCACTGGAAATTTCATCTTTCCATTTACTTTTCTACCTACGTACCATTATAACATATTACCATGCCCTGGTAGTATCATGTCTCTAGTAAATATAAATTCCTAGGGCTGTGATGGAGAACCTTTTAGAGACCTAGTCCCCAAACTGCAACCCAAAACCCACTTATTTATCCTAAAGTTCCAGCACTGCAATTAAACCTGGATATCTGGTGCTCAGCTGCCTGGGGCAATGCAGAGCCACTCGGGTCATGTGCTGATAGAGGGCTCCATGTGCCCACCAAGGCATGCATGCCATAGGCCCACCATCACTGTTCTAAGGATAGAAAATAGAGATGTGAAAAGAAAATAATGTTTTTTGTGTTCAAGAATGAAACCCTCTTGGATCAGAGGTGTCATTTGTCTCCACCTTTAATTGCAAAGTTGTTGCTTTGTGTGTTTATATAATTTTCAGAACATAAATTGAGGCCAGTGTAGACTTGAGGGTTTATACCATGTTTAGTGTCATGATCGTGTGATATTCTATTGCCTGGAACTTAGTTTATTATGAACAAATCCAATCTACCACTATGTCAAGATAATTTATTGCAATCTTGAAGGATATTTCTGAGGTATTAATTCTCTGTCAGTTCTTGAATGTGTATCTTCTCAATAGGAAGCCCCAGGTAAACTAGAATTTCAAATCCTCTGTTCAGAGAATTACTATAATGCACAATGAATAGTGAGGGAAAAAAGACATTTTTTTCCATTTAAGAAGAGACCATGAAAAGATTAGGAAAATGGTTGTTGAAGAATCTGCTATCAAAAAAATAGAGAAGACTGGCTTTGCTGGGACTAAAGGGCTCTCTACACTGTGTCGAAGGGAGACATAGTCACTATCCAATCATCCTAGGAAATGGCAAAGGAAACAAGAAGTCTACATGCATTTAAGTCACAACAGGTGACTCCAGCCAACCTGACCTTTGCTTGAAACCAAGTTGCAAATTAGTTTGTCATGCATAAATATCCAGGCTTATCTAGCCAGCTCTCCAACGTAAGAACTGAGGCGTGAAGAAATACAAGACTGAGAGTCACACACATACCCTTTCATTAGAATGCCAGAAATTATGAGGGCTTCTCAAGTGTTGATCTGACATTTGCTCAGAATGTATCATTCTGTAAAATGAACATAATGACATAAGCTGGTTGAAATTGTTGGCCAACATGGCAGTGGCCAAAGCCTTATATTGCCATGTGGTACCTCCTTTGCCTCTGTAAATGTACAGGTTTAAAAGAATATATACACATTTATCCAAAAACACTGTAATCACAGACATTGCACAGTATTTCCCCCTTCCACTCAGTTGAAAAGTTAGAGCATATGAGCCCAAGATAAGTAAACAAAGCCATCTTCATGCCAGTCCTATCTCTGCCAAGGCTTATGTCTATGAATAATGACAACTGTCCCATGCTCTGCTTCCTGCTTGAAAGATGGTGGCCAGTAAGTCTTTGGTTAATGATTTCAGACAGGGCCAGCATGTGATCATGTCACTTCCCCTCCTAGAGCAGAGATCAGAGCCTAAGCCCTCACTTTCCATTTTCCCAGACTCATAGCATGTGCGCATGCCCACATCAATTCCTTCAACACTCATGTGGGGACAGCAGGTGAGTGAACCATAGCAATGGCTCTTCTGTCATTGCTTTGAGCTTTGGATCTAAAGTGTGAATGTGCAAAGTGGACAAAAAAATATGTTATACAAAGTAGACAGCTCCACTTATTCCAGAAGAAGTTCAGAGCAGACACTGTGGCCCTTCGGAAAAGAGATAAGAGACAAGGCAGTGGGGTGGAATGTGACAGAAAGCACGAGAAGGTGAAGAATATTTACAGAAAAGTGGAACTTGAAGTGGTCCTTAAGACAACAAAATAGACTGTGTAGAGAATATTATTACTATATAGATGTAGCTGGAGGAAAAAATGGTGTTCTATAAGCATCTTTGCTTAAAGTAACCAATCATCTCGGTTTACTTAGGACTGCAGATGTTCTCAAGATGCAAGATTTTTTATATGAAAACCAAGAAGGTTCTAGAAAACAAATTGCCCTGCTTCTTTACCCAAACTCCATGAGACCTCTATGGGTGATCCATTGACTTCATCTTCTGAAAGTTTCCTTAAATTATCTACTCTTCTCTTTCCCCACATCAGCATGTCTGTTGGTCATCATAATTTCTTGCCTAGATGACTCTAACAGCCTACTTTCTGATTTCCTCCCAGCTGACAGAGATATCTCTCTAAAATGCAAGTCTGGTCATGTCAGTGCCCTGCTGAAAATTCTTCAATCACTTCTCATCCTTCAAGATAAAATCCAATTCCTCTTTTCCCTTAACATTCAAGCTCCGGTGTGTTTAATAATCACAGGATCTCTTTAAAGATAAAATTCTCATTCATTTGTATGTTTATTAATCCAACAAGTGTGTGCAGAATGCTTACTACATATCATTGTTGTGCTAGAGACCACTGTTAAAACGGTGAGACAGTCAGGGAACTCCCCTGTCCCCAGGGAGCATTCAGCCTGGTGCTGTAGGAACTGATAGTAAGTAAACATTGAGTGGAAAATAATATACCACTAGGTGTTCACAGAAAACAGTGGCAAATAGAGAAGAGAAGATGGGTAAGATTTCAGAGAGTCTCATCAGGGAAGTCTTTCAATGACACTTGGTTATGAAGCAGGGTCCTGAGTATACTTGGAGATCACAGTGTTCTAAGAGAAGGAAACAAGAGATATGCAAATCCTGAGTTGGGAGAGTGTTTGGTGCCCTCAGTAGAGGAGACCTAGAGAGAGTTTTGAAAATTTGACAAGTCTCATTTCCTGTGAGAGCGAGCCTATTGCCAGCCTGTGTTGAAAGCCCATGGCCCATTTTTAAGGATGGTTTTTATTTCATCCAATGAGATGGTCAGCCACTTAGAGTTCTGAGCAGGGAGTTGACATGATTTGCACTTTCAAAACAACCTCTCAGGGGTTGTTTCGAAGACTATTAGAAAGGATAGCACAGAGATCATAGAGGAGGTTATTGTGGGGAGGAAACAAAAGCTACTTGGAGTGTGGTGGTGCTGGAGGTTTTAGGATATGACAATGCCCCTGGGCTCTCTTCTTATCTCCCTCCAGTGGCCACACTGTACTACTTTCAACATTCAGCTCACACTTCTACCTGTTGCTCTCCCTCCTTTTAATTCCTTTCCTCTCCTCACTCAGCTTGCCTTGGTCAGGATAGTTCACCTTATGTTAAATCCTAGAGGAAGTGTTGTCTTTTCAGCATGTCTTCCATAAGTCTAGGTTTGCGTTGGGTGTTCCCAAGCCTCACTGCACCTAGGTGCAATTTACACACTGGATTGCAGTTGTTTGCTGATGTATCTGTTTATATCCATCCCGTGTTTACAGTTCTCAGTATTTGAGAGAGGCAACTGGCACATAGTAGATACAAAATGCTTTATGTTGAATAAGTGAAGGAAGGAGTTTGGACATCAAAATGAAAAGACCAGTGGTGTTTGAATCAGTTGGACTCATTCATTTCTTCACCATACGTTGGTTAGGACCAACTACGTGCACATTCTTAGCTGGATGTTGGAGATACAAGAATAAAAAGACAAAGTGGTTCTGGGTGCTAGTGCAGTCAGGAACACATATGGCTTGTGACTAGAAGGGAGTATTATAAAAAACCTAGCAGGCACGGGGCTCACACACTGTGAAAAGCTTCCAGGTGACACAATGCAGAAACCACTTGTGTCTGTGGTTCCATGGTCTAAATAGAATATGGTTTTAAAAATTGTAAAAAGCTGTCTATTCTAAAGGTTGCAGACAGATACGATTTTGATAGAAACTATGGAAATGCGTAATTGTGAGTGCTATGAAACTAAAAGAAGCATAGGAACAAGCTACAAAATCAACTGTAGGCCTGTAACAGAAGCACCACTGTGCCCAGCACAATCCCGTGTAACAGTGCACTGACAGCAGGTCCACAGAACAGTTGTTCTTGTGCGTAGACACAATATAAACCAGGTGGCTGGTCAAAAACATCACCTTCTTGTAAAAATAACCTAACACTGATAAAAAAACTCAGGGAGTAATCTTGGCCAAGCCAAACTCCCCCGTGTGTGACGAACCAACCAGAGGGACTTGATCTTTCTTTTTAAATATGAACCATAGGGCTTTATGACAACTCAGAATTATATATGTTTATATACACATAGGAAGAGGATTTGACCTTTCTGTTTTGTTCACAATGCAACCGGAACTATGCCCTTCCAGTACTCACATTTCCAAGCAGCTTTCTGCTCGCATGCATAGCTTAATTACTGACATCTAGAAATGCCATAGCCAATGATTCTCCTGGGGATTTCTGAAAGTATTCAGCTACAGATGGAAAGAAGGAATTTTATGCAGGATTAACAACTGCGTGGGTTAAAAAGCGTCATGGCAATCGAGCCTGCTGCACACACCATAGTGGCATACTGCTCCTGTCCATGGCTGCTAAGATGATAATTAATAGGGAGCCAGAGGGTGATTGCAGTTTCTGAGAATTGATTATTGAAGGGCTAAAAATTCAGAGCAGTGCATTGGTTCAGAGCCCAGACTTCAGTCAAATAAACCTAGGTTATAATCGTAAGTTCTGTGCTTTTATTAATAGGTTATGAATTTTTAAAAACATATCCTTTTTAGTTTTTTAGTAATGTCATTTCATAGTAATACACATTCTATCAGAGTTGATTAACTTTTTATCTGTAACAGTAAAAAAAAATAGCTTTAAAGTTAAAGACTCTCTTTAGCCCTGATTCTCATTTGTGAGTTACGTATCGTAACGTATTTATGCTGATTTAACCCATACAGTATAAAGCAATAATCGTCCTTCCTTTTCTTTCTCCTCACCTCTTTATTCTGTTCGTGTAATGATTTCTTTAAATGCAAACAAATACCTAGAAGAAGTATCAGGGACAGAAGAAGCAAAAAAGCAATTAAATGTAGACCTCTCACATTCAGGAAATGATTCTTAGAGGAATTTCAAGTCTGTATCTTCCTTTTTTCTGCTTTCCTTAGACAAAACCCATCATCATTATTCATCCAATGTTGTCGTTACAGATTTTATATTAAGCCAATTGCTGGAAGGTAACACTAGCTGTAGTTTAGTACAGGTACTGCTGAGAAGAGAATCTATGCCCAGTTTCATTTTTCATGCTACCTAGATGTTCTTTATGATGCTCAATTGTGTTTATTTCAGATTATTAGCCAACAGGATTTGTTATGCCTTGAAATCATGTAAGTGCTTCTTTGCTATCTTTTGGAACTATTTGTGTGATAATAGGAGAAAAATGAAAAAAATTGCCCTAATTATGAACTCTATAATGGAGTATGTAGCTTTTGTACCTTTTTTACAGGAAAGTGACTTTCTGTAATCATGCAATATATACTGAACTTTTTGTAAAAGTTAACATTTGGCATAATAAAAATGATTTTTAAACACTTTCAAAAAAAGATTAACTTTGGTTTTCCACTTCTTAATGCATTTGTTCATACTGCTTCTGACTTAGAAAGCCCTTCTTTTCTTCAATGGGTCAACTACTGGCCACCCTTTGCTTTATAAGCAAATGACAATTACTCTAAAAATCTTGCCTCCCAGCCCCTCTGAGGTGGTCTAAGATGCTCCCCCAGTATGAATCCCTCCATTAAGGTACTAACAGAATTGTAATCACCAATAATTATCACTGGAAATTTCTGTATTACTGGCTCATTTTATTCATTGTATCATAAATTCATTGAAGACAGCAAGTATGATCTTGTTCATTTGTATATATAAATATGTCAAGGAATGTCACAGTCATTGTAAGTATTCAAGAAACAGTTAGTGACTTTATTAACAAGTAAACTGAATGAATGAATGAATGAATGAATGGATAAATGCATGGATACCTAAGAAGGAAAGAAGACAGGAAGAGAACCACTGCTAACAATTACTACTGATCAAGAACTGGGAGATGATTCTAGTGTGGAAAGCCAGGATTTCCACCCTGAGATTTTGCTAATTTACTACCAGTCAGCAATCCAGCCTCCATCTCCGAGACCTAAATGATTTGACTGACGGTGAGTCCATTAGCAGTTCCTACAGGGAAGCTTCCTGCCTATTTGCTCTCTGAGATGATCACAAGGAGTTGAGCATGGAAATTGCAGAGGTTTCTCTCCATATGATCCAATTACATGTATGGCTTCCTGTCTTACATTTGTAGCCCATTTAAATGTTGCAAACTCATCACGTGACAAATACAAAAGCAGTATTGAGTATGACCACCAAGACCTCTCCTAGTATGGTCCCCATCTATAAATTCAGCCTGGTCACCTACAACTCTCTTGGGTATGTGTTATGCTTCATCTGAGCTGTAGTATGAGCTGATGCTCAGGATTCTCATCTTTCCACCTGGGTGCCTTTGCTTCGCTGCTCTCCTGGTCAAATCTTTACGGAGTCCGGTCTCAAAGTTGCCTTCTTTACAAATCCTTGGTTATCCTTCCCCCGAAGGGTGCTGATGCATCTCTGCTGAATCCTCCTGACGCTGTATTAATATTGATTATTTGCGTTTTTTCAGTCATCCTTTTGACTTTGAGTTACCATCATCGCCTTCTTCTTAATTTTCACGACTGCATTAGAAGCTTTTAAATTCAGCGTTGTATCTTTTGGAGCCAAAATAGATTTCTTGATTTAAATCATATGTTTTCAACTGAGAAATTCCTTTTAAAAAATCAGAAGCAGAAGCTTCCAAGTGAAGTCAATAGCTGTTGTTCACTAAATTTAGTGGGCAAAGCTAAGGGGAATTTTATTCCTAAAGTCGGCAATGGTTCAAAAAGTTGCATCTTTAATGAAACAGAGCGATTCAGATGCAGGTGCTTCAAGGGGCATACTTTGAGAAACTGCCAGAGAGAACAATTGCTAAAGGGAGCAAGGGCAGGTGGTTACCAATGTGTAACACAAACAATTATCCATAATTTAAATCTTAACTAGCTCTGGCTTCACATTACAGAAAGCTGGTCCAAGTAGAGAAGGTATTGGCTGTGGACAATAAAAACCTCATGATTGAAAAGTGAAGTGAAAAGAATTATGCTGGGAAATTGTTTTGCATGACTGGGGAACTGCACATGTGGAACAGTTCTTATTAAAAAAACACTTAATTTTTTTTGTTTTTTTAAGATAGGCTTTCCTTGGAAAGTAATGCTTTATAACTGATTGCATTGGCTTTAGGAATGGGATGCAGAAGTTTCTCATAGATACTAAATGAAATACTTATTTGGAAGTAGTCAGTACAATATTAAACAGCGCAATACCAGTGTGGAGCTCATCTGCTAATGTACTATAAGTGAGAGGAAGAGTCAAATATGAAGTGAATAACTAAAAAGTATAATTATTAATCACTTGCAAAGGAAGTATCTAATTGCATGTAGGTCTTCTCTTTTAATCCTACTCTGATTTTATGTTATTTAAAATACACATTATTTATTTGAAATAACATTAAATTTTAAATTATAAAATACAGTATAAGAATATCTCAAGTTCTGTACGGCCTGTAAAGTCTATGAGAGAGGGAGATTCACATTAAAACATTATTGGCTTTAATTTTTGCTTTCTCCACTTGCACGAGACTCCAGTCCCACTGCAAAGCTTTCTCCACTACTTCTGGAAGCATCCAGGCAGTATCATATATGTGCAGAAATAGATCTTCATTCTTGTGCACAGATGCTGAGTTGCTTGGCATCATCTGGGCACCACTGCTTGCCAGGTTTCTATCCTCTCTTGTCAGTCGCCACTGTCTCCTTGTCCACCAGACGCTGTAATCTCCTTCCATAGTGTAGTCCTTGGCACCAGAACAGTGCTAAATCTCCATGGGATTCTTTGTTGAAACTGAGCAATCCCTCTTCTTTGGTTCATATCACATTAAAGTGAGCCCCTAACTCTCTAGTTTAGGACCAACATTTGACAGTGTTTTCAGCCTTTCTGGCTTACACTCTAATTTCATGGAACTTAATGTGAACCCAAAGTAGCTGGGTCAAGAAAGCAGCATGAATTATACACATAAGCCACTGCCCTCCCTAACAGTTAAATGCAGAGTGTGTAAGTTGCTTCAGGAGCTTCTCTTTCACATGTAAAGAACTCCTCCTGGTCCTAGATTACCATGGATGTCTAATTTTCTTTATAGTCCAACAAAGACCACTATTACTCAAGAAAAAGCTATGTTCTATTGTTTAGATTGAAGTCTATTTTTACAGTGAAAAGATACTCGAGAGAGGAAAAACCAAGTTGCATTGTTTAAAATATATGTATCATATCTAGAACAACCTAGTTTTTTTAAAGAAGAGCTCAATCCAGACACTATCAACCACCTGATGTATACTTATATAAATTAAGCAGAGAGCAGCAGAAATAAAACCATTTCCATGGACTTAATAACTAAAGATTGGTAATTTTTTTGGCCTTCATTGCACTTATGATTTTAAAAATATAGTTACTTGATAACAATTAAAAAGTAAAAATAATAACTGACATTCAGTGAATGTTTGTCACTTGGGACATTACTTGACTTTGATGCACTTGGTCCTCAGAAACACTGTAAGTCGAGCAGATCTGCTGTTGCAATGGCAGATGTCTCCCAGGACAACAATCACATTGCAGGGCTCATAGCCTTGGAGAAAGCACAGTCTTTGGACTCCATGTTCAGTGGAGACTACCGAGGCACCGAACAATTGAGTAATCCTAGAGTCACTGGCCGATAGGTGGCAGAGTGAGGGTGCCATCCTGGGTCCTAGGTTTCAAACCCTACCCTGAGCTGTCTGTACTCCCTCTGAATCAGAAGATTCCACTTCACAGTTCTCATCTCTGGATCCTGTGGAAAAAACGATGGTCTGGCAATCTAGTCTGCCATTTTGGTGTGAACCTGAAGATTTGGAGAGGATCATAGCAGTGTCTCTGCCCCAGTGCACACACATTACCATTTCACTCAGTTTGGCGCTTCCTTTCGTATCTCTCATGGGGAGACCTTAGCAATACGTGTGCCTATTTACTTTACCTCTAGGTACAGCTAAAAGGAAACTAAGAGCTTTTCTTGTGTGTTTATCTCTAACCCCAAAGTTGGATCAAGAGGCCTCTAGTACACTGTGTCACCACTTGTGAATTTGCTCCTCTAGATCTAAGTTTACAAAACAGACCTACAAAATGATAGAAATTCTCAGAATATTTTCTGTTACTGTATAATTCAGAGTTCTAGTCCAAAGAAGCTGAGTATATAAGGCTTTGACTCCAGGTATAGAATCAGACAAACATAATTTGAATATTAGCTTCACCACCTAGTAGCTATATGATTTGAGATAATTAAATTTTAAAATTTGAGCCTCAGTTTTTATGATTTGGTGTTTAATAAAATAAATCTTATGTCCAACATATTCATACTCAGGCAATCAATAAATAACAAGTTGAATTAAAATACAAATGAAACTTTATAAAGTGCCAAATGAGAACCTCTATTTTTATTACTTTTATATTAACTCTTAGTTTTATGCATGAAATTTTGATGTCTTAATTCGTAAAAAAGAAGTGCTGATATTAATCAGTGAAGGTTATCTAAATGCTGATGATTTTGCTCATAGAGGGTCTAATCAGAATGCTATGAGACTATGGTTTGCCACAGCTACAATTTTCTTTGATCTCTCAGTGCTAAAGGCAAAGGCCATTCTGCAGAGCAAGCAGCTACCTGGCAGTTGCTACTCAGATCCCCAGTCAATGACTTTTTCTACTAAAGACTGAGATAACTTTCCTTCCCCACACACACTCTTATGTGATCTTCCTCTGCCACTAACCTTGATGATGAAGCAACTTATTTCCCTGAACATGTTTGGGTTTTTTTCATTTACAAAAGTGTTTGCTGAAGGTAGATGTTGCCAAAAATAAAACTCTAGTGCCCATTATTTTCCTATAAAATTCATCATTTTATTATGAATTGAGGATATTTAAGTGCTACAGTATTACATCCTTGAATCCTAATATTATCGAGGGCCCAGACAAGTGTTTTAGAGAAGACAGACATTCAATAAATGATTGATCGAGTAGTAAATGAGTGGATGAATGAATTATTGAATGCATCACAGGAAGTTCACTATATTCACCCTTATTTGCATGAGATCACCTACACAGCCAGCCTCAGCATCAAGAGAAAAAGAAAAATAAGATGAAGTTGTGGTCTCAGCAGCTCAGCCCTCATTTCACTACACTGGGGTCCCTTGGGTTTCCCCATAAGATGCAATGAGATGCAAAGTTGACTTATGCTTTTGAGCATATAATGATTTCCTGAAGGGATCTTAAAGGGGCTCCCTTGCTGCCCCCATTAAATATATAAATATTCCCTAAAGTTGAACTCATAGAAGTATTTCTCATGGGAGCTGGATATAAAAATCAAACTCCAAATGTTGCCTCTATGCCACAGTGTGGACCAGCTGTTTCCAGAGGATTTCTTGAATGTGTTAGAACAAAGAGTAGTTTGAAGAAGGTATTGAATGAGAAGCCAAATCCTGCTGAAGAATCTAATGGGCATTTTGATTGTTCCATAATGAAAGAATTCATCTAGAGATTCATAAATGCACAACTCAGATGATGAATTATATTTAGTTGAAGTAATTTCAGCAAATGCTTTCATTTTCATTTAATTCTTGAAAACCCAGCATCTGTGTGATTTTTTGGTAAATGTTGTCATAATTGATGCTATAAAAACATACAAATATTTTAGTATGTTCTTCTCTATTAAAAGCATTAAAAATGAGTTATTGGGGGAGAAAAAGAACATATCCAAGTATAACACGTGATATAATGGTGGAAAAATAATATACTTAAATTCTTCAATAAATTTAGATTAATTTTAAATCATATGAAATGTAACTAATTCAAGAAAATTGTCCTAACATTTTGTGAGATAAAACTGATAGAGATTCTTCATATATTACTATATTCAGCAAAATATCTTCTGAGATAAAAGTCATAGAGATTCTTTGTATATTGTTATATTTATTAAAGCAGGTTTTACAAAAGTTTGGTATGGAAAAATGGATAGACAGATTAACAGAACAAAATAGCACAGAATACATATGGAAAGTTAATGTGTGATATAGGATTCAATTCCATCCACTTAGGGTTTTTCAAAAGTAACATTTGGATACCTGTAGTGGTCTGAATAACAAAAGAATAATACTGCATCTGAATCTCACTCCTTATACAGTACTCAGATAAATTCTAGGTAAAGAGTGGATTTTAATTGAAAAATACAAGCTGTCATAGTGCTAGAACAAAATACAGATGAAATTTTTTTTAACTTTTTGAGTTAAATAAGACCTTTTTATGAAAGATAAAATTCCCAGAAGGCTAACTAGCAGTAAATGACACATACAATTATGGCAAAATTTTATATTTATGCACAACAAACTTCAAGCCCGTTAAGGCAAAATATGAATGATAAGTCTGCTAAAAATATATATTTCCTTTGCATATATTCTATATTTATAGAGAGGGCCCAACCAGAGGCTTTTTTAATATAAATTTTTTTTCAAGATGGACAAAACTAAGGTGCAGGTAATTGTTAAAAGGAATAAACTACCTTGTCCAGAAAATGATTTTAAGACAATCAATTGACATATAATTAAGGAAATGCAAGTGTGAACAGGTCTGGTAGCACATTCCACTGTTGAGATCAATGAATGTTAGGAAACATTAATGTTACCAAACTCTCATGTACTCTCAGATTATAATTTGTAGAATCATTTTGGAAAGCATTTGGATTATTTATCTGTTTATCTTCTAGCTGTATGTGCATAGACTCCTAAAATAACACAAAATACCTAGGAGAACATAAGCATTTTACTAAGACAAACTTTTGACCCATTTAGTTCCACTCTTGACTATTATGCTTATAGTGACACAATTGTACAAAGATAGAAATGGAAGATTGTTTGCACTGCACTCTTTGTAATTATAGAAATTCAAAAATGAATTTCCATTCACTTTCTTAAATAATTGGTGGTCTTCCTGATGATCGTGTGCTATGTACTTAGGAAGAATGAGGTAATAAGAAGTACTCGAGAAGCTTTCTGGAGTTTTTTCTACTGTAAAATTATTGTTTATGTTTAATGAATATTTTTAGAAAATCTTGACTCATATACAAATACTATTTTTCTCAAAGAGAGAAATAATATTTGTTAGGTACAGTACAGAATTTCTGTAAAGTTCTTATTGTCTTTAACCTCAGAGTGCGTAGTCAAAATATTGTTTGCCAATGTTAATTATGTTAGTTCTGTCGTTCCCTGTTCTTCTGAGCATGGTAATGTTAGTGACCTGTAGTACAATTAAGCTAATTTGTTATTGTGGATACACTATTTGGGGTTCAAAAAATATTGTGAACTTGCTGTTCCTCTTTCTTCGTTTGTATATTAAGGAGTAATGCTCACAAGCTCTCTGCATTCCCAAGTGAGAAGTGGAAGCTCTCTCCTGCAATGATTTTCAAGTGGGATTCCTTTTAAATATAAAGAATACACTAACAACTGAAATGAGTATACATGAATAGAACACATCTAATACAATTATTAAACTAAAATTTCAGGAAGAGAAAAATTCTAAGCATATGACACAGTTACCCTTGGCTTCCTCTAGGAAGAGCTTGGTTTGTATGTTTCCACAATTTGATTTAAAAGATACCCAGCCACATCTCAAATGCCATTCTCTGCTGCCTTTGTTGCCCTTTGGGCTCTCAATGATTCCCTTGACATAACTGTTCCTCCATCAGCCTTGGCAATTATCCAAGCTTCCTTGGATTAAAATAAAGAAAATGGTAATTGAAGGAGTGCAGTTCTACTTTGGCCTTCGGTGTAAACTGGTTTTCTCTGTAGGTGTCTTTACCATTCCTTCAGCATCATCATTGGTTTTTCTAACACTTGTGGAGCTTTAGGAAAAAATTTCTAAGATGTTTGGAGAATCAAAGAAAGTGATTCTAAATCAGGCTGCACCGAGTTCATTTTAACTGTAATTTACAGATGTGTTCAGATTTTCAAAATTTATAGCATCATGAATATAAGGACAGATCTGCTTTGTACTTTGGTTTAGTTGTCACTCATAAAACACACATAGTACTGTAAGACCAACAGAATGATTGGAGACACCTGACAACAGTTGAACAAACACAGTAATTCATTAAAACCTTGGGGAAGTTTGCTCTTCAGCAGCATGAATAGCTTTGCTTTCCTTCCTGGACAGAATGCTAATGCTAACAGGCTGTGATCAAAGTGCACTGGAAATGTGCTTTCAGGACAAGGAGTCACCCCACACTAGTGTTTCTGTTTGATTCTTTTCTTCGGTAAGAATGACATTTGTGGCGGAAGTGCACACACGGAAGGAGAAACTGACAATCTGGAACAAGGAAACCAGGGTAAGCTGAGGTGTTTTCTGATATCTTGATAAATCTAAAACGTTTTTCTTTGTAGCTTAGCCTTTGCTATAAAAGCCTTTCTCTGCGGTAGGCAGATTGACTGGCTGGACAGCTCCAGTCTCCCTCTAGCTGGCAGGAATGTTTCCAGAAGTTGACAACCAGCCCACACCATGTGGTTTATGCTCCTATTCCTGCAGACAGGCTGAAAATGCATTACTTCTTCTGCTCATTGTTGCAGCTGTTGCTAATGAGTTGTTTTTTTTTTTTTTTTTTTTTGATAACCAAGTGGGACTCCTGTGTGCTGATACGTCACAAATGTAGTTGTTTTCATTTTTCCAGGTATGGATTTAGAGAAAGAATCCTTTGCAACCTGTCTGTGGTAATCTCAATCATGGATGGCTCGTGTGTGTGTGTGTGTCTGTGTGTGTAAAACTGATGCTAACTTTCCTGCTTGAAATGAAGGCATACATTTAAAATTCCACCCAATTTTGTGTGTGTGTGTGGTACCGGGAATCCACCTCAGAACCTTGCACTTGCCAGGCAGACGTGGGTGCTACAGAGCTACATCCCTGGCCCTCACCCAATCTTAATATCCCAATCTGATTTTTTATTTTATCTGTAACATCGAACTCTCATTTGAAAATGTATTTAATGTAAAAAAATCACATTTTCAAAAGATAGTTAATAAAATGAGAGATATTCATGATATAACAGACACAGTAGGTTAAATAAATGCGGTCTGATTTTTGTTCAGTAAATAATATATATTTGTTCTTATATTTTAAAAGTTAACAGTTGAAACCAAGAAGAGTCCAGAAATAAATCCAAACATATCAGGTCAAATACCTTACACAAAAGAGAAGAGGTGGTTCAATAGAGCAAGAACAATCTTCTTAAGAAAGTGATTCTGGACCAATTAGACTCCCACATATTGAAAATTAAATTTAAAGTTCCTGTTATAATCTGCTTGTTTCTTTTTTATAAGAATCTTTTTTGGTTTATATCTTCTATTGAGTAACAATTTTGAAGTTAACAATATCCAGTGTAATATCTATTGCTATTTTCTTGTTATTTGGTTAAGAAAATATGTTTTATTTTTTCATAAGACAAAAAGAAAAGAACTGAAAGGTCTTTGGCTTTTTAGCATACAAAAAGCTAACTCAAAATAGATGATGGAACCTAACTATGGAAATCTAAGACTATAAAACTTATGGGAGAAAACCTTGGCATGGTCAAAGATTTTTTAGATATGACACAAAGAGTCCAAGCTATTCAATCTTGAAGAATTGGACTTCATCAAAATTAAAAACTTTGTTCTTGGAAAAACATTATGTAGAAGGTAAAAAGTCACAGATTGAAAAAAATTGCAAAAACAATACATAAATTAAGATAAAACAACTTAGTCAAAAGTGGGCATAAGATTTATTTGTTTATTTAAAGAAGACAACAAGATGACAAAGAAGCACATGAAAACATGTCCACACATTTAGCATTACAGAAATACAAATTGTTACATCACTGAGATATTGCTACATATCTATTAGAAGGGCTCCAATTAAAAGGAAAAGAGTAACTGAGTCCAAAACAGCAGAGCATCTGGAACGCATACATCTTGCTGATGAGAATTCAAATGTTACAGGTACTTTGGAAATAAGCTTGGCAATATTATATAAGGTTAAACTACATCTTCCTACTATGTGATACAGCAGCAATCCTATGCTAGATATTAACCCAAAAGATAGGTATATCTCCACAAAACATTTATATATGAATGTTTTTAGAAGCATCTTTCATAGTTGCCAAAAGTGAAAAAGCATGCAATTATAATACAATAATATTCTACCCACCAATGAGAAGAAACAGGTATTGATTCTCACAGAAACATGTAGTCCTTTCAAAGACATTGCACTCCATTAAAGAAGTCACACCCAAAAGGCTGCACACTGTATGCTTCTGTTACTACAGCACTGTTCCCTAGATGTCCCCACAAATCCTTCTTCTCTCGTAGGTAGGGCTTTGGGAGGTGACTTGATCATGGGGATGTGATAATGGCTTAGTCCACTTTCCAGGGCAGATCTGGGTAGGATTGGGGGAGGTAAGGCCTGGAGGGAAGAGGTGGGTCACTGTGAGTGTGGCCTGGAAGGATGTGCATATTCATCCCTCTTCCTGTGATGACTGGCTGCTTCCTGCCCGGCCTTGCCATAAGGCTTTTCCCCTCTTCCACACTGCCATCCCTGGGGGCCAGCCATCTCCACAGACTGTGAGCCAGAATAAACCTTTCCTCCTTTAACTTGTGGGTGTTGAGTATTTTGTCCCAGCGATGAGAAAGTAACTAAGACAGGCACTGTAGCAAAAGCAAAACTATACAGAAAATAAGCAGAGGAGTGGATGTCAAGGTCTGCAGAGAAGAAGATGAAGCTGATCAGGAAAAGATGAAAACAGACATTTACAATCATCAAAACATTCTATACCTGCACTATAGAATGGCCCTATCATTTATAAATTTGTCAAAATGTATGCAATTGTCCATCTGAAAAGCATGAATCTGCTGTGTGAAAATTAGACCACAATAAATCAAAAAAGTCAATATTTATTATTCCTAGGGGATACAATTTTCTTTCTATTTGATGTTATCTAATTTCCAAAAAATTTAGATACTGCAGCATTTCAGAGATGGAAAGGTGTCTTTACATCAGTATTGTGAAACCATTTGATTAAAGGTAGTCTTCCACCTGGGATTACAGGCATGTGGCATGAACCCAGCTTCAATACTATTCTTTTCAGCTCTTCTGTGTCAACCTGTGGCTTCCAGTATCATATATTTCTTTCTTAATTTTCTTCCTCATTTTATTGAGTTGTAGTCTCTAAAGCTTCCTATGAGAGAGTATATGAAAACAGTTCTCATATCATCCTGACCTCTGATTTACAGTTTATCAAGATATAATAATTCAGATGAAATTATTTTTCCTATGAACTGACATTGTTTTATTCTCTTCTAAAAATCCATATTTCTTTGGAGAAGCAATTTTTTTCTCCTTAGAAATTTTTCAAATCCTTATTTTATCTCTAGAACTCTAAATTTTCATGAAGATTTGCCTTCATGTGAACATTAATTTTTTGCTATTCTCTATCATAAGTACTCACAGGAAATAGTCAATATGAAGAATAGGTGTATTTATAAATCTAGAAAATTACATTCTTAGATAATTTAGCTTTCATTTTTTATTATCTCTCTCCTCTCACTCTCCTTTCATTAAATTATAATCACATAAAATGTTCAAATTTGTTTAAAAACAATCCTTAATTTATAGATCCAAGAAACTCAAGAAAACTGAATTAAGATTAATACTAAAAAGTCCACAAGTAAAGTCAATAACAATCAAATTTTCAAAATCAAACAATATGAGAAAATATATAAGATAACCAGAGAATACCACATAGAAAGAGCAAGAGTAACAACTGACTACATATCAGAAACAATGGAGGCCAGAAGGCAGTGAAATGGGATAGTCAACACAGCAAGAGAAAAACTTAGCAAAAAACTTGTATCCATAAATAATGTTCAAAATGAAAGCTATAACAAATGTACTAGGCATAGTCATTGTTAGTAGACTGACATTATCTGTAATACTAAAAGAACATCTTAAAGGTGAAAAGAATAAAATACCACAGGATAGTTCAATATATAAGCATAAATGCCCATTTTCTATTAACATCTTTAAAATACTTAGGATTGTATAAAAATATTTATAATCAAAAATATCAAGTTGGTATCCTATCTAGGTGTAACATAGATGAAAATAGCACATATTGAGGGAAAAAGATATAGTGCAGGAAAGTTTCTATATTTAATTGGAATTTAGGGTTTTTTTGGAGTAATGGGTGATAAGTGAAGATAATGTATTTCTTAGAGCAATACCTAAGAAAATAAATTTTAAAATATATAACAAAAAAGCAAACAAAAGGATTAAAATGTTGTACTAAAGTATTTATTAAGCAAAAGTAAAGACAATAAAATAGGAAAAGAAACAAAACAGACACTTAAACATACAACTATCACGGAAACACTATAGGTCAATAATCAATGTGAGGGGCCAGGGATTTAGCTCAGTGGTTCTGCTGCCTGCCTCACAGGCCCAAGGTCCCAAGTTTGATCCCTGGTACCAAAAAAAAAATCAATGTGAGGGTTTTAAACATTTCAAACAATAAACAATTGGTAGATGGGATTTGCTTAATGATATGTAATACACAAGAGACACATTTTTGATCCAAAGACACAAAAATGCTGAAAATCAAAAGATAAATAAAGGGTAAAAGATGAGATTAACCTTAAGGGTTCTAGATTACCTATGTTTACATCAAAGGAAGACAAGAAATGTTACTACAGACAAAGAGAAACTTTTCATAATGTAAAATTATTGATTTACCAAAGAGATATCACAACTATATATTTACACACACATAAAATCAATAACTCAAAATACCTGTGGCAAAATTGATGGGATTGAAAGATTTGAAAGATTATATATATAATATATATCACATCATAATATATTATATATTATATTATACAATATATAATACATATATTTTAAAGATTATACTAGATAGTTTAAAAATATAGTAAGATACTTCAACATTCCACTCTTAATCATTAACAGGACATTTAATCCTGATACTATAGAAAATTGAAAAAGTCTGAGCTAGCTTGACCAATTTTATATAACATAACTTCCAACATAGTGTATATGGATTATAGTCAATGGTGAAGAATATACTAAGTTGAAAAATTAGTCTGAATAAATATAAACATAGTGAAATTTTATAACACAATAAAATAAGAAAGATAATAAATGTTAATTTTATTGTATTTACTACAAATATTTGGAAATTGGATAACACATTTCTAAGGAATCCATGAGTAAAACAGGAAATCAGATGAATAATGAAAAAAAAATTCTGAATAGAATAAGAATAAAACTAAAACATAATTTGTGGGTTGCAACTAAAGCAGTAAGAGAAATTCATTTCTTTCAATGATTATGGTAACAGGGTGTCAAATTAACATCTATGGTTTCACCACTACAAACTAATATATAATAGACATATGACCAAAATTAAGCAAAAGGAACTAAATAATAAAGATTAAAGCAGAAATCAACGAAGTAGGGAAGAAGAAAAAAGTGGTTTTAATGAATCTAAAAAATAATTCTTCAAATATGAACAGAAATGACAAACAAGAGGAATAGAGAGGCAAGTTATAAATTGCCACACTCAGTAATGAAGAAGAGGGATTGCAAACAAAAATGATTATACAAAAATACATAGTATAACTGTATGCCAAAAAATTAGACAACATTGATGAAATAGACACATTTCTAGAAAGACATAATTGCTAAAATAGAAGATAGGAGCTCTGAATAAATCTATAGCTAGTAAGGAAATAGAATTTGTGATTAAAATTCTCCCCATAAATAAAAGTCCAGGTCTAGGCAACTTATCTTGTGAAATCTATCATTTATTTAAAGGATAAAGGTTACCAATCCCTCACAAAATCTCAGAAAATAGAGACGGCAGCAATATTTTCTACCTTATTCATTCTAAATGGTCAGTATTGCCATGATATCAAAACCAAAGAACAAGAAAATAAACTTCATCTTTCATGAACATAATAAAAATATTTAACCAAAGTATACCAAATCAAATCTAGCAACACAGAAAATAGATTTTCAAACAAGACCTAATGAAAGTTACACCAGAATGTGAGGTTAGTTTGATATTTAAACTCAAGCAATGCAACTTACAAATTATATAAACAAATACCATATTTGCAACAGAATATTCATTAAACAAAATACAATTACTATTCATGATTTTAAAATCTCAAAAAAAATAGGAATAAAAATAAACATCCTCAAAATACTGTGGGGACCTATGAGAAACCTACAGCTTACCTTCTTCTTCATGTTGAAGGACTTTATGGTCTCATGTTATGGGAATAAAATTAGCATGTTTATTCTTGACACTTCAAAAATTTAAAACAGATTGTAAAAATTGAAATTTTGCATATCTTACAGGATTTGTGAACATAGGCACACACACACATATGCAAAATTTAAAATAAGATAAATAAATGAATTTTATTCTGGAAAAATAAAAAAGGATAGAGGGAAAGGGGCCAAAAGAATTGAAATATGTTATGCACATGTACCAGTTCCTAAAGTGAATATAATCATTGTGTGCTGGAAACATGTACTAGTAAAAGTCCAAAAAATTTAAAATAATGATTGAGTTCAGCACTTTTTCAGAATTCAAACTTTTTGTTATTTCTAAATACAATCAATGAACAATTGAAATATAGAATTAGAGAAACAATTACATTCAAAGCAGAATTTTAGTATCTTAGAAAAAAATTTAACAGAAGATATGTATGTGGAAAACTACAAAACATTAATAATTTAGGGATAGTCAAATAAATCAAGATATTTCATTGAAAGTGTCTTTATTATTAGAGTTGTCCCAAAGTAAATCTACACAATTCTATGTAACCCCTATCAAAATTACAATAGCTTTTTATTTTCAAATATTTAAAAGCTTATCTTAAAAGGTACTTGTAAATTTAAAGGAACTGAAATGACTAAAACAACTTTTAAAATGAAGAACAAAGTTGGTGGAATTTCATTACATTCCCCAGTGATCAAGAGAAAATATTGGTGCAACAGTCTGCAAAAGGAGACTGGCATGGAAATCAAACTCAGAAATAGAGGGAAAGATCAGTTATTTCTGACCAAGTTTCAAAAAAAAATTCAATGGAGAAAAACAGTATTTTCAAAAGTGAACTAGGACAATTGGATATTGTCACTAAACATATGAATGAGACAATTATCCTACTCAAAATGAACTCAAAATAAAAGTAAGATCTAAAAAGTTATAAATTTTCTAGATGATAACTTAGAAGAAAACTGTCATGACTGTGAGTTAACTAAAGAATTCTGAAATATTGTAATTCATAAAATAAAAAATGGTAAATGGAACTTCATCAAAATTTAAATTTTAAGAGCTTCATACTCCAAACTACTACACTCACAAAAGTAAAAGGGCTAGTACAAGGTCAGAGAAAATATATATCAGGGCTACATTCAAATTGTGTCAAAAACTCCTACAACTTACCTATAAGACAAAGAGACTACTTTTTGAAAAGATCCAAACATGTGAACAGACATTTCACCAAAGACGATCTACAGACAGGTAACAATTAAAAGATGAGCATCATTGTTAGTGTTTAGGTAATCATAAATTAAAACCCCACTGAGATCTCATCATCCTCCCACAAGGATGACTGTAACAAAAAAGACAGAAAGTAGCAATTGTTGATGAGAATATGGAGAATTGTGCTCTTGCCTTGCTGCTGTGAATATAAAATGAGAAATCTACTTTGGAAAGTATTTTGTGAATGTATGAGTCAGAAATGCTACTCTCACCCACCTAACCAAGAGAAATATTAGCATAGGTACATGCAAGACCTGGGTATGATACTTATAGAATGACTTCTTGCAAGAGTAAAACACTGAGCATAATTTAAATCTCCATTAACAGGTGAAAGGGTAAACAAAATGTAATATAATTAATTATGCGAAAGTGTATTATTTCTGAATATGAAGTAACAAACTATTGATACATGCTACAGTATTGATGAATCTTAAAAACTTATGCTAAGTAAAAGAAGGCAAATGCAATAGTCTACATATTGTAGGAATCTATTTATGTCAGAACTCCACAAAAAGCAAAGCTGTTGACAGAGAATGCTGAGATCTTTGGTGGAAGTAAGGGCTGCCTTCAGGTGGGCCAATGAAGCATTCTAGGGTAATGGAAGTATTCTCAAACTGGACTATGGTAACGTTTGTGTAACTATAAATTTATTTGAAAATATTTAAATGTGCTCTTATAAAGTGTGACCTTATAGTGTATAAATTTATATTACCCTCCAAAACTGTAAAAATGAAAGGTAAAAATCAAAAGGGATAAATAATATGCATGCCAGTGTCAGTTCTTTTCAAATTTAAGAATTCTGACTCAAAGAAAAGCTCGATATCTAAAAATGTTATTTAAGAACTCCTCTCGACAAATTAGAGGAATCTTTTTTTTTTTTTTGGTACCGGGGATTGAACTCAGGTCCTTGCACTTGCAAGGCAGGCGGGCGCCAGAACCACTGAGCTAAATCCCCAGCCCAATATCTAAAAATGTTAAATGGAACACTTTGCTTTTCTCTTTTCCTCCCTTTTGCTTGCCTTGTTGAATGCTAACACATGGAAGTACTCAGGTTGGAGTGGAAGTCAGCGCAGCTAGGACCAAGCCTCTGTCCTACACTGGCTCCTAACCCCCGGCCTTTCCCAGCATGCCTTGCAAAGCAGAGAATGAGCTCAGAGCTATCAGCTCTAGACATGGAACTTTAGAAACTGTGTCCCACCCACTGTGAGCAAATGTTATTACCTCTCCTTACAATCTCAAAATATTTAAGGACTGATGACTTTGGGTACAAGTGGGCTAAAAATAAATAGGTTTCATTACAGTGGAGCCTCTCAGAATCCTTAGGACAGCCTTGTAATTTTGGTTTGTTTTCACAAAACATACAGTATTACATGACTCCATGAGTCAACCAGAGGTCCTCCAAGGCTAACTTCAGTGGTCATTTTCAAAGCCCAGTTATTTTTTGGAGTCACTATTTAGCCAACAGATGATGGGGGTGGGGAGAGAAAAAAGAGAGAGAGAGAGAGAGAGAGAGAGAGAGAGAGCATGGATATGTCAAGAGGTTTTAATGGCCTGGCCTTAAACTGAAGAACATAATTTCTACCTGCATTTCACTACTCAAAACTCTCTCCCATGGTGAGAGTTAACAGCAAAGGAGTGTGGAAATGGAGTCCAGCACCAGGGACACAGATAAAAAGAAATGAAATAATGGACCAAATCTACCCAGTGTCCTTTGTAGGAGGGCTACAATGAGGAAGGCTCTTTTGAATCTGTGGCTTGAAGAGCCTATAAAGTTTTCAGTGACGGTTGGAACGTGGTTCCTGATCGACACCTGCAATGTCTCTCTGTGGGAGAATATGATGTACCTGCTTTCAGTGCTTCATGTCGCCTACACTATTCTTCATCATCTGAAAACACTTCCTCAGCTATTGATGCTTTTTAAAAAAACATTCTGCCCAAACCTCCACATAAAGTGAAATGATACTCTAAAAGAAAAATTTGTAAAGCATTTATATTGTTTTTTCAATAAATGCACAAAGTGTTCATGTTATCTACATTTTTTTTTAGTTCATTCCTTTAATAGCATGACTAATGTTTATGGAGCTTTTTATAGCTCTCAAGTCATTTTAACATGAAAAATCCCTTTTGGTCATTGTATCTTCATGGAAGGTACATAATGTCATCCACATATTAAAAACAAACCAGCCAAAAAACAAAAACAAAAACAAACCAGCCAACAGGAAGGGACAGTGACCCTTTTCTTGCCACTGAGAGACAGTGTGATATATTCTAGAAAGGTTTCACAGGGGCCTTAGGTACAATTTCAAATCAGATGAAGTTGATGGATAGCTAATTTAATTCACTGGTAATTTTGAGAACCTGGCTTTTAAAAATAAAACCTACACCAAAAGGAAGAACGTAATCATGTAAGTTCATGATATATTACCTAGAAATTCACTGAATACTTCTTTTAGGTTTCTACCTTAAGTACCAAGATTACAAGAGGTTCAAAAATCAACTTTTCAATCTATTACATGGAGATTTAGATCTAGCTTGAGTGTGAGAACCTGAGTGGGCAAAGTTGAGTCGCCTATGGAGACACCGAGCCCATGACAGTCAGCCAGTCAGGGTGACACTGAGTCCTGCTGGAGGACTTGGCATTGTGCCTTGGGTTGCAGCAGTCAGGAAAGGCTGCAGGGGCTCTGAAATTGCACAGAGCTGAGGCAACCCTATAGGTGACTAAACAGAGAAAACGAAGGACAATCAAGGCCTGCAAAATGGCATGGACCAAAGGAGGGAAGAAGGGTGTAGCAAGGGAGATGTGAGCATCACTGTGCAGACCTGTTCCACCGTTGAGGCTTCCCCTCGGGAAATTAAAAACCAATAAGATTAGAGAAGGCACAGATGATGGAGGTCAATATATGCCAAGAAAAAATGTTTAGTTTTCAAAATTGGCAACAGGAGCCAGCTATTTCAGAACAATCTCGGTAGCCGAAATTACTGTTCATTGTTATCCTATCACTAGAAGATAAGCTGTCCTTTCAGAACACTCATGATATGTGCTACCTGACTAGCACTTCGGGTTCCTAGTCAGGCTTGTTCTCTGCACCAGGTGATTAATTTATGTGGTTAATTTACAATGAGGGCAGAATAGATCTCCATATAAAGAGAGTATACAAAGAGAGTTTGATTAGGAAGTTCTTGTCATGCACTAGCCAAGAAGGAAGGTTGTTGCAGCTAATAATGGAAATTTTGAGGGCATGGGGGTGAAGATTTTACATAGAATGCAAATACTACTGAGATATATATATATATATATATATATATATATGGAATTAAGAATTAAATTTCAAAAAAGCACACACAGAGTGACAAATTAAGGACTCTGAATAGCTGCTCCTCAATAGACATAAGAACACTGAGAAAAATTTTTAAAAATCCGTATTGCAGAATTCTCGAATTAATCAAATGCCTGAAAATTTAAGGAGAATATATTCAAGAAAATGGCTAAATCAGAGCAACACCAATTTTTTAAACTGTTTTAAATTGTCATAGTCCCATCCCCTTTTGTCTAGCTCTCCAGTAACCCTGAGAACCAACTCACAACCACTGCAGCTGTGGTGTCAACAGCAGGCCACCCTGGGAGGACAAGAGCAATGGAAATGTTTACCACTGACTGTCTACAAGTCCTCTGGAAAATCCTTGCCCAGGGTTCCTCTTTATTTAGCTGGAGGAAGGGTACACTGAGGGAGAAAGCTTTATGGCCAGGTGCTATGCCAAAAACACAGCAGCCATTGTTTTGCAGTTCAGCTTACTTGAGAGGAAAAACAAGTAGGAACAAACAAAAGACTGACAAAATAAAATTATCAGATTGAGGCATCTATGGGGAGCTTGGAAATTTTGAAATATTACTGGGAATCTGGGAGACCACATGCAAAAGTAGAGATGTAAGATGTTCAGGAAGGCCCGGAAAGGCCCTAATATCATTTTTTTCTTAGAAGCATATGTTTGCAGTATACAACGGCTACATTCTTGTTGGGGAGTTGATACATGTACATAACACATCTTAATTATTTTTTCAAGCCTTCCTCTCCCTTACCTACATCCTCACCAACTTTTGGACCCCTTCCCTTTAGCAAAAGATCTATTTCCTTGTATCCTGTTATATAAATTGTTTTGCTCTTTATTTGTACTTCGGATTTCTCATTTAGAAGAACCATAGAATATTTAAGTTTGTGTGTCTGATTTATTCCACTCAACATTGTGGTCTCAAGGGGCAGTCATTTCCTTACAAATGACTCAAATTTATCATTATCTATGCAGAATTGAATTGCCTTGTGTATAAATGTCATATATTCTTTATCCATGCATCTCTTGATTGATACTTGGACCACTTCCAATATTTACCCATTATGAGTTGCGATGTTATAAATGTGGGTATGTACGCATCACACTGTAATACAGTGTCTTTCACTTTTTCAGGAAGATACCTAGAAGGAGAACAGCTCAGTTGAATGGAATTTGTGCCTTTAGGAATCTCTGCACTGATTTCCATAGTGGTTGTACAAGTTTACGTTCCCACCGACAACAGAGAAGGTTTTCTTTTTTTCTCACCAGCTTCCCTATCATTTTTTTTTACTTGACTTCTTGATGATGGCCATTCCTTCTGGGCTAAGATGGAAACTTAGAGTTGTTTTAATTTCCATTTCTCTAATAACTAGTAATATTGGGCACTTTTTCATATATTTATTGGCTACTTGTTGTTTTTCTCCTGAGAAGGCTCTACTCATTTCTCATTTCAGTGGCCCATGTTTTGATGGAGTCGTTTGTTAGGGTGGGTCTGATTTTTTCAAGTTCTTTATGTATTCTAGATATTAGTCCTCTGTCTGAGGTGTAGTTGGCAATTTTTTTCTCATTCTTTAGGTTGAATCTTTTCTGTGTTAGTTGTTTCCTTTGCTGCTCAGAAGCTTTTTTTTTTTCTTTGGTACCGGGGATTGACCTCTGGTCCTTGTGCTTGAGCAGCAGACCGTGAAACCACTTAGCTAAATCCCCGGCCCTGATCAGAACCTTTTAATTTGAGAAGACCTCATTAGTTGATTCCTGTTATTTCTTATGCAATTGGAGATCTGTTCAGAAAGTCCTTGCTTACACTTGTGTCTTTAAGAGTTTTACTGAATTTATCTTCCAGCAGATTAAGAGTTTCTGTTTTAATACATAGATCCTTGGTCTATTTTGATTTTTACACTGTAAGAGATCTGAGTCCATATCTAATTTTCTGCATGTGTGTAGCCACCTTTCCCAGAATCTGCTAAAGAGGCCATCTTTTGCCATATGTGTTTGGCTTCTTTGGTAGAGTTTAAAGAGAGGAATGTGTCTGGATTTGCTGTTACATCTTCTGTTCTGTTCCCCTGATCTGAATATCTGGTTTTGTTCAAGTACCATGCCCTTTTATCACTGTAGCTTTATAATATAACTTAAAATTGGGATGATGATGCCTCCTGCTTTGTTCTTGTTACCCAGGACCCCTTTTGCTATTCTAGTCTTCTATTTCCATATATATTTCAGGATTGATTTCTATGATTCTGTTTGGATTTTGATTGGGAATGTATTAAGTCCAAATATCAGTTTTGGAAATATGGCCAATTTCACAATATTGGTTTTGTTTATCCGGAATCCAGGGGTACCTTGCCATTTTTTGATGTCCTCACCAATCTCCTTTTGGTAGTACTGTAGTTTTCATTGCAGAGGTCTTTCACTTCCTTGGTTAGGTTAATTCCTAAGTATTTCATTTTTTATTCCATTGTGAGTGGTATTGTTTTTTAAATTTCTTTCTTGGTAAATTCATTATTGGTGTACAGAAGTGCTATGGGATTTTTGTGTGTGGATTTTATATCCTGCCATATTGTTGGATTTGGTTATTAATTCTAAGTCTTTTGGTGGAATTTTTTGGGTCTTCTAGGTAGAGGATCATCTGCAAATAATGAAAATTTAACTTTTTCCTTTCATATATATATATATATATATATATATATATATATATATCCCTTTTATTTCTTTTTCTTGCCTGACTTTTCTGGCTAATGTTTCAAGTACTATAATGAACAAGAGTGGTAACAGTGGATATCCTCATTTGTTTCTGATTTTAGATGGAACAATTTCAGCTTTTGCTCATTTAGTATGTTGTTCACATTAGGTTTATCCTAAATGGCTTTAATCAGATTGAGGTAAAGTCCTTCTGTATCTGTTTTCCTCAGGGGTTTATAATCATGAATGTGTGTTGGATTTTGTCAAAGGCTTTTTCTGGGGCTATTAAAATGATCATTTAAGATGATTTTTGTCCTTGCTTGTATTTATTGGATATATTTCATTTATTGATTTGTGAGTGTTGAACTATCATTTTATCTCTGGAATGAAAGCTATTTGGTCATGATGTGTCATCTTTCAATGATTTTTTGCTTTCTGCTTGCCAGTATCTGGTTAAGGAATTTTGTGTCTGTGCTCATTAAAGAGATTGGCCTGTAGTTCTCTATTGTACTTCAGTCTTTGTCTGGCTTTGGATCACGGTATTTTAATTTTCAGGAATGAGTTTGAGCATACCCATTCCCTTTAAATTTCATTAAAGAGTTTGAAAAGTATTGATGCTAGATCTCCCCTACAGTTCTTGTCAAATTCAGCAGTGAATCTACCTTACCTCTATTTGTCCTGTGAGCTCTTGAGCAAATGGGAAGTGAAGAGTAAGACAGTGTTACAAGGTGCTGGGGCACTGAAGACATGCCTCAGCACAAGTGCACGGCCCCTACACAATGAGTGGGAAATTTGTGAAACCAAGAAATTTATAGGAACCATTTGCTTAATGATTATCTGACCTTTAAGTAAACTGAGAAGAGTTATTAATGTTTTCACATGGCAAAGAATGCACACTCTATATAATGTACCCAAGAAAGTTACTAAATAAACAGATAATGACAACAAAAACCCCAGGAGTAATGGGACCCAATTCCTGAATGGTCACATTATAATACATAAAATTTCCTGTTTTCAACAGAAGAAAAAAACCTCAAGATCACTAAGAAGCAGAAAAATATGGCTCTTTCACAGGAAAAAATATACTCAATAGAAAATGACCTTAAGGAGTCTCTATTTTGTCGATAACAGAAAATGACTTAAAGCTAAATATTATACAAAAGTAAATATTATAAATATGTTCAAAAAACTAAGGAGAAATATGAGTAAGAATTGAAGATAGTATGAGAATGATGTAAATATCAGTATTGAGAAAAAATGCAAAAAGAAAAATAGTCAAAGTCAATAGTTGAAAAGTAAAAAAGGAATGAAAATTTACTATAGAGATTTAATAGATATTTTGACCTGGTAGAATAAAGATTTGGTAAACATGAGGATAAGTTAACTGAAAAAACAGAAAAAGGGTGGTTAAAATCTACCCACATTTGATAAACAACAATACAAATACATCCAAAAACCTCAATGAAGATTGAGAGTGAAAAATTCAAAGAATAATGCAGCCAGACATATAATTATTAAATTGTTGAAAGAAAAACACATTACCTAGGAAATAGTACTTAAAAATAACTTTTGTACAAGTAATCCTCAATAAAATTGACAGGTGACTTCTCATGAAAAATCATGGTTCTCAAAAACAAAGAGCTACATAATCAAAGATTTGAGAGAAGAAAGGATTATACCCAACAATTCTGCATTCAGCAAAATTAAACTTCAAAATTGAAAGGAAAATAGAGACATTTCCAGTTAAAAGAAATTTGCAAGAAATCATAACTAGCAGATTTTCCCTTTAAAAAGTAGTACCAAAGAAAAAAGGAAACAAAAACATCCTTCACACTAACATGAAAGTACAATAGACAGTCTAGACAGTCCCAGAAATCAACATGAAGAAAAGAGCATCGGAAAAGGGAAACACACATGCAAATATAATAGACATAATAAATATATTTTTGCTTAAAATTTCTTCTTATTTAAAGGACTTCATGAAGATTAATTATAAGGCTGTGTTGGTAAGCTTATAAGGTATAAATATATAATTCATATGGGATAACAACACAAAGGACAAGCTACATTGGAGAAAGACTCCATATATGCTATTGATTTAAAGTTAATATTAATTTGAATTAAATTATTTTAAATTAATGTTAATTGTCATTCCAGAGGGCAACTGCTGAGAAAATATCTATGTACACCACACACAAGGAAATCAAAAGCACTAGAAAATATCTGAAAAGCACAAAAGAAGACAGCAATGAACGAATAGAAGGAGGAAGACAGCAGGCACGGTGGTGCATGTCTGCCACCCATGGTACCTCGGAGGGCAAAGCAAGAGGAACACAAGGTTGAGGACAGCCTAGGAAGCTTAGGGAGACATTGTTTCCAAACTGAAACAGAAAGTACTAGATGTAGTTTAGTAGAACATTTGCTTTATATTCATGGCCCTTGGTTCAGTTCACTGTATCACCAAAAATCAGTAAAAAAAAGACATAGAAATAAAATTTAAGATGGCAGATGTAAATGCAACTTCTTCAGTAGCTGTATTCAATGTAAATATTTTCTATGTTCCATTTTTAGAAGTCTTTATCCAATCCTGTGTTATAGGCAAAAAATACATTTCAGATTCAAAGACACAAATAGGTTAAAATGTAAAAGTGTGATTCCGAATAGTTTCTCTGGTGTGAGAAACTGAAAGCGTAAATGAGGATCAAAATGTATAATAGATGATGTGAAATAGGAAGAAAAGGGCTGAAGGGGAAGGGGAAATGGGAGGGGAAAGGAAAGAAGGGAAATGAAAAAATATGAGAAAAGGAAAAAACAGAAACAGTCTTTGTAAATAGGGAAGGGTGGAGGGGGTGAAGCGAGTGCAAGGAATGGGGAAAATATAAGAACCAAGATACATCATGTACAGGTACAAGATCCCACTGATGAATGTCATCATATTGTACACCTAAAATGTACCAATAAACTTAATGAATAAAAATAAAAAGGTAAAAGTGTGAGAAAATATATACCATGAAAACAATTACCAAGAGAGCTAGGGCTAGAGTGGCTATACTAATAGAAAAAAAAAAAAATCAAGCATGGAGTCCCTATGCTCATCTTAGAAAAAGATAGACTTTAGGACAGACCTTATTGCCAGAGAAAAATAATGGCATTTAATAATGATAAATAATAATTATAGAAGATCCAGCTCGCAAAGAGCAGAATACATATTTTTCTGGAGTATAAAGAATATTCTACAGGAGAGAAGATATTTTTGTCTATAAACAATCCTCATTAAATAAAAAAAAATTGAAATTATAAAATCACATTCTCTGGTAACAGTGGAATGAAACTAGATATTGATACCTAAAGGAAATTTGGGGAATTCACAAATTTATCCAAATTAATTAACTTCATTCTAAATGTCCAATGGTAAAAAACAAAAACAAAGTGGCAATCAGAAAATACTTTGAGGTAGATAAAAAGAAAAACATAGTACACCAACACTTATGGAATGCAGCTAAAGCAATGAGCAGAGAAGAATTTATAGTTACTAACACTTAAGTTAAAAAAGAAGATGGATTTTAAGTCCATAACCTGAATTCTCACATTAAGAAACAAGAAAAATCTAACAGAAAAAAAGGAAATAAAAAAACACAGGAGTCAAAATTAATAAAATAGAGAACAGGAAAACAAGAGAAGAATACAAAATTTAGTTCTTTAAGAAGATCAATGAAATTGACAAGCTTTAATTAGATTGAACCAGAAAAGAGAAATCAATAAAAAGACAAAAGCCCCAATTTTTAAATTGACCGAGGATTTGAATGCATATTTCTCCAAAGAATGTATCCAAATGGCCCATAAGCACATGAAAAGATGCTCAGTATCTCTCCTTATTAGGGAAATACATACAGAATCACAGTATGAGACCAATTTGATGATACAGACAAAACTTACCCTCAGCAGCTGCCTGACTCCCACCTTCATAATATGTCTTCCTTATTCAAAGCTTCCGTCTATAAGAGACTGACAGAAGGCCATCAGAAAGTAGTGGGAAATTCAAACAATCACCCAAAATATCTATCCTATTGTTTAAAAAATAGTTTAAGATGTATGCTAATTGGTTTCATTTATCCTACTAGTTTATTTTTGTTCATTGAAAAGAACGTTTTGTCCTTTAACAAAAAAAGAATTGTATAATTACAGAAGGGACTATTTTCAGAATATTCTACTGTAATGATGCTTTCTGGATTTGTGCAACTTCTTAGTTCTGCCTCAGTATTATGAATTAGAACAATATAAAAAGTTTCATGGATAGTGACACTAAACTCTGGCAATTTATTTCCTCTGGAGAAATGAATGTCAACTGAAGTCCCTGTTTCAGCTTCCGTGTGGTGTCGCAGATGTGTCGAGAAACCTAAAGGTCATTGTTTTCCCTCTGCCCAAGTCACTATCTTTCTATTGATATTTTGACCATAGAACCATTGATCAGATCATAACTTTATTCTGACAAATGTTTTTCTATATAGCTAGGCACAAGCCAGCTATTGCCCAGGGCTACTTTTGAGGATGCCTCAGCTCATTGAGTTTTATTCTAGGAAGGCAAAGTCAGAAAATGGCTTTTGCTTTACAATTCACCAAATAAAGTGATTGCTTTCTTATAGCAGCTTGTGAGTGAAATAATCAGGTAGAGAAATGTTTGATCTCAGCACCCTGCACTATCAATGTAATAGTCATAACGATGTCAGCGGAATTCATCAATAAAGAAGCCCTCGATACAGAAGTCATATTTATCTCTTTGAGGTCCCAATCACAACAGGGAATTTTGCTGAGAGAATTTGGTCCATTTTCTTTAATTGGATTCCTGGTGATATGTGGCATATCTTCTCTGAAAGTAAAACCATAGAAGTTCAAATCCCACTATTCCCTCTCTTTCTAGTTCTAGATTTTTGTCTTTATTTTTTAACATTTTAGTGTTTGTTAGGAAACCTAGGATTCCTAAGATTCATAGAAAGCAAATATAATAATTTCTAAATATATTTAAATTGAATTGGGATGGTGGAAAATTGTACTCCCCCAAACATTCTTAAAACTTTCATTTGATAAGAAGCTGGAGCTCATGAATCTAGGAAGCTAATAGCTCCTAGAAATAGAAATGTTTGAAATACATAAAATACCTCAGTTCTATATCCTCCCTTCAGGCACAAGTGTCTTAATATAATCCATTAGTGAATCTTTGTTAAACTTTATGCTTCCATTTGGGAAGGTTGTCTCTTTTTTTTTTTTTTGGTACTGGGGATCGAACTTGGGTCCTTGTACTTCTGCAGCAGGTGCCGAAACCACTGAGCTAAATCCCCGGCCCAAGGTTGTCTCTTAATAACACTTCCTTTATGTCTGCTGGCCTAGAACAAGTTACTAAATCTGTTACACTACAATAAACTCATTTCATAACAGAGTGGGGGACATTTTGTAGTTTAATAGAATAATACATGTTGAAGCACTAAGCACAGTGATTTACACATGAAGGGGTATAACAGAAGTTAGTTAAATAAACACTCATTTCATACATTCATCTAACAGTACTATTTTATGAAAAAATAAAATGAAACTCATCTAACATTACTTAATGAAGGTGGACTAGGCCATAAGATACTCAATGACTATAAATTGATTTTGGATTAGGGTATATATCTGATATTTCCTGAAGGGTTTCTGAAGGCCTATGCTTAATGTGTTAATAGAAGTCTCTTACATCAGCATGGATAGAGCAAGATAAGGGTTGAGTAGTCACAGACACTTTTCAAACTCCAAGCCCACTCTGAATGTTAGGCATCTGTTTTCCTATCCATTTCCTGCCTTACTCCATGGTATTGCTCAGGGGTAAAGCAGGGATCTAAAATCAGATCTCATGGAGTCAAGGCCAGGCCATGTCCTTTCCCAGGTCTTGGGCAATTTGCTGTGATTCAGAGTTGTCGCCTATAGGGCAGGGGAGCTATCTCTTAAGGTTTCTACTACAAAGATTAAATACATTAATTCATGTCAAGCCTAGCGCATTGTAAGCACTTAACTCTTACTGATGTTATTTCATAGACTTGGACCTCCTTTTCACTTAGCTATGAAAACAAATTAAGACACCGAGATATCACCTTTAATATCTTCTGGTGAAGGCTTTAAACACCATTCATAATTTTTTTCCCCTTTTGAAAGTGATTATAATTCTCTTTTCTTTCCCCATTTTTCCCTCCTTCTCTCCCTTTCTCCTCTCTCTCTCTCTTTCTTTCTTTCTTTCTTTCCTTCCTCTCTCTCTCTCTTTCTCTCTCTTTCTTTCTTGCAATTCACCAAGATTTCCAGGCCTCTTGAGAAAATGTCTCACATTTTTAATCAGAAATACGGTGGGAGGGGAGCTCAAATCTTGAACAGATGCAGAGACTACTATGTAGAGAACAGAGTCTCTGACAATGGGAGCAAAGCACCATAATAGACAACCAGAGTGTCTTCTTTCATTTTTTGACCTTTAATTGAAAGATTGAAGATAAGTAGTTCCTGTGAGAAAGCAAAAGGCTGATTCACTTACCCTGCAGCTTAAAGTAAAAGGCTTCCTGGAAGCCTTAATATACATTATGAATCACCCTCTTGTCACTCTAAGAAGTTCATAGCTAAGTAAAATGCTGGGAATGGATTGATGGTGCTGTGACAGGCACTGAGCTGGAGGAGGAGGTGAAAGGCCTCTAGATAATACATCTGGGCCTCCCTCAGGCATGTTTTTTATAAAGCTGATGTTTTTGACCTAAGGCTTTCCTGTCCCGTGGCATCAGGAATGACTGCTCTTTAAAAATCCCCACAATTTTTGAGGCTACCAGCCTGTACGCTAAGGTTATAAAAAGCCAAGTGCACTTTATTATCCTTTCAATTGAAACAATTCTTGTGCATTTTTGGAATTATCTGCAGGGGGTATGCAAAGATTAATCCCAAAGAATTGGTAGTCTTTGTTAAGGAAGTCTTTGAAAATCTCATAATAATGTGATGCTGGGTAAGAAACATTGAAAAACGAAAATACTGGACTCAAGCCGCTATCTGGCATGCCATTTTAACAACTCATACAATCACATGTAATTTTTCTATCACTTTTCCTCCAACCAAATCAAACTCATATATCTCTTTGTACTTGCTATAATTCAGCCATACTAGTGACTAATCTTTTATAGATTCTAAAAATTTCACTAAAAGCCTCATCCAAATGTGGGTGGTTGACAGCCACATCCTTATGCAAATTAAGGGATAATTTGTTCCCTCCCCCAAATTTCCATTCAATATTCTGAACTTATAAAATATGCAAGGCATCATGATACATATGACAAATACGTCACGCAAAGTGGGACAGAGATAAAAGTATGCACCAATAAAAGGAAATTCAAAAAATGTGAGGTCTATGTAAGGGTTAGTATAATTATGGTGGGCTGTTCTAGAAAGCTTTCTGGATCTTGATATAAAGTGGGCATAGAGAGAGGATGGTTCTAAATTCATGAAATTTAAGGTGGTATTGTTCAGAGAAGCAGTGGTACCATTGCAGCCTGTGGTATATGAGTATCCCTGCTGGTCTGAAAGTAGGGTGTGAAAACTGAAGAAGGCAGTCATGTTAGACAAAAAGGGTTGAGTGTGGGCTGATGGTGCTTTACTTAATATTTACCAAACTATTAAGCCAATCTTTAAGCCATGGAAGAAAAGTCCCATGCAATAAAAATTGCTTGGGTTATGTTATTAGATAGATTTAGGGTCACATAAAGGTATGATCAAAATAACAAGGTGAATGTTTAAAATATATTACAGTAAAAGACATACTCCCATTAATCACCCCTCAAAAATATTTCCCCTCATTTAAAAGACATTTATCTCATTGTTCTTGTCACTTTCTGAAGCAGTTCTGGAGTCCTCTTTTGTTAGAGTCTTTACTTGTGCTGTCCTGACTGCCTTGTGTCCTCCTGAATCAATTAAGAACATTTACCGTTTGTGGTCACTTTGACTTTGGAGAACAACCAAAGTCTCAGGGTGCCAGATCCAGTGAAAAAGGTGGATCAAGGTACTGTAATGTTTTTACAAGAGACTGCCGCTCTGTTGGGTGGCACTCGGCAGCAGTCTACACCATACTTTTTTTCTTTGTCACATCTTAAAAGCCACTCAGGAAAGAGGACTCTAGAGCTGCTTCAGAAAGTGACAAGAACAATGGGATAAGTGTATCCAAGAAAAGGAGAGGACTTTGAGGGGAATGAATGACAATGAATGGCATTTTTGATAAGCCCTTGTAGTGAATCTAACATGGAAATGTTAGAACTCACCACTCAGTCATCCCCAACAATTGCATGATGCACAGAAAGTTAGTGAAACTCTGGGAAAAGTAGTTATCGCATTTACATCATGGGACTCATGCCTAATTTGAAGGATTGTATAAAGTTTGTAGGTAATATATATGAAATATCTATTGTGCTTGGCAATGTTTAGGCATTTAAAAATGATTAATGATGCTAATAAAGTGTACTGTGACATTTATTATTTTGTTGAACTCTACCAAGTCATGTTAGTGTGCTTTTTTATGATTGTCATGCTCCTCCTAATTTAAGCTCCTTGGGAACAAAACCTTATCTATTTTATTTGCATCTATCTTATTCTTAGAGATTATAACACTGCCTGGAGTATAACAATTATAGGATCAACCAATATTTGTAAAATTAATGATGAGCTAATAATCATATTCAGATTATTATTATAAGTATTTATCACTCTGGAAACAAAGCACTAGGAAGTCTCTTCCAGAAGTTTTGTAGAGGAAAGATAAGAGTGAGAATAGAGAAGAATCTTTTTCAGGATATTTCAATGCCTAGAGGAGAAATAATATGCGATATTCAGGAGACACAGCAGATGGAGGAAATGCCAAAAGTTAGCAACTTATCCTATCAGGCTGGGGTGAATAAGGGTCTGAAAAAGATAGAATATCTCCTTGAGTCTATTGTGTTTAAGATTTTGAGCCTTACCACATAGAAGGATATTGATCTTAATTCACCATAACTAGGATGTTAGATAAATGCAGAGATCTATAAAGGGAGGTAAGCAAGTCAATTCTAGGTATTACATATATATGTTTACATTTTCTGTGGGTTTTTAAAGTCAAATGCAATGGAAATTCTAGACACACATTATGACTTTAAATCCTCAATTTGCACAACTTTTACCTACTTTTACACAGAAGAGCAAACTGAGGTATACAGTGACCCTATAACATATATAGACAGGATTCTCTTGAGGAGCAGATTCATAGAATATCCATGTGTAATTATGCAAGAGGATTTATGAGTTCAGCTTATAGGGTCTGTGTGGAAGTGCCCTCAACGGCCACCTACATGCTGGGGAGCCAGAGGATCCAGCCACTGCTCAGCCCAAGAAGACAGAAGCTGTAGAGCAAGAAGGATCAAAGATGCAGCATCCATCCAAAGTCAAAGGCCGGGAAGCTCAGGGGACAGAGGTCGGTGCTAGAATCCATTAGAAGGATGAAGCATTCTGAGACCTGGACAGCAATGTCCAAAGGCAATGGCCGCAGAAGACAACCCTACTCAAGGTCAGAGCTCTTCAGAATGGAAACATTTCCTTCTTCTTTCCTTTTTATTGTACCCAGGATACAAGCCTATGGATTGGTATCACCCAACACCAAGGTAGGTCTCCTTCCCTCAATGCGCAGGCCTACAAGCCAGTCACCCCCAGACTCACCCAGAACAGAGCTTCACTACAATCTAGGCATTTCTTAATCTGCTCAGGTTGACATATCACAGTTAAAGGTTCAATAACATACCTAGGGCCCCGCAGATGGGATGTGGGGATTTCCCAACAGGCTATCTCAACTCCCGAGATTCTAGTCACAGAATTTCATTGTAAAGTTGAATTTTGAGGAGCTCTTGAAACATCCTGGAAAGGAAAGAATGCAGTTTTCCAAGAGCTCAAGTAAAATGTTTGTTATTTCATTATTGATAGTCCTACAATGTATCCGGGATTATTTGTGATTTTTAATAAATCCATTTCAAATTATTTCTGGAAATGGTTACCCCATAGAATCTCTTGCCAAGCAACCTCATACTTACTTGATTAATTGCAAATGTTTATTTATTCCTAAGCATGGCTTGGCAGAAATAGGGTTCAGTTAACTCTTGGGGTGGATGTGGAGAAAGGGCCACTCAAGGGAGGGACCCTGGGTGGTACTGACCTCTCCTCACACTGAAACCATCTCCACTTACCTAACATTTTACCGTGAGCTTTGCAGATTCTTATTTTCCACTTGAATTTCCTCAGAAACCATTAGAAATATAATCATCTCAATTCTCAGTGGTCAATTTTCAATTTTAATATACAAATGGTGAAGCAGTTTTTAGGTTTTACTCAGTGATTCATGAGATGAACTTTAATGAATGTCCTTGAGAATCTCCCTTCTGCCTCCCATTTATTCAAACAAGCAATCTGTTATCAGGTTAGCAAAGTTTATAACTTCAGCAATATTTCTGACTCACCAGGACCTTTCTTTTTGCTTACATTTCATCAATCATGTTTAATTCCAACAAATGCTCAATTATCAATCAAATGCATTTTTATTAGATGGTGCTCTAGATATCTGACTATATCACAATGTGGAGGCCAGCATGATGCTTAACAAACTGATAGAAAGGTCATTCCCAGAGCCCGATGACACAAGCAGGAGTTTACAGTTGGCCTTAGGAGGCAGAAAGTGGCCCTTCATGCCATAAGCTACACTGATTCTCTTCTAGTCTCAATTTAGTTCCAGGGCTTTGTTCTCCTTTCCGCTGCAAACAGAAATTAGATTTTATTTCATCTCCCTAACGAGTATATAATGGCAAATATAAAACAGATTATGGGGTCGAGTATCTAACACATATCTTAAGTAAGTGGCTCAGTAAGGAAACTGTCACTGTTGGACATTCATGAAGCTCAAATACGAGGCCAGTTGATAATTCACAAGTTATTTTTATATGGTTTCATTGAATCCTGATTTTCTTTATTTAATTTCTCCTGAGTTTCTGAGTTCCCAGAGGGGAGACAAGGGCGCACCTTCTTCAGCTCTGTGTCTTTCGTGGTGTTCTGCACAGATCCGTTTCTAACACGCCCTTTGGTGAATGTTTATTAAGCCGAAAGGATGTTGAAACTTTGGAATAGCTTAGAGACCAGAGAAGCTAACTTTAAAACTAAACCTGTGGTCTGGGCTCATGGGTGGCATCTTGCTATTTAAAAATGGCACTGGAGCAACTGGGTGTTGAAGGAACTTGGTGAGCATGGGGAGTTTCCCTTTCCTCACACTGATGGAGCTGAACGACCCAGCGCCGAGGGAGAGGGTGCAGCCCGGAGCATGCAGGGAGCTCTGTGAGAAACTTCCTGGCCGCTTTTCTCACCAGCCCCATCTGCCATCTAGTTCTCCAGGGGAAACCCACCAGACCTTGGCCCTCAGCCTCTTGCCAGATCTTTGGGGCAGAGCCGTAGAGACCTTGGTCTGGGGTCTGTTCACAGCTCCACTTCCAGAGACTTCCGGTTACTGTGCTGACAGCAGCGGTTTCTTCAGACACTGTCAAGGCAATAGGCGCAGAGGACCCTATCCAGCAGTGGATTTCTTGACTCCAGGCAGGGACAGGGCTCTCTGTGCGTCTGAGGCTCTTCCTTGGCCGCCACAGCCACAGGGAGAGGTTCCTGCTGACCCTGTGGCAGCTCACTACGTAGCCCTGATCCAGAGGACTCTGCCCAGCCTGAGTGTAGGGTCCACGCTCCTGGGGCCTGAGGGGTTAGTGCTCAATGGTCGCAGCAGCCTCACCATTGCTGGAGAAAGGCGCTCATTTCCTCGGGACTCACTGAGTGTATATTATAATGGACACGATGGATGAGTGAGCATCATTCACAACTTCTTATCATTGTAAAATTTTGAGTTGCCTAGAAAATGGAAAGGAAAATAAGTCTTTCTCTGCCTCTTCTTTGAAAAGCAGTTGTTTGTTATTAAGGAGGAGTGGTACTAAGTAGAAGTGACATTCCACACAGGTGGCCACAGTAATAGCCCATGACATACAATAAGGTAAAAATCTCCATTTGGACACCATTCATTTGGAATTTATTATACTACTGAGCCAAGCTGGATATAATTCTCTTTTAGAGAAGGAGCTTATTACTCTGAAATGTGATAAAACAGTTCAAAATATTACTGTAGATGGCTTTCACCAACTTAGGTTTTTCAGCTATCTGAAGAAAGAATATTAGCTTTGTGAAACAGGAAGAAAAAGTCTAAAGGGGAAGAGGATGTGGGAGGAGTAGGGGAAAAGAAAGAAAGGAAAGGAAAAATTATGAGAAAAGGAAAAAATGGAAACAAAATATTTGTAAATGGGGTGGGGTAGAGGGGTTGAAGGGAGGGCAGGAGAATGGGGGAACAATGAGAACCAAGATACATCATGTAAAGATACAAATTCCCACTGATGAATATCATCATATTGTATACCTAAAATGTACCAAACTTAATGAAAAAAAGAACATTAGCTAACAATTAAAACTTTAAATAATTTTTTTAGAAAATGATGTTCATTTCATCATAGAAGGATCAGAATGTTCCTTGATAATAGCTTGATATTTTTGCACATGTTAACATCCATGTAGATACTGATTATTTTAAATAGCATGTTACAGAAAAAGATTTGTATACTTGACTTGGAGAAAACATATTTGGTGCCAATCTATGTAGAAAAGACAACTGGCATCAAACATTTAATATGTGCCAGGACTGCACTACTTACATTATCAGATTTAAATTATCAAAACAAAGATAGCAGGTAGGTATTTCCTTATTATGCTTTTTACACTAACATCACAGCTTAAAAGTTTAAAGCAAAATTTCCCCTGGCCAAATACCTAATGTGTGACCAAGACAAATCTCAGAGCCAGGTTTGTCTGACACTGATTCATGTGCTTTTAACTCACATCAATTCTGTGACATACTGTTTTTCTATTTTTGCCAAGAAAATAATTTCCATAGATAATCTCTAGCATGGCAGCATGAAAACAGTAAAAATTATTCAACAAAAAATTCCCATGTAGTGTATGCACTCATATGTAACCTGACTATGTATTGGTCAGAGTTCTTTAAGCCATTGCTCTTGATTAACTCTGAAGGACTTGTTTATGTCTGTGTTTTAGGGCGTGAAATGCAAATGAAAAGGGAAGTTAGAGGTGCCACTGGGAAAGTAGGCAATGCGGGTGGGAAGGTTCACTTTGAGTTGGCATGAAAATAGGAAGTAAAACTTCAATTTCTCAACATCAGGTTATTTCTTACTCTTATGTACTAGAAACTTTGGGTACTACATACCAAAAGAAGTTACACAAAATCCTAGATATTATTTCTGAAGCCAAAACATTTTTCCATTGCTTTATTTGAAAAACTCACAAGGAAATGGTAGTCACTTTGACTATGTTTTTATTTAAATGATTCAGCTTTGCAGATGGATCAACTTAGAAACTTGGTACAGTAAGAATAGAAAAAAATAAAAGTGGATTAATTTAAAATAGCATAAATTTAGTTATTCAATAATTCATACTGTCATTCCTCTTGGCAATTAAGTGTTAGATGAACTTCCATGCTACTCCTAAATTATCTTCTCTGGTGTAGCACAACACTATCTAACCACACATTAAAATCCTAACTTAGACTTTCACCAGACAGACCATAGCTGTAAATAATTTATGGGTTAGAGTCTGACTGTGGGCTATGATTTGATGGACTACAGGATAGAAATGTCTTAAAAACTGTATTAATGTATTAAAAGAAAATTCATACTCAGACAAGAGTCATTTTACAGTTTTCTTTTTTTTTTAAGTCCTGCTCATAGTTAAGTTAAAAGTTGACTTTCTCTTCTCCTTCATCACTTTTTAACATCTTTAAAAATATAAAAACTCCGGACAAGAGAGAAGAAGGGCACTGAAGAAAGGAATATCTGGGATTTATTTGTCACTGGCCAATGAAAGACAGAGAAAAGAATGTATGGAAACTATGTTCACCCCCAAGGGGAAACAAAGTTTTAGATGGGATTTACTACATAATTCTTAATGGTAGTCATTTATTAAACTAAACTGAGTATTAAATATGTAACCTAAACCTGAAACAAAACAGGAAAATGAGAGACAGCAAAGTAGAAAGGGACAGTGAGACATGACTCATGCAAAGAGAAGTGACCCAGTGCAATTCTTTCATCACATAGCTGTGATTAGATGCCCAACTACTGGGGAGAAGAGAAATGCTGAACAAAGAGGAGCCAGGAGTGGTGTCCACACCTGTGATCCCTACATTCTGAGATCCTAAGACAGAAGGATCATGGCCTGCAGCCCGGCCTGCGTGACTTAGTGAGATGCTGTCTCAAAATTTAAAAATTTAAAATGGCATTGGGATTTAGCTCAATGTGGAGGCCCTAGATTCAGTCCTCAGTACCACAAAAATAAGTGAATTTATAAAATATAAAAACATAAGAAGAAACAAGAATAAAGTGTAGAAATTCAAATCTAGCTGAGAACATAAGATATTTAGGAGCACAACCCAGTAACGTGCTAACAGTCATCACTCAGTATTTGGGAGGCCCCAGACCCTCCCAGACACCAAGCTCCACAGATGCTGAAGTCTCTGGTGTAAAACAGCACAGCATTTGGATAGAAACGCTACATAAAATCCTCCTGTACATTTTCATTCATGTTGAGGTTTATGTAATACTGAGTACAATATAAATGTATGGAAATAATTGTTAGACTATTGTTTAAGGAATAATGATAAAAGTCTGTACAGGTTCAGTGCAGATACATTTTTTCTGAATAAGTTTGCTGTGTTGTTGGTTGAACTGGGAGGTTTGACTATGCAGATTGTAGACTGAGTTGAGTCCTACACTCAAAAAAAAAAAAACATAGTCCAACACTTTCCAATGTTGAAACCCTGGCCTTGCATGTGACTGTATATTTTAATAGGGATTTTGGAAGCTAATTAAGATCAGATGAGGTCATAAATGTGGAATCCTAATCCAATAGAACTGGTGGCTTTACAGAAAGGTATTCTCCCTCTTCCCTCCTCACTCTCTCTTTCCCCCCCATACCTCTGTCTCTCTGTCACTCTCTATCCCTACACACACACACACACACACACACACACACACACAGACATCAAGGAGAGATCATGCAAGTGGACAATGATGAGGCGGACATCTGTACACCAAGAAAGGCCTTACTAGGAACTGAATTGGCCACAAGGTTGATTTTGGACTTCTAGCCTCCAGAAGTGTAAGAAATCAATTTCTATTGATTAAACCACATCATCTGTGATATATTGGTATGGCAGCCCAAGCAGGTTAGCATACTATATAACACAGTAAATGATTGACTGCCCAAATAAATGTCATAGGCAATTCGGAGGGAACTCATTGCTGGGCCCACCAGGGATGCTGTTTGTGAGAAGGTATATCTTGAGATTTCTGCCTCAAGAGTCAAAGAAAGGACTTAGCTACATACAAGTTGGACCGTGAGACCAGGAGGATGGAGACGTGGATTGAGTGTGGGTGCTCTGATCACAGATAAGGGAAGCAACTTTTCCCAGAGGGAAAGAGGGAGATGGAGTTACTAGACTCAGTTTGGCCTAAACCAAGGGAGTATTCACCAAGCCATGGGATGTGGATGGAGCAAGCAAGCAAGCTACAACTTTAAAGCATATGGAGAGCTGTAGATTGGAAGATAGAAAGGGTAGTTAGAAAGCTAAGGGGCCAATATGAATGATTGTCTTTAGTCTAATCAGCAGGTAATAAAAGCTTTACTGCTTCTGGTGACAGCTAATCAGGAACTTTGTAATTTCATGAATTAGGAAACAGTAAATAACATTATTATGATTGCATGGCACCAAGCTCCTAGGGGGATAAGAAGGTCACCAGTTGAAGGGAAGATATGGAAACAGCAACAATCCAGGCCCAGCATGAGGAGTTCTGAAGAAAAGTGCAGGGCCACACACAGAGTTATATTTGGAATTTGTCGCCTGGTGATTTCCACGCTGAGATCATAGTAGATCTGACCAACACTGAGACTCACAACCTTATTGTCTTCCAGACCTTTGTCTTCAGCTCTTCCGGAGTGCTTCTCCAGTGCCTTGCTAGATGTGCCAGGAGTTCTTCCAAGGAAACAATTTCCAAACTGATCCCTTTCTCTGCATTCCTGAGTTCCACTAATACAGCCGCTGTCCATCCCTCAGCCCCAAATTCTGCTTCTTTTTTCCACCTCATTTTCAAAAGATCAGAATAGTCCAATCCCCCAGAAATCTCAGTGCAAGGTTGTTCCTCTTTTGTATACAGCTTTCACTGCCTTTTTAAAGAGCTCCCTTTTCAGTAGCAGAGGCAACTGGGAAACAATTTCTTGAGTTTCCTAGAACTTTGTTACAGCTTTCTCCACTACTACAGAGATTTGCTTCTGTAAAATGCAAATCTCATGATACTTCTTTGTTTAAAATTAGTCTTCCATTCTTCAGTGTCTGCAAATAAGTCCAAGCTCCTTAGCATGACGTTGTGCAAGGCTAGGTTGACCACCTTCCCCGCCACAAGTTCCCTCCGCATTCCCCCCACTGTGACATCCTACCTGCCCTGAAACCTAGTGTGTTCCACACCTATGCCTACTGGGCATTTGGATGAACACTGTCACCCCCAAATTCAGCTGTTGAAGTCCTTCCACAGGACCTCAGAATGTGACTGCATTTGGAGATTAGGTCTTTAAAGAACTATTAAGTTAAAATGAGCCCAGTATTTGGGCCGTGACAGTTTGCATATTAGAACAGAGGTAAAGATCCAGATATATACAGACAGAAGATCATGGGAAGATATGGGGGAAGAGGAAAATGATGTCAGAAGAAATTAATTGTGCCAGCATCTTTGTCTTGGACTTCTACATCTCAGAATTGTGTGAAAATAAAATGTTGTTTAACTGCCCCCCACACCCAGTGTATAATGCTTTGTTATAGCAGTTAAGTGTCTACTATGATCT
>NW_004624731.1:12676212-12701775 GCF_000247695.1 Heterocephalus glaber | reverse complement strand
ATATAAATATATATATGTTGAAATCCTTACTACTAAGGTGAGGGCATTAGGAGGCAATGTTTTTCAGACTGTAATGGGTCATGGCAGTGTAGCCCTGGCTGATGGAGTTAGTGCCCAAGAAACAAGAAGTGTGCTTCCTTTTATTATGTGACAAGACCAGAAAGCTCCATCTATGAATCAGAAAACAAGACTCACAGGCACTGAATCTTCTGGAGCTTTGATTTTGACTTCACTGCCCTCAAAACTGTGAAGAGTAAATTTCTACTGCTCATAACTTACGCAGTTTGTGGTGCTTTGCTTTATAATCTAGAATGGGCTAAAACTGTACACCAACATTTATTAGCTATTCACCCTGCCCGGATGCATCCTTGTCAGATTCCAGCCATCCTTCAGTACTCCGATGGATTTCATCTGACAAACCTCCTCCTTGTTCTCTCTACATTCTTTCTATCTCCTTTCTTATAACATGTATTACATTATGTTTTAATTATCTTGTTAAATGGTTTTAATGTAATTTGGAAATTAAATTCAAGATCTTTCTATGGAGGTCTGGAGTTATAATTCTAAAATCAGGCAAGATGTTTGTCTGGATTTTGTTTCTAGTAGACAGAACCATCTGAGAATGATATACATTCTTTTTATCTCAGATTTTCCCTCTTTCTCCTAGTTGATATTCAAGTCAGATGTAATCAGGGTATTCGTCTGCTGATCTATTAACACTAGACAAGAGGGAGAAATCAAAGTAGCAAGATGCTTTTACAAAATTTATTTTTGTTCAATGTTTGCAGTACATAAAGTTAAATGTTGTAATTCTCCTGACTTAAGTGTCACCAGAGAATAGGAAATATATTCACAGAACAAAGGAAAAACATTTTATAATGACTGGATCAATTCAATCTCAACTAATAGCATATCTTCTACTCACTTTAATCTGATGTCATAAAATACCGATATTTAAGGGCACAGTTTGTTGATGTTCTCTGTGCAGTGTCAGTATATAATTTCAACTCTGTGGGACACAGCTCTGCTATAACCACTCTCATCTACCATGGTAGCCCTGAAACAGCCATAGGCAGTCTATAAATGTGTTGCAATAAAACTTTATTTCAAATATCAGGTGGTGCGGAAAATTTAGCCTGCAGGCCTACTTTTCTGGCCTCTGATTTAGAAAATAGGGAGAAAGTTAAAGGACTTTACTTGTCAAAGGCCTTTGAAAAACAGCCCAGAGAATTTAAATTAACTGTGGCCAATTTAACCTTTGGCAATATTCTAAGCATTAAGCTTTGAGTATTTAAAACTGTTACTGGAAGAGTTTCATAGACTGCTATTAAAGAATGCAAAGATAAGTCATAATCTCAAAATTTGAAAGACTTCTATAATGAAAGACCAGGAAGAATGAATGGAAAAAAAATCAATGTCAGTCACAAGAGACTGATAATGCTGATAAAGAAATCTTGTTTTTATGTCTACCTCCTATTGGTGTGTGTGTTATTTTTCATTGGTGTATGTTTGCAATTCATGAAATTTACACTTGTTTTGGAAGGTATACTTATATATTTATAATGCTTTAATTATTTTTGATTTCTCTTCTTCCCATCATTCTCTCCTCCATTTTGTTTATTCCCTCTCCCTACTCCAAAAAGGTCCACCTTTATTTTACTCTGGATTTATATTTGGGATTCACATGGTATTGTGATACGTAACAATGTGATATTTAACCTTTTATGTCAGACTTATTTCACTTAACATTATGGTCTCCATTTTCTTATGAATCATAGGCCCCTTTACCAAACAACTATTCTTTGACACTTTTTTTGTACAGGGGATTGAACCAGGGCTTTTGCACTGAGCTACATTCCCAGCCCCATCCCCTTTCTTGGAGTTAGGTCTCACTAAATTTGATAAAAACCCTGGGCTAGTACTTCTGATCCTCCAGCCTCAGCCTTCCGAATGCTGGGATTACAGGCTTGTGCCTCTGTGCCCAGTTCTCTGCCTTTTAATTCTTGTCATTCTTGGCTCTAAATTGTGCTCCAATCTTTCACACTATTTGCTCACACTCTTTTCACAGGATTACACTTTATCCAGGCCAGGACCTGTATTTCCCAGAATGTGCGTCCATGCAGGTAGGACACTGATGATAGTGTCCAACCCACCCTGCTTGTTTCTTACTAACAGAATTCGAAATCTGGAATGCAGGGGGCCTAAGAATATCAAGCTCTATGCCACCTTACAAGTAAGGTGGCCGTGTGAACCTGTCTAGATCATGACATCAAACTGGAACTGGCCCAATGGGCCTTCCGGAGAAGCTTTGTAAAGTGGTCACTCTGCTGTCTGAGTGTCTGCTGTCTCCCTTGTCTCTCCCTCCTTGCATCCTGGGACAAGGGTGCAATGCCTAGGGCATCAGCAGAGAATAACAGTCACCTGCTAAGAAAGGCAGCACAGGAAGCGGAAATGAGGGGTCTGGCAGATACTGTAAGCAGCAGCCCCTGTCCTGGGCTGCCTAGCTCTGGACTCCTTGTACCATAAAAAAATAAAACTTCCTTGTTCAATTCCATGGTAATTGGGCTTTTTTTTCTGCATACAATCAAAACTCATGAGTAAAAAGAAAAATCGATACTTCGTATCTTGGCCACTTTTCTCATTGCTGTGACAAAATTCCTGATACCTGCAAAGTAAAGAAGGAAAGGCCTGTTGTGGCTCACAGGTTCATAACTTTCAGTCCAGGTGCAGCCAGTTTAAACACAGAAAATGGCCTCGTGAACCGTCTGAGAGCTGGAGCGCTGCTCACATCATGGTGGCAGGAAGCAGAGGGAGCTGAGGAGGGAAATGCACCTTTCCGGGCCACACCCCAGCGGCTATCTCTTCTAACCAGACTTCACCTCCTAACAGCACATTCACTCACCCAACTCACAGGCATCTACAAGCACAGAGTTCCAATGCTTCACTCACCTTATACAGCCCCACTCTGAGCGCAGGACATAACACTCATGCCCAACATGTAAACACATAAACACAACTGTATTTGCTTTTCGTGGTTGCTCTAGCTATAAATTCTAGTGGCTCAAAATAGAAGTGTATCATTTTACAACTTTGTACATCAGAAGTGTAACATACATCTCCAGTGTGAAATGGAGGCACCAGCAGGACAGTGTGTTAGAAGCTCAGGAGAAGAATTCCTCTCTTATTCCAGGTTCTCATTCCTCCATCTCCAAAACCATCCCTCTGTGCCATGTCTCTCCCTTGACTCCAGAAGGAAAAGATCCTCATAGTTCAAGGACTCGTGTGAGTAGACTGAACCGGGACAACCGCTATACACACTTGCTCTCAATTTAATCATATGTGCAAATTCACTTTTCCCATGTAAATTAACATCTTCTCAGCTCTAGAAATTGAGGTGTGGATATCTTTGGGTGCCCATTGCTCTGCCTACCACAACTTAAAAACTCACTATATGGATCACGAACTGCATGACCTTGTTTCTTGGAATAACTCAAGATTCTAGTACAGAATCATGAAAATAGTAGGAATCTGAAAAAATAACTATTTTAACAGGTGTAGAATGTATTATTCCGATTTTGGATATTCCATACTAAAGTAATCTACCTTTTAGAAATATTACACTAGAAATAATCTACCTTTCCAGGGTGGATAATGAGGCTGAACTTCTCTTAAATTGGGGAAGCTAAAAATTGAATTAGGCAGAAATAATGAAATATTTTTATTATCCACACATGGGTTGTTAACAATTTTTCAGCAGGACAGATTGTAAAGGTAGAAAATTTTATAGAATAAATGACTGCTTCTCAAAAAAAAAGTAACTAAAGAAATCAGAAAGTAAAATTTTACATAAAAATTTATGCAATCATAGCTATTTTGAAGTCTAAAAATTTATAATGTAAGTTTTCCTAAGTATCATCCCACATAATCCAACATTTTCTGTAGCATTAAGGCACAACACACAAAAGGCATTTTTGAGTCCTCTCTTCTATTTCACCTTCCAGACGTGGAAAAGTCATTTGTTCCCTTTGCAGAGATTCTTGTGGTCCCTTTGTCCTGCCATACCTACTGTGAGCAGTCATGCTTGGTTCCCCTAATTTAGGGTTGAGATTGCCTACATTATTTCATTCTAAACTCTTTCTCCTAAACTCTCTCTGCTCCCAAACCCGCTCTCCTTCTTAACTGTTTCTTCTACAAGACATCCCATATGCTTCTTCCAGGACAAATATATCATTTTGTAAGTCTCTAGAATTTTAATAGATTCACTCACTTAGGCAGAAGCTTGTGAAGTAGTTATCCACCCTTTGGTTTAGCACTTCTCATGGTAGTTAACATTTTATTTTTCAAAGTTCTCCACATTACTGTTTGATTATTTGGAAAAACTTCCCTCCTATTTTTAATTACTTTCTTTTTTTTTTTTTTTTACTTTTAAAGCTACATTCATTAAATTAAGACTCTCTCAAATATAAGTAATTTTCAAATATTGGAAGATAGTTACGTCTCTTCTAAATTATATTTTGTCTCAGTTCAGCATTCCCTATTTCTCCAACTCTTCCTCACTATAACTGGAAGTTCAATACCATTCTACTCTTTTTTGAATATACTGTACCTTAGTAATGGTACACTGAGACTGATATTGCTTCATTAAATGAAAAACTCTCAGGACAAGTGTAGAGGATATAGGAAAATAGGAGAAACTGAGCTTGGATTTTGTATTTCTTATGATTACTATGGATTCTGTGGCTTGCTCATTATATTTTCTTCCTTGACTTTTTATAAGAATTACTATGAAATATGATTTCTTTCATCCTGATATTTTACAATTTATATTTTAAAATATTTTTTCTAATTACACATGTAACGTGTTCCTTATAACAAAAACAACTACACAAAAATCACTATAATTTTAGTATTTAAAGAACCACTAGCCATTTGAACCTAAGTGTGAAAATTACAGCTTCTATTTTAGTAATATTAAATTAAATAACTTGAATTAATCTCTTCCCCAGAATACCTAGCTAGCTACCTGGTTAGGTAGGCAGGCAGATACATAGATGATAGGTAGATAGATAGAGAGATAGAGACAAAGACAACAGATATATCCTTGAACATTAATAAAATCAATAATATTTTACTCAGATTATATCTATAAGAATATCAAAATCCAAAGAGCTTGGGCAGCATTGGAGGCATCTCTTCTCCTGGTGGCTTCTGACATGTTGAAAGTCTGACAAGCACTTGCAATTACATCCTGGGGTAGTGGAAAACATCTTTGGTGTCCAGATTTCAAAAAACATAAAAGTTCAGTTAACCTCAAAACTCTGAGTTGGAAAGTTAAAGGACTGCAACCTAGAAAAAGAGTGAACTGGAAACGGATCGAAAATTGGTCTCACTGAGACTACAAAAACAAAAACAATAGAGGAAGACAAACAAAACCCTCCACATATTCTCAATTCCTGGAAAGTAACCTAATCTCAGACTGTAAGTGCCTCTGGATCCTTACCAGGAGTAAGTACAATTCCTTTATGAAACAAAAAGATGTACTCAAAGGCTTATGTTTAACAGCATACAATGGTGTATTAAGTATTTCCCCTTATCCAAGAATAAAACAAGAATGTACACTATCTTGATTGGTTTTATACATGGTACTAGAGGTCTTGATCAGTTGAAAAAGCCACAAAAGATTTCTTTTTGGCCAAGGTAAAGTAGCCCATTACTCCTAGACTCTGCATCTTACAACTAAAAACCCTGGACACTCAACAACAAACAAGCACAGAGTGCCTCTTAAAACACACTTGGCACTAGCCATCCTATTCCCATCGAAGACCAACAGAAAATCCACTCTTCCCTGCAGGATTCCAGCTGAGCAGGGAGCTGACCTTTCCACTAAGCCCAAGCATCTCCTCCAGAATCAAGCAGAGGCCTTCCAGGTCTCTGACCTGCTACAGGTGAGCTCCTCTTACTCCCATAACCGGGTCAAAGCTGGCAGCACCCCATTCCTGATCAAGTGTTATTAACAAGCCAAGTAAGCAGCTAATCTTCTGCCCTCCAAGAGCGGAATGCAGATGGCGATTCTCTGATCCCTCACATGGAAGTGGGCGGTGCTGCAACAACACATGTAAGATAGCACTCAGTCCTCCCCCAGTCACAACACCACTGCACAAGTCAGTGTAGGTCAGGACTCATCGATATTTGTTTCTCACACCTGAGCATTACGGTATTAGGAGAGCCCAGCATAGAGCTGAACTTCCATGCCCAGCCACCAGTAACAAGACTGAATAGGCAGTTTGAAGCAAGGCTAACCAGCCTGTAGCTTTCTATTTCTTGATGCTGGGGGTCCAAACTGAACCAAGGAGACAGAAAGAAGCAGTGGCGGGAAGTAGTGCTCAGCAGCAGCTTCTGCACCTCTCTGTGGGTGCCAGGGAACCCCACTTGGAGGTAACCAGGGGTGCCCAAGTTTCAACTAGAAAATGTTAATGGAGTAGAGGGGAACAGAGTTTGTGTACAACAAGACAGTGGGAGAGTGGGAGTCAGTGGTCCACTTTTGTGAGGGTGGTGTTGGCAGGTCCTAGCCAGCAGCAGAATGAAGGTGCTCAGCCACCCAGGGCTACATCTCAACAGAGGCACTGCAGATTAAATAATATCTGAAGTCTCATAATATAATGTCCAAATATCTAAGTTACAGTAAAAAAAAAAATCACTCATCTCCCTGATAAGCCAGAAAAATCACAATTTAAATGAAAAAAGACAATGAGCAGGTGCCAGCATGAAGCTAAATCATATCCTGGAACTGTCTGAAAATGTTTTGAAAGCATCTATAACAAAAGAACCTCAATAAGTAATCAACCATGAATCATTTTTTAAAAAGTGAAAAACGTGAGAAAAATGTAAACAAGTGGAACTTATACAAAAGAACAAATTGGAAATTATTAAACTGAAAAATATAAAATTGAAATTGAAAACTTGGTAGATCAGCTTAATGTTCAAATGGAGATGACAGAGGACAGAATTCACAAAGTTAAAGAGTTGTACAATATGAATGGGTTAAATAACATGTGATGCATTCATTCCATAGAATAATATTTGGGCACAAAGGAATAAACAATGGGCTACAATAACAGATGAATCTCAAGGCCATCACACTAACTAAAAAAATGAACAGTTCCAAAGGTCAGGTCTTGTGCTATACAATTCTATCTATACATACACTGAAAATGACAAAATTATAGGGATGGAGACAAGTTAGGCTTTCCAGGCCTCGGGGAGTCTGGAGGTGGTGAAAAGGGAAGTCTCATTCACTAAAAAGCCTAGCATCGGGTACCATAATGACGGAAGTCTCAGTATCTTGGCGGTGACAGTGATCAAATGAGTAGACACATGTAATACAAATCTATGGACAAAACACGAACATATGCAAGGGTGTGTACATGCAACTATTGGAATCCACATGAGGTTAATAGATTGTATCAGTGTCAGTTTTCTGGTTGTGATGCTGAACAATAGTTATAAAAAATATGAGCCAATATGACCACAATGGTATGAAACTAGAAATTAACAGGAGGAAAATCAGAAGTACTCATAAACATTTATAAATGTAACGACACACTTCTAAACAAAAATTGCTTAGAGAAGAATGCAGGAGAAAATAAAAAATATTGTGAGACAAAATAAAAAGGAAAAACAACATACCAAAGTTAAAGGATGCAGCAAAAACAGTGCTAAACAGAAGCTACATACTGATCAGTGCCTACATAAAGGATAAAGAAAAATCTCAAATTAACAGTCTAACTTTGTACCTGAGGAGCTAGAGGGAAAAAGTCAAACTTAACAGATGGAAGGAAATAATACAGATCACAGAAACAATAGGTGAAATAGAGACTAGATCAGTGGTAAAAGATTAATGAAACTGAGTGGTGGGCTTTCAAAAAAGATAAACACCACCAGAAAACTTTTAGCTGGATTAAGGAAAAAAGAGAAATGATTCAGATGAATAAAATTAGAAATGAAGGAGATATTACAGCTGATAGCACAGAGGTACATCACCACACATGAATAATCACATGCCAACAAATCAGACAACAGAAACAGAAGGGATGAATTTCTAGGCTCCAAAAACCTACCACAAACAAATGATGAAGAAATAGAACATATGAAGCGGTAAATAACGAAAAAAGAGACTGGGTCAATAATTTAATAATCTCATTTAAAGAAAAGGTCAAGACTTGACAGGTTCATTGCTGAAGTTCACTGAACTTTCAAAGAAGAATTAACCCCAATCATGCTTAAATATTTCTAGGAAATTGAAGACAAGAAAATACTTCCAAATTCATTTATGAGGCCAGGGTTAACCTGATAATGGTAGATGCGGACAGGATGAGAAAAGAAAATTCTGGGCCAACATCATGAATGAACATAAATGCAAAATTCTCAACAAAATACAGGCTTATCTCAACAGTGAATCAAAGGTGTCATTCACCATTACCCCGCAGGATTTATGGCTAGGTTTCCACGATGTTTGAACATTTTCCTATCGACAAGTGTGATGCACAGTATTAACAGAATGAAGGATAAAAATCATATATCACCTCAATAGAATTAGAAAAAGCTTTTCAAAAATTCAATGCCCTTTCATATAAAAAGCTCACCATGAGTCAAGAGTAAAAGAAATATATTTCAAGGTGATTAAAGCAATATATGACATCTCCAAAATTATACTCAAGAGTGTAAAATTTAAAGCTTTTGCTCTAAAATCAGAGAGAACACAAGGATGTTCTTATTTCTATTCAGGGTATCACTGAAAGTCCTGTCCAGAGAAATGGGCAAGAAAAGAATTAAAAGGCATCTAAGTCAAAAAGAAAGCAAAATGGTTCCTGTTTTCTGATAATATGTCATCATATACACAGAAAACTGTTAAGACTCAACCCAAAATGTATTAGAACTAACATACAAATGAGTGAAGTTACAGGATAATAAGTAACATGCAAAATTCAGTAATGTTTCTACAAATGAACAATGAACTATTTGAACTTTTTGAATAAGAAAACAAGAAAATAGCTCTATTAAATACACTCTGCACAAAAAATACTTGGGAATAAATTTAACCAAGGGGCTAAAAGATCTCTATACTCAAAACTATAAAGCTAAAAAATAATTAAAGAGAAAATAAGTGGAAAGATATTCAAAATTCATGAATTGAATTATTACTACAAAAAAGTCAATACACTTAAAGCAACCTACAGTCAGTAGGTTACTAAAAATTCCAATGCAGTTTCTCATAGAAGTAGTAAAACAAATGCTAAACTTTATCTGAAATCACAAGATATTATCTACAGAAATTATGAGCAAAAAGAACATACCTGAATCCATCATACTACCTGATTCCAAAATATGCCACAAAAGTATTTTATTCGAGACAGCATAATACTCTCACAAAAACACATAAAACAGTACAATAGAACAGCCAGCCCACGAAGAAAGTCATGCATTTATGGCTAATTAATCTTCAGTGAAGGTACCAAGAACACACAATAAGAAAAGAACAATTTCTTCAATAAAAATGTTGAGAAAACTTTTTATTCACAGAATATGACTGGACTCTTATTTTATACAATATACAAAAACCAACTTAAAATAGATAAAAGATTTAAACTTAAGAAAACAAACTACTAGAAGAATGCAAAGAGAAAAAATCTTCTTGATATTGATCTGGGCAATGATTTTTTTTTATGACCCCAAAAGCAGAAGTAACAAAAGTAAAATTGGACAAATTAGCATTGCATCAAATGAAAATGCTCTGTACAGAAAAGTGAAAATTAACTTACAGAATGTGAAAAAATGTTTGCAAATCATACATCTGATATGATCAGTACATTATCAAAAGTAACCTTAAGTATATCCAAAATACATGAATTCAAATAGCTCAGGAGCTAAATACCAAATAACCTGATTTTAAAATGGACAACGACCTGAGTAGACATTTTTCCAAAGATGTTGTACAAATTGTCTGACAGGTATATAAAAAGGTGTTCTATATTACTAGTCCTCAAGGATATGCAAATCCAAACAATATTGAATTACCCTCTCACTCTAATAGTAATGGAATGGTTATTATGAAGAAGACAAAAGACAAGAGTTCATGAGGATATAGAGGAAAGGAAGCTCTTGTAGTCTGTTGGTGGAGATGTAAATTGGTACAGCCATCATGGAAAACAGTCAGGAGATTCTTTTAGAAATAAAAAATATAACTATGATATGATCCAGCAATCTCATTACATTGGTATGTACTCAAAGGATATGAAATCAGTATTTCAAAGAGATATCTTCACTCCAGTGCTCATTGTAGTGTTATTCACAGTTATGTGCTCATGAATAAATGAGGGAATAAATAAAATGTGACATGAATGTACAAGTATGTGGTAGAGTGTTATTCATCCTTTAAAAGAAGGAAATCTTGTGCTAACGTGGATAAACCTAGAGGGTATAATGGTAAGTGAAATAAAGCAGGCATGCACAGACAAATACTACATTAGCTTACTTATATGTAGAATGAATGTTGAACTCAGAAACAGAGAAAAGAATGGGGTGGTTCAGTCCATGGTCAGCTGGCTACAAGACAGGACGTCATGGTGGAAGGGCTGGTGGGAGGCAGAGCAGGGAGCAGCACCCAAGACTGCACCTCTATGAGCCACCCAGACACACCCACGAGCATGCTTTAGGAATGTACAAGGCATCTCTTAATCCAGGGAGGTTGACAAATCTGCATTAATAGCTCCAGTGAATACAGTAACACTGCACTGTACACTTGAAATTTGCTGATAGTACATCTTAAACGTTCTCACCACACACTCTCGTGCACTACACAAACACAAGATAATTATAAGGTGATATGTTAATTTGCTTACTTGTGGTAATTATTTCAAAATGTATACATATATCAAAACATCATGTTGCATACCACAAATATATATACAATATTTAATTTGTTAATTACAGCCCAGAAATTTGGAAAAAATCATAGTGGCTTTTGATGATATACTCGCCCTCCTGAGATGAGTGTTTTCCTCTGGGAGAAAGGCTCCTGCAGAACACTGATGGAAGGGAGGCCTGGCTTCTGACTTCCTTCCTGCTAGTCCTCTGATTTTCCCTTGCTTCCAGAATACAGTATTGACTTTGTGAGCCCTCCCTCCCATGATGAGACATTTCTGGAGTCTCCTATGAAAGCCTACAGATGGCTGCTCCAGCACCAAAGGGTTTGAATTCAAACTCTGTCTCCAAGCATAGCATGCATGCTGGCATCCCTATTTAGCTTTTCAACCCCCTGGACAGCAGGCTTTATTGTTTTACTGGTGTAGTTGATCTGCTCTATACACACACAACTCAAGCTCTGGCCAAAGTCCGAAGGACAAGCAGGGTGTGGAGTTGCTTCAGTCCATTGTGACCCTTAGTCATGATTGTTAGCTTGCCTGGATTGATCAACACCCAGCAGGCTGGTTAAGCACACCTCGAGGTGTGTCTGTGGGGGCCTTTCCAGAGAGAGGGCAAGATCCACTCTGATTGTGGGTGCCAGTAGGCTTGTAGTATGGATGGAATGAAAAGGAAAGAAGGAGGAAGTCAGCCTACATTAAACATCTCCATCCTGAGCTACACATAATGGTGCACACCCATGGCACCAGCACCCTGGGAAACAGAGGCAGAAGGAGGGAAACTTCCAGCCCAGCCCAGGAAATTCAGCAGCTTAGCAAGAGCTGGTCACAAAATAAGAAATAAAGGGCTGGAGATGTGGTTCAGCACAAATCTCCTGGGTTTAATACACAGCACTGAAAGAAAAAGCTTCATTCTGCTTTAGCAGCAGCATCTTTTGCTGGGGCCATTCCTTATGGACATCAGACTCTGTCTTTAGCCTTTCCATGCAATCTCTTAACAACCACTCTTCAGCAAGTTTCAGGGCTTCCATCTTGGCCTGGTGCCACTCCCTTGCCCTCCTGCTGTGCAGCTTCCAGCTTCTTGAACAAAGGAGCTGCTGGATCCTGCAGCTCTCTAACATGCTTCTGATCATTTAAGCTCATCTAATAAACCCCTTTCTCAGGGGTGAATATGGAGTTCACCCACTGGGCTTTTCTCCTGTAGATCCTGAGGTCCTTAAGGCTCTGGTTGCTCTCCAATGCCTTCCAACGGATTTTTTATTTTATTTTGCCAATTTTTTTCAGCCTTTATTCTCTTTCCTTCCTTCATCCTCCTTGGCACCTCAGTAGGAAAGTTGATCTGATACAAACCACTCTGTCGGAGCCACAGTGTCAAGCCCATTATTTCCTTCACAAAAGTACAGAAGCTGAGGACCTTAGAATGAAGAAATTCATCATTGCCTCTGTAATTCTCCAGATGCCTGAATCATTTCCCAAGTACCCATTTTTGCTCAGGAAGTTATTTTGATTGCTTCATTTGAACTTGAACAAGGGGAACAAAAACTGTAGACAACACTTGTGAGCTCCTGAGTGATGGGAGAGAGGCTCTGCTTATCCCACTGTGTGGGGAGTGAAGGATTAGTCCAGCATCCTCAGGTAGCTGGCTCTGCGTATCACCTTCAGCACATGGGACTACTGATTTGTACATCTTTCAACTGCCATTTCCGGCAGCAGGGATAGTTCCTTTGAATTCATAAGTAAAAGTATAGGATCCCTGTGCCGGAAATGCTCCAGAAAATTGTATTCACAACTGATGAAGAAACTGAGAATCACCAAGAGAGAAAAAGTACAGAATAGAGCTGTGGTTCAGTCTGCATTGAGAATCATTGCATGGGGTTCTCATGCATAGTATCTTTCTTCAGATCCCTACAACATCCCTAGGAGCAGCTGGTTAATAATGTTCAGAAAGGTTCAATTTTTTATTCCAGTTTTTCAGATAATGATAAAATGTTTGTGGAATGGGAGAACATCTTTTTATTTATACTCCAGTGCAAGTTTAGATGCAATATTAATTAATGCACCCTGACCATGGGATAGGGCACTCAAAAACCTCTTCCATACCACAATTGAGGATACAGAAAACAAAATGTATGAGAGTAACAAAGCTGCTAGTTAAAAGCAAATTTAAGAAGCTCCTCAAGGTGCATAGTCATCAATAAAGAACTGAATACCAAAGAATACTTTGGAACAACTCTCTCCTAAGGTACAAGCATTATTAGAATGCTACACCCAAGTCCTGCATGTAGATCTGGGTGTTTTCTTAAAGAAAGATACCCAAAACAGTATAATATAAATCTGATACCACATATTATCTAAAATTTTTCTCTTATACTTTATGTATTTAAAGGGGAATTATTCCCACTTGACCTAAACCAGGGCTGTGTCTGTAACATAACTCATTAAAACAACAGAAATTTTTTTAAAATATCAAAAATTATAGGCGAATTTATGTTTCCAAAATACGTTCACAAATGTCAAATGGTCAAAGGATTTATTACATCATATTCCTTAGAATTTGGCCTTTGAACAGGAAAGAATGGGAAAATTTTTTACAAAGCATAAAAATGATTTTGCCAATTTCAGATGACAACCATAAGTCTTATATTATTTGTTTATAAAGTTGCATAAGGACCTTTGAATTTTCCACCTTTGCTTTAAGTGTAGAGCGAGATCCTGGTAGAGTGTGCATCTGAGGGAGTCTGGAGGAAGCTGTACAGGAGGCAGGAAAAGGATATCACTTCCTGTGACAAACAAACCACCAACCCCAGGGCAACCTGGCCACAGTTGACTCTGCAGTCCCCCTACACTAATCCGGCCACCTTGACTTCTAGAGGAGAGAGCTGCCTTGCAACCTCCATTTCCCCTCAACTTTCCCTTAAGATATAAGGCTCCAAATCCTACATTTGTTGACATTGAAGTCCTTCCTGGAGTCAACTATACCTCAAAGGTCTAAGGCCATCACAACTCTTCCAAATGAATGCCAAAGAAATGCAATTTAGCAGAAAAAAAAATACCAAAGATTTTTAGCACCCTGTCCAGAGAAATCCAAGTCGTCTAACACATTACCTAATTTATCAAAACACATGCTATTAGGGAGGAAAAGATTTTCCAAGGGAGAAAAAAAATGCAAAAATATTCTTCCAAACACATGAAATATTTATGTAAATTTAAAACTATTGCATTTTCTATCATTTATCCTTTAAATATTAAATGTTATTAAACTTAGAGGAATAAATGAGAAAAAGATTCTAGACCTGTACTTACCATTTTTAGACAACCTTTTTCTTTTCTTTTTTTTTTTTCTTCTGTTCTATGTCTTATTGTAGCCTAACATTTCCTACATGGAGTCAATATTATTTTGAAATTGCCATCCGTTGGAGATGTGTCCTATGTTTAGCCTTTCTTGCCAGCTCTTCCTGTGTAAAGATGAGCTCCTCTTGAATTGTCACACACTTGGGAGAGTGGAAGCCAGCAGGGCTGGCACAGGGAGAAGCTCCAGGATGCTTCCCTCCTAGCAGAGGCAGGGTAGCTCTGATGGCTCTCTACAGCTGGGTGCTCCAAAGGGCACAGTCTCAATGACACTTGCATTACCAGTCTTTAGGGAAGGGCTGTCCCCAGGAAAGTCCATGACCTTGAGCCAGGCTGTTCCTTTCAACCTAGGACAAGTCCCAGAGAGAGACTCCCAGAGCTGAGAGATGAGTGCTGTTTTTCTGGGCGGTGCTCGCTCTAGCAACTTCTGCTTCCCTCCAGTGAGCCACAGGTACCTTGTCTGCATCTCAGGGTCTGCTTCTGAGGGAGCCCTGGCTGAGAGAGCTCTATTGTAAAAGAAGGACTCCGCCAATGCCTGCCTTTTATCTCCCAAGGAGCAGCACGGGGCAGCAACTTGGTGCGGAGAAAGCACGGGACACCTGCAGTCAACAGAGCAGGGCCTAAGCCTCTCCCCAGCTGGAAGAGTGCTTGGACTAGAGAGCTCCTAATCTTCCCAAGTATTATTTTTCTTATCTTTCAAACTAAGAATAATGATAATTCATATCAGTCTATGGCATAGGTGAAATAAACTGTCAAATGAGATAAAAATTTGCAGAGCTTTTTGCATTACAAAGTGCTTACACATGATTTAAACATGAAAAGCCATTTTACCAAATTCTAGGAAACAAATTTTAAAATAACTGTGTTAGATGAGTGCCTGTGATAATTTCTGTTTCCAGCCTGCAAAATAGAGGCGTAGAAAGGGCTTTAACGTCTTTGGAGAAAAGTTAGAAGTAGAAGGCTCTGTAAGAATCAAAATAAGAGAAGTTACATTTGAATCTTTAGCTCTACAGCTTTAAAGCTGACCTTTACAAAAATCAGATATTAACCTCTAATATCTAAATTTCTTCATTTTAAGGGGAAAAAATAATTAGTTTTGTTATATAAGATTTCCTTTGTCTTGCATGTAAGAAACATTGAAATTTTAATTATTCCTTCATCAGCTATATATTGAGCACCAATTTTATGCCAGTCTTTGTTCTGGATACCATTAACTGTTTTGTCTTTGTTACACTGTTATTGTTATGGTTATTTTTATCATCTTTATTACTATGCTACCAGTGTTCAGAGAGAGGAAAGAAACATTTCAAGTCTGCTCATGTACTTGCTCTTCTATTTAAATCTTTGGGGCTATAGTTACTTATTTTCTGCAAGAAGTTCTTAAATTTTATTCTAGCTGAACCACAACATTTCATGTAATCAGGCAAAGTATCTGGCTTGCACCATTCAATAATAATTCATTAAAACAGGAAAATGCTACATTTATCTTCTTTTGTTTTTGTTTTGTTGTTGTTGTGTGTTTTTATTACAACTCTGGTAGTAAACAACAGAGGTTGTATGAGCAGGTTTAGGGCCTAAAGTTCAGTAATTTGGTTTGAAATCTTCTGCGTGACCTTGAAGAGGTTGTTTGACTCATTTGTGCTTACATTTATTCATGTGCAAAATGGGAAAGAAAACTGGTAAATCCTTTCTAAATTAGCTGTAGGAGTGAATGAGTTACTAGTACAGTGAGATCAGAACATAGTCCAATTCACCATCAGCTCTCAACAAATGTTTCCTCTTCTTACTATCAGTACCGGAAGCTAATAGAAGGTGGCTTCTCATTTACCACACATGTGATGGTGTTATTTCAAGTTTACTGCATCAGAATTCCACTGAGTCCCACTAAAATTACTCTCACCTCACATTCCCAATCATTTTCCCCAGTTCACAATTAGTGAAGAGTTAAGACTTCCTCTCTTCACCGCACTGCAAATAACACATTACTGTGCCGTGGCAGTGTGTGAAGATATTGTTTGCACAGTAGCCAGCAAACACATGTATTCAATAATCTGATACTTTCCTTATAAATAAAACAGCCTTTCCGAAGACACAGACTAGAAATGACGGACTTTTAATTATAGACCTACTTTTAGGGGTGTGCTTGTTGAAATGAGGATAAAGATTTTAAAAAACAGAAACTGAAGAAGGTCTTATTAAAACTTCCTAGTGGACTATCACAGGTATTCCAACAGTGTTCTATCTCTATCTTTTAGGCTTGTTTCCATCTTTGCTTTTGTAAACACTACATCTCTATTGCTGTGTTGATAAATACATGTTTGCACTGTTTTTTTTACAATTGCCTTGTCTTTACTTAATCATTCTGCATTTGCTTTTATCAATCTCAGAACTTACTATATTTGTGCTGCCTTAGTTTACCCCATTGTAGTAATTGCACACTGTTGCAACTGTTGATTTAGTATCTCCACCTCCTTCTTATTATTATGTGCATACATTTAGTCTCATTAAATACCAATAAGCTATTAATGACCCAAACTTTTGTCAAGCTCATATGATATGCCAAGCATTGTAAGAACAACTTTACATGCTTTTTATTATTTATAAAATGCTCTGAGGTCAGAATTATTATCTCCCATTTCTCAACAGGAACACTGATGTGCAGAGAATTGATGTGACTTACTCATATAGCAGGTAAGTGCCAAGAGCACTTTCAAATCAAATCAAATCTTCAAACAAAGCTTAGCATTGTGTGGCCTTCTTTCTAGGTTTCAGCATTTTATTGAAAGTAAACACCTCTCAAGTTGTATCAGATCCTCTTTTGATAGTCTGTTTTTGTATTTTGTATTTTTTCATAGTACTCACCATAATTGGAAGATTATCTAGACCCCCATAACAATATAAATACCAGTGATAAAGGTTCTTTGGGTATTTTACTTATCCTTGCTTTTTGAGTACATAGTACACTGCCTGGCATTGAGGGGCACACAAGAAACATGTACTTTATGAATACATGTATTAATGATAATTTTATAGAGGTTCCTCAGTATTGACATCTGGGCTGGGGATTTAGCTCAGTGGCACTGTGCCTGCCTTGCAAGTACAAGGTCCTGAGTTTGATCCCTTTTACAAAAAAAAAAAAAAAAAAAAAATACTGACGTCTAAAGAGGTCAAACTGCTGTCTTTCTGCTTTGTATTTAAAACAGCAGCCACATCTATGGTGGTAGGCACATATTAACAAAATAAGGAGAGTCCATCAGAGGCCAGGATTCTCTACTTTCAAATCAAACAACACCTTCTATTCTGAAATATTATGGACTCCCAGAAAATTGCAAAGAAGAGTACATCTATATATGTACTCCAGAGTGTATTTTTTCATAATACATATCATATAGTCATTGTGTTAGTTAACTTTCCATTACTGTGACAAAGTGTCTCAGATAATCATCTTCAAAGGAGGAAAGGTTTACTTTGGCCCATGGCTTCAGAGGTTTTTACCCATCATCACCTGGTCCTGCTGTCTTGAGCTTGTGCCACCAGAGGAGGGCAGAAGAGGGACTCACCTCATGGTTGCTGGGAACTAAACAGAAAGATCAGAAGAGGCTGGGGTCAGAAAAGCCCCTACAAAAGCACACCTCCAGTAATCTAACTTCCTTCCACTAAGCCCAATCTACTAAAGGTCCCACCACCTCCCAATATATCCATGGCAATTAATGGTTATGATAGAACAACTGGTACCAGACTCATCTTTCTGCCAGTCTGCCAGAGAAAGATGGAGAACCCAAGGAGAAGATGCTCATCATACTGAGTTGAAGACCCAGAGATTAGAGGGGGGACGAGAGATTAAGGTTGCTGGAAGTTATGGAGCAAATTGTAAGGGAGGAGGATCAGCAAGGACAATTTCCAAGTATCTGGTAAATGAGCCTCTGAGTCTCTCCTACACAATAAATTGCGGTATACACATTGGGAATCCACAGAGCTAGACAGAATATTCTAAGGGAAACTATTACTAAACTCCACACTAGGAAATAGTGAAATTCTGAAAAATCAGAGTTGAGAGATCCTATGAAACGCCTCAAAAATTCTTGAGATCCTGCAGGACATGCCTTAAAAGTAAGGCAAAATTTCATTGCACTAGTATAGACTAATCGCGACAATATTTAAAACCAAGCCTTAGCAGGATGAAGAAGAACTACAAGTTATAGAATTGCTACCCACAGCAAAATTCACTGTCTTTAAAAAAAAAAAAACAAAGTACAGACACTCAAAAGTGTAATATTCTCAATGATAAGCTTCTAAAAAATTATTAGGCATATGAAGAAGCAGCAGGAAAAATCCATGAGGTGAAGAAAAATCAATAGAAACAAACTCAAAAATGTCAGAATGATTGAATAAACTGAGAAGAACTTTGAAAAAGTAGCTATAAATATGTTCATGGATTTACTAACATAATGACCAAAGAAAAGATAGGAGCCAGAACCAGAAGAAATTTCTAGAGTTAAAAAATAACAAATTTGAAATAAAACAGTTACTACCGAAGCATAACAGGATCTAAGAAAGTGCAAGAGAAATGATTAGTAAACTTAGTATGGCGGTGACAAACAACCACACTGAACCACACAAAACACTGAAAGAAGTGGACACAGCCTTGGGACACTAAGCAAAGGCTCAGTGGAACAAAACCGAGAAGTATGACACATGTGTAATTGGATGTCCAGAGGGAGAAAAATATTTAAAGTATAATAGCCAAAATGTTTAAAATTTGATACACATTATAAAGCCATAGATAAAAGAAGTGAAACCAAAGCGAGAATGTCACACACAGAAAAAATCACACCAATGAACATCATAATCAAATCACGGGAAGTTATTCATAAAGACTGAAGTATAAAATCAATCCTAGGAAAAAAGAATTGCTAAATATGGGAAAGACAAAGTACTGAGTGAACAGACAAACTCAGATTGGGAAAAAATAATTTCCAGGTAGTCCTCAGACAAAGGACTAATATCTAGAATATTAGTCTATATCTAATATCTAGTAAAAAAGTAGAAGCCTCGAAATAAAAGAATGAAAATATGACAAGTGAAATGAATAGACGCTTTCACAGACTAAATACAAATGGCCAATAACTAAAGGAACTTTGCTGAAAACCACCCATGGGAAACATATAGCTGCCCTATGTAATGCTGAAAATCTGAACCTTTTGTCCCTAAGATTAGGAACAAGGCAATTGTTCCTTCTTGTACTATTTCCACTGGACATAGTACTGGAAGATCTAACAATCAATAGAATAATAATTACAATAAGCAAATTGAAATGATAGAGGTAAAACGGTGGGAAGACGTCATGGTCACAAATGTAAAGAATTAAACCATTAAAAGATGCTAGAATTAAAAACTAAATTAGATCTCAGAGGCAAAATTATTATATAGACATCAATTATTTTTCTATTTCCTACAGCAGTTAAGGAATTTAAAGAGCACTGTCCTTTACAATACCTTGAAAATGCCTAAAATATGTAAGAAACAATAATATTACATGCAAGACAAGTGATAACAATAAAATTTTGCTCAGAGAAATTAAATATTAAATTAATGAATAATATGTCACATTCATAGATAGGAAAATTTAAAATTGCTAAGATGTTCGTTTGTTCTAAATCCATCTATAGATTCAGCATGTCACCATTCAAAATCTGGAGAATATATTCTGTAAAACATTGAAAAAATACTAAGAACTAAAAGAGACAAGCTGATTTTTAAAAATTAGAAAAGTTTACTCAACTTTTGAGCACATTCTAAAGACATAATATAGAGCCATAATAATCAAGACATCATGGTGTTAGCAGAAAGGCAGACTTATAAGACAATAAAACAGAACTGAGGCTGAATAGAGGCTCATAAATGCATGATAAGATCAATTTTGACACTTTGTCACATGTACCAAGGGAATCAGTGGGAATCGGTGGTGTTTTACACAAATAGTGTTGGAAATCCTATATTTACATATAATTTATTTTGGGTTTACTTCCATTTCTTACTTTGTTGGATAAGACACACAGTTAATGTTTTTCCCATTACTGTTTAATAGAAATGTTTTCTGATACAAAGTTCTCTTTAAAATATATATATACTGGGCTGGGGATTTCGCTCAGTGGTTCTGCCACCTGCCTCGCAAGCAAAAGGTCCCAAGTTTGATCCCCGGTACAAAAAAAAAAAATGCTGTATTAACATTATCAAGTGTTTAAATGGTATTTACATTATCAAGTGTTGAAAAATAATCACTACTGAACTGAAAATTGAGTTGCTTTTGCACATGTCACGTAACCATAGTAAGTAACCCCAGTGAAACCAAAAGTACCTTTGGGTTTTTATTTCTCTACTACTAAATTGTACAAAAACTATTCCAGTTAATATTGGTGATGACAGTTTGGTAAGTTTAATTATAGCACAATAAAATGCAAAACTCAAATATTAGATTCACATAGAGAAAATATTTACCAAAGACTTGTCTGAAAACATATCTTGGTCTACCTTTCATTTGAACATCTCTTAAATAGCCACAGATTCTTAAACTGAAAGTAAAGGGAGATAATCCATACTCATTTAGATGAAGGAGAAAGCAATACAAACGTTTTGGTTGTGATTCTACGAGTCCAAATAATGTATTCGAAGGTTGAATGAGTCTTTCATAAAATTGCTTATATTTTCAGAATCTAGGGATAGCAGAGAGTCAGACTGTGGGGGACAGGAAGTCTCCTCACCATTTTCTGTCCTTACATCCACTGATAAGCAGGATTCTCAGCAGGAATAAGGCGATCACAGACTGGCAATACAGGGGAAAGCCAGAAAAAAAGGGGAGAAAAGCCCTGGTTTCAGTTAATGTTCACCATAGGGGCTCCAGACTTTCTGTTTGTAAAACCTGGTTGGATGATAGCACAAGGACCCGAGTTCAATCCCTGGCACCGAAAAAAAAAAAAAAACAAACCTGGTTGGATGGGATGATTCTAGGCAACCTTACTGAAACTGCATCATTCTTGAAATTTAAGCAATTCGCTCATCTTTTTTGTCTTTCATCTCAGAAATTTGTTCCCCGAGTTCTAAGATGACCTTCTTCAGATTTTCACAGCTTTCTTCTTAGCTTTCTATTTCTGATGACTGCCTAGGTTATTTTCTAAAGATGGCTCAATTTCTTCTTAAGGTAGAGGGGTTTTTTTGGAGCAGTTTTAGGTTCGGAGCAAAACTGAGCAGCAGCTACAGAGAGCCCACATAGAAATTCAGACCTCAGACATACATCATCTCTTATGTTATCATTATTCCCAACCAAGCATTAGAAATAATGACACTGCACTGGCACGATGATCACCAGGAGTCCATCCTTTCAATTAGAGCTCAGTCTTGGTGTTACACATTCTAAGGGTATGAGCAAGTGCATAGCACACGGACCCACCATGACAGTGTCATACAGAATCATTTGTGACTTACACATTCCTCTGTGCTATGCTTACTTGTCTCTCCCTGCCCTCAACCTCTGGTATGCACTGATTTTTTCGCTATCTCCATAGTTTTGCCTTTTATACAATATGATTTTTGCAATCATACTGCATGTAGCTTTCTCATATGGGCTTCTTTCACTTAGTTATATGCATTTACATTTTCTCCATGTGCTTTCATGTCTTGAGAGTTTGTTTTTAGCACTGCACCCCATTTCATTGTCTGGAGGTACCATGATTTATTTACACTTTCACTTACTGTAGGACTTGTTGGTTGCTTCCGGGCCTTGGCAATTGTAAGTACAGATGCTATGAATATTTTCCTTTAATTTTATTTTTTCATTAGTACATATTTGCAATACATACTGTTTGCATTCCTGCGTGGAGTCCATCTGTATCCATAATGCAGTTTAATCCCCTTTCCTTGCTATTCTTCCCTCCTCCCTCCATCTCGATTCCTTTCCCATTTGAGAAAGATCTCTCTCCCGATTCCCTATTATCTGTTTTTAATTTTGCTTTTTACTTGTAATTTTGGCTTCTCATATAGGAGTAACCATGTGATATTGAAGCTTGTGTGTCTGATTTATTTCACTTAATGTTATGGTCTCATGGTGCATCTATTTTCCTAAAAATGACTCAAATTTATCTTTCTTTATGGCAGAGTAGTGCTCCAAAAGAAATGCAGAATATTATTGGCTAGTTCTACTTTTGGGCAAGTAAGGTCTTTAAAAAAAAAAATTTTAAACCAAGCATGGTGGCACTTACCTATAATCCAAGCACTTGAGTAGCTGAGGCAGGTAGGTTGTGGCAAGCTCAAGGCCAGCCTGGGCTTCACAGTGAGTTCAAGGCCAGCCTGAACGACATAGTGAGACCCTGGCTCAAAAAACAAAAAACAAGAAAATTTAATATTTTTGTTGTGATGATTGTATGTTTGTATATATAGTCATAAGAGATGATACAGAGATCCAGCATACCATTACCTAGTTTCTCCCAGGGATAAGGTTTGGCAGAACAATAGTAGGACATCACAGCCAGTGCAGATTCATACAATCCAGAGCTGCCCAGTTTTACGTGTGTGTGTGTGTGTGTGAGTGTGTGTGTGTGTTTGTGTGTGTGTGTGTGTGTGTAGACCACATAGCCATTCATCTATTGATGGATACATATGCTCAGGAACAAAGCAAGAGGCATCATAGTCCTGAACTTAAAGTTATATGACAAAGCTACAGTTAAAAGACAAAAGCATGGAACTGGCACAAAGACAGACATGAGGGTGAATGAAGCAGAATAGAGGATGCAGAAGCAAACCCAAGCACTTTCAACTATCTAATCTTTGATAAAGGTCCAAAAACACACACTGGAGGAGAGATTCTCTTTAATGAATGGAAAACTGGCTATCCAGGTGCAGAATATTAAATCTGGATCCATATCTCTCACCATGTATTAACTAAAATCAAAATACATCAAAGAACTGCTATAAATATTGATGTGCAGATATTTTTAAATTTTCAGCTTCTTTGGGTAAATAGAAAGGGTTGTGATTCCTGGGTCATACCCAAGAGGATGTTTAGCTTTATACGAAACCACTGAAGTGTCTTCCCCAGTGGCTCTACCATCTTGCGTCTCTCCAGCCCAAATGAGACTTCCTGTTGACCCACACTCGCATCAGCTGGTGAAAAGCAGTATCATTCAATCATCCCAAACACTGAAGTATTCTGGATTTTCACCATTTCAGTAGGTGTACTGATATCTCATAGTGCTTTTAATTTGCATTTCCACTGATATACGCTGAGGAACATATCTTCTTATGCTTATTATGTACAAATATATCTTACATATGTAATATTTTAATGTTTGTATATTTCTGATAAAGTGTCTTTTAAGGCATTTGCTCTAGTTTTTATTGGGCTTTTGGTTCTTACTTTTGAATTTTAAAAGTTCTTTGTATATTTGTAGTAACAAGTCCTTTATGTCTACTGCAAATAATTGATCCCAGTCTGTAGATTTTCATTTCATTACATTGACAATTAAAATTTTATTTATTATTAAAATATTAATAAAATCTAATTTATCAATTCTTTCTTTCATGGATTGTGCTTTTGATGTTGCAACCAAAAACTCCAAGATCCAAGGTTCAAGGCAATTTAGATTTGTTCCTATATATTATCCTAGGAAATTTGCATTTTATAAAAATTAAGTCTTTGATCCATTTTGAGTTAATGTATCACAGGATGTAAAGTTTGTGTCTAGATTCTCTTTTTTTTCTTTTCCTTCTTTTCCTATGCAGGTGGATATCCAGTAGTTATTCCACCATTTACTGAAAAGGTTACCTTTTCTCCATTCTATTATCTTTTCACCTTGGTCAAAGACAAGCTGACTGCATTGATGGGGACTTCTGAACTCTTAGTTCTGCCCTCCTCAATGTCTACATTACATGCCTTGGTCACCATTACATCATGGTGAGTTTGAAAGTCAGCTAATGTCAGTCCTCAAACATTGCTATTCTTTTTTTTTTTTAAGAGTAGGAAAAATTTATTGGGAGAAAGAAAGCTTCTGTCTAAGAGAGACAGAAGGGGGACCGGAAAGTGGGTTGCCCACACACCCCACTCTACAAAGATGTTTTATACAGCAAAGCCATGTGGTGAGGCGGGTACAAAGTGGGACAAAATTATAAGACCCAATGGAAACTTACAAGGTGGGCATGAGGTGGGACAAAGCCATGACCAACCAGTAAGATTACAAATACAGTCACCCAGATAATATTGATTAAATGGGGGTCAAATGGGGGAGCAAGTCACATAGCAAGCTTACAATGATTTTCAGTAAGGTGGGGGTCAGGGATATTTCCTGGAGAGGCTGGGCTAAGACCTTGACCCCTCATCCAGGTGATTGACACCTGTTTAGAATATCAATCACTGCTATTCATCCTAATGAGTGTGGTAGTTTCTCTCCTTTTACAATGCTGGCCTTCAGTGCATGTGTCTTCACTCTCCTCCATGTTGGCTCCTCCTGGTCTGGCCCTGTCTAACTGCCTACAAGATATCTAATAAATTTACCTATCTGCAATATTCCCCTGTCTGAAGAAGTACCCCTAACTGCTGTGAAGGGGCAAAGGGCAAAGACAGTTCTGGCTACTTCCAGCTGAAGAGGGTCGTAGTTTTGATCAGCAGTTAGAGTTACTCTACAGGGGATCTATCTAAAGGCCCTGCATAGGTGCCAGGCATTGTCATCTTGGTAGCCATATAGCTTTGAGTCTGGAGGAGACAAAAGTCAAACAGTTAAGAATATATGGGCTAAATAATAAGGTCAGCAGGACTGCTATGAATATAGCCAACAAATTTTTCCACTGGGAGGAACTTAGTAATAGCCTCCTGCAAAGAGGGTAAGGAGAAGGTCCAGGGGACTTCAGAATCCAACATAAAAATTGTATTGTACAGTTAGTTTAGCAGTTATGAGCTGTTTACAAGGTCGATCTGGTGGATCACAGTAAAAGAAGTCTAGCACATTTGTCATTGGTCCCATTAGTATGACTGTTTGGAGTTTGGCAGCCTCTAGGAAAGAATAAACAAAACTTTTAAGAAACTAGAACATGCGTACTCTAAGCATGAGTACACTAGAATGAAAGGGCAGGTTGGGGAGAAAGTCATACTTAGAAATTGAAATAGTGATTGTAACCTGCTGGCTCTTAGATTCTTTCATTGATAAAGGTTATGTATAAGTCTGGTACTTTAAGAAGAGACAATTGAAAAAATTTTGCTTAAAAATTTAAAACTCTAGCTGAGCTCTTATAGATTTTGCCATAGTTTTTT
>NW_004624731.1:12657845-12670267 GCF_000247695.1 Heterocephalus glaber | reverse complement strand
TGTAATTGTGTTGTATACCTACAATGTACCAATAAAAGAATTTAATACAAAAAAAAAAAAAGAATACATGCCTGAAAATGTCTTCTATTTTAGTCTCCTATCTGTTTGGCAGGCCAGTGGGGGCCTTGTATAGGAACTGCTTCTGTTCCAGTAGGAGCCAGTTATTCCCCTGGCTCTTTGAGCTTCCAAAATTAAGATAATATTTGTCTCTCCATGTAGTAGCAGCTTGTAATACTACTTGTCTCTCATTAGAAATCAATGTTTAAGAGCAGCAGTACATCTTTCTAATCTAGTCCAATGGTCTGAGTAAATTCTCCAAAGACTTCAATGTTCATAACAGGATCATCTGAAAACTTTCTTAGGTCCCATTTGATCTGTCTTAGATCACTGAGAGAAAAAGACACATGAACACCAGTAGTCCCATATTTGCCATTTACTTCCTGCAAGGGATGTTGCCTTTGAGGGACCTGAACAATTTAACTAAGGATGGGTATAGCCCCAGGGAAGTTAATTATGGCTGGCCTAGGTATTCCACCCTCAGCACCTGGTAGTTAGGGCAAGGAGTAGCCTCAGGTTTAGAGGTACTGAATGTCTTAAGGGTGAGGTGTCTCCTTTTTTATGGCCCAGATTTACATTTGAACACAAGCAAGAATTACTTCTTAATTTAAAGAAAACTCAACATAAGAGTATTTTGACCATTTCCTCTCTTTTACAGTATAATTCTAATTGTGAGATAGCATCATAGTACTTTTTTCTGTTTACTTGGCTTTAGGTGGTAGACACACTGACTCCAGTGTAGAGAAATGCTGAATTGCTCTTAATATATTCCAAAGAAGTAAGAGGTTCAGATATGGAGTTCCTAATCTGAAACAAGAGAAACAAATATGATGTCCCATAAGTCTCTGCTTGATTCCTGTGCCCTCTAAGGCATCCCCAGGGCATCCCCCAAGGTTCATACCATTCCAGGGTAGGTAGCTACCATCTGGAGAGAGAACCAGATAATAAAACCAGAGTGGACTATCTACCCTTTACCAGCACGTGATCTTATCTTCCTCAGGGAATTCATATCCTTACTCTAGTAAGTACTCTTAAAGTGCAAGTTACTATTGACTTCAGCCATAACAATCATGTTTAGAGAAGTATTGCTAGCAAACCAAGAGATTTAAACCATTGCTTTTTAGTTCCTTGAAAGAGAGAGGAAAATAGGTCAACAGTCAAATTAGGGCACTTTTCCTGCTAAAGAGATCATCTACAAAGATGGTAAGTCAGAGATTCTGCCCTGGGCCATAGGGCAGAGAAAGCTCTGAGACATTTCTGTTGTCTATCAGTCATTTAGGCAACTTTTATTAGCAGCAATACAAAGCTACTCCTTTAAGGTCCATTTTAAATTCACTAAGTATTTGAAACTCATAGGTCCTCCTAGTGGCCACAATCTACATAGTAAAGGCACTCCTCAATTTCCTATGCACGTATGAATGAAGAGAAATCCTGGCTAAAGTAGTCCCATATTCTAGTTAGGATGTAAAAACACAAATGTAAGTTACTGATTGTTATTTTCCCTAGTGTAAGACAAAACAGTTGTTTGGAGTTGCCTTAATCTGACTTTCTGGAAGGAGGAGCAGTCTGACTACTAGGAATTTGGAAATGAACTCCCAACAAGTTGGAGAAAAGTTTAAGGGGAGTTTTTAACTCACTAGCAGAAAGAAAAAGTCCAAATAAAGCTCAAGCTGGTTAAACATCCAAAAATCATCATATAGCATTTTATAAGTCCACAGTCAACATTCCAAAGTCCACAGGCTATCAGCAAAGGTATTTTTTCCCCTATACACATAAATGATGAAGACTATGTCTAAGAGGGAGAAAAGGTTAAGGTAGCTTTTACTCTATCAAAGATTTGTTTTGTGCATTTGACTAAAGGTCTGTCTTATTATAGTAGAGAAACAGTCCAAACCTGTAGCTCAACCGTTAAGGGAGGCTTCAGAAAGGGCTCTGATGGCATCATTTCAGAACACTCCGAGACAGAGGATATCTGATGATCACTGACAGAGTCCCCCTTTCAATTCACTGAGGAGTCCAGATGGGGCTCCATTCTATTATCTTTTCACCTTGGTCAAAGAGCAGCTGACTGTACTGATGGGGACTTCTGAACTCTTAGCTCTGCCCCTCTGAGTGTCTATACTGTGCTGCCTGGGTCACCATCACATCATGGTGAGTCTTAAAGTCAGCTAATGCCAGTCCTCAAACATTGCTATTCTTCAGTTTTATGCTGGCTGTTCTAGGTCTTTCACCTGTCCACATACAATTAGAATCAGCTCATCAGTAGTCACAATGTACACAAAATAAGTCTCTGGGATTGCGTAAAGGAACACAGGAAGAACTTGCGCCTGGACAGTATTGAGTCTTCCTGTGCATGAGTATGGAATTTCCAAATTATTTAGTTCTTTGATTTCTTTCATCAGTGTTTTATAATTTTCCTTATAAAAATCTTGAACATATTTTGTTAGATTCATACCTAAGCACTTAATTTGTTTGCAGGTTAATGTTTTTAATTTCCAATTATATATTAGTTCATTTATGGTGCATAGGAACCTTATTTGCATTTTTGTGTTAACCCTGTGTCTTGTGACACTGCTGCAACTCCTTATAAATCCCAGGAAGATTTCTGTCCATTTTTTTTTATTGTCTCCTGATAGATTTCCCTCCAATTTAGGGTGGCTGCTATATATAATAGCTACCTTCTTTCCAACATGTCCCTACTCCCACCAAAAGAGTAACCTTAATACTTGCTCTCCTCCTAGCAACTAGTGACATCACAGGCTTCTCTAGTCCCTAGCCACTACCTCACTCAACCCCACCTCAGCTCCTACAAGCCCCAGCCCCACTCCTATAAAAGGCACTTGCTGCCTTTTATAGGAGCCATATTGCTTTTGGAGCCATATTGCTCCTGGCCATATTGCTTTTGTCTCTCCTTTGTTCGGAGAAAACCCCGCAGATCTATTCCCCTAATAAAGGTTTGTTGTGGCCTGGTCTGGTCTTGGTTTTTGGCCTTTTACCTGACATATCCATATTTATGTCATCTATAAACAAAAAAGTTTTGTTTTGTTTTTTCATTCCTAGTCTGTACAGCTTTTCTGCTTTGTCTTTCTTGCATTACCTAGGACCAATTTTTCATACTCCCTTTGAGCAGAGGTAACCCTGTTAGTCTTTAGATTTTCAATGAATTGGATTAAAGAGTTTGGGAAAAGTTGGACTCTCCCACCAGTTACATAAAATTAGCTTTCAACAGACTAAGGTCTTAACAAAATTCAGAAAGCCATGTCAGTGTTAAGTCCAGCTGAGCATATGACTGTCTCACACAGGAAGCTATGGAAATTGGACTTACCTAGACAGCACCTTGCTGCATAGGGTTCCAAACCCATCAAGCCCTGCACTTTTCCATAGCATTTCCACCACACTGGAGCTCATCACAGAGCCCCATCTGGTAGCTCTGGCTCTAACAAGGCTAGAGAATGTTGCAGGATTTTCCCTGAAACCCAACCTAGCTGGAATCATCAGTGGCTCTGGACAAATGGATGAATATCTACAATTAATGCAAATCCTCAGCCTACCTAGTACCCCAAGACTGTAATCCCGGTGCTCCCGGAGGCTGAAGCAGGACAATCACAAGTATAAATCCAGCCTTGGCAACTCAGGAATTACTCTCAAAATTGAAATTGGGCTGGGGATATAACATAGTGGAAAGGCCCTAGATTTGATCCCCAGTGACAAGAAAAGAAAAGAAAAGAAAAGAAAAGAAAAGAATTTGCAAATTCTCATTGTTATCTAGTACTTCTTTTCTTTCCTTTGTCTTAAGATTTTTAAATCAAAATATTTATACTTAATTGTGAAAATATACTATGAAGTATATTATCAAATATATTTAAAATACAGTATCTATATCTCATTTAGTCATAAAAAGTATAATATAGAATAAAGTATAAATATATAATACAATTAGAATTAGAAAAATATTTCTTTAGAAAACATTTTGAACATAATTGTTATCAAATCCCATATTCAACCACTGCTCACACTATATCACATTTGTCTTTCTTTTTCGCATTCATCCTCTACACTTACAAACACAGATTTCCAAAATGATTTCAAAGTCATTTACAGATATTTGTCACAACAACATGTGTCTATAAAATGAGACTCTTTCTGCATTGTAATATACTGATATCACACGTATCAAAATTATTATCCTTCTAATGTGATCTGATGTTCAATTTATATTCTATGCCTTCTCCTTTCCCATTTTCCAATGGAGTCTAACCAAGAATGGGCATTGCATTTGGATTTTAGAGCTCTTGACTCTCCTGTGTACATTTTTATTGAAGCATCACGTACATATTTTTGGACCTCGTTACTTTGCTTGGAACAGAACCTTTGTGTTGATTTTTGGACTTACTGAGATAAGACATATTTACCACACAAAACTGTAGATTTTCTTCTAATAATTCATCTACCTCCATCTAATAGATTTTGATGTCGCCTTCTCATTATCATTCAGCTTGATGCATTTTATATTTTTCTTGAAATACTTTTCTTTGACCCAAGAATTGTTTAGAAAGTTATTATTTAAATTCAAATCTTTACTTTTACTTTTTAAATATGGCTACCAGAAAAAAATTTAAACTATATGTAAATTATTTAAATTATGTTTTCAAATTACATATGGAGGTTTTTATTATATTTGTATTGGAGAGTACTGTATTATATTCTTACTAATTTTCAAACTTTGATTTATCTGTTATAAGAATGTCTTTGGTTTGTAACAAGTTAAAGATTATACTCTGCTCTCCTAGTTTTGTAGTATTTTCATTAAAATAAGATTTTACTTCATCATATTATTTTTCCCCATGTATTAAAACAATTGTATCTTTCTCATGCTGTATAATAGGGTGCTGAATTATATTAAAAGTACTGTTTCTTTTTGCTTTAGAATTGGTCTTTAATTGATAGTAAAAATGAAAATTAAAGGTGGAGAATGGGAACTCTGAGTTAGAAAACTAAACTCACAATAACATAGAGTCACTGACATCAAGGTTACAGAGTCTTTGCAATTCATTGAAAGAAATGAATGAGCTGAGCCAGGGATGTGGCTCAGTGGTTCCATCTCCTGCCTAGCAAGGACAAGGTTCTGAGTTCAATCCCTGGTATCAAAAAAAGAGAAAGAAATGAGTGAGCAATTAAGAAAGGTACTAAAAATCATACCCAGAAAGTTGTACAATTGAGAAGGCAAATCTAAAAAGAATGATGTTCCTGCAGTTTTGTGAGGTCACCCAAACTAGTATGGTCTAAAGTTTACATGAAATGTGACAAAATAAAATCTCAATTGATCATCGTCATTTATTTGCTCCCAATCTAGAGAGAAGAAAATATGCACCCTGACAATTTCACCTTCTTCATCCCAAGAATCATCCACACATCTGACAAGAGTCTCCTTCATCTTTTAGAAAAATGATGATATTAACTGGCACCATTATAATTACTTCACAATCACCTTAACATAAGATATTAATTACCAAAAGTCACCTTTGATTTAAAAAACTATGTAAATAAATGCAAAGCAGAATCTCCTGAAGAAAAAGTTTCACTGATTTTATATTAGTTTACAAAATAATGCTTCCAAGACTTTCAGGCAGACTAAAAAACATCACGTTTGATAATTGAAGCTATTTTCCAATTTCCTCCAATACTCCACTATTATACTTCCCCCATCAGAACCTAATTCTCATGGATATTTTACTGAGCTCGCTCCACAACCAAGATGGTAATCAAGGCATGGATGGGAAGATGATGTAAATCTTCATGTTTAGCACCTTGCATTCTGGTTTATTCCTGCATAATGACTTAACAGATCTTACTCACAGGCATTACACCAGAATTAGGGTAATCATCCATTTTCAGGTCTCAGGCATACCACACAGTCATCGTTCAGTAGTAATATTGTGGAGTAAAAAATAAGCATTTAAAATCAGTGTGGGACTTATAACCTTAATGAATAAATTCTCTACTCATTTCTACTTCTCTAGTTGGGATGGAGTTCCTGTTTGTCCATTTATTTCCCCCAAACCTAATGATTAATTTTGAATTTTGAAATACTGTATTAGTTTCAAAAGACTCTCCCATGTATCATGCCCTACCTTTTTTTTCTTTTTAAATTTCTGGCTTACTTCCATCCTTATCTATTTTCAAGACTGATTCTTCATGCTTTTGAAATTATGTAAGCAAAATAAGTTAGAAAAACAAAACCACAAATATAAAACATAAAAATGTCACTATATTAATTTCTCAAGAGAACTAAATGAATACTCTTACATCAAAACAAAATGCAAACTGTCTTGACTTTCTTTATTTTTAAAATTTTATTATCTATAATGGAAATAATTGATTTTTAATCACTATAGTTGTGGAAGAATATAATTGCACTTTTAGAAGAAAGTAATTGTACTTGTAGAAATATATTATTCTGTGATCGACTACTTCTATACTAATATGCAAATAAAAATTTCCTTCCTTGATACACCTAGTAGTATCTTTATCAGTTTTGGAGCTATTAATGGATTAGACTGAGTTAGAAATCATGATGTTATGTGGCAACAGTACCAATACTTAGTGACTCTAGCCATATGACTCTTTTCTTTTTCTTTTCTTTTCTTTTCTTTTCTTTTCTTTTCTTTTCTTTTCTTTTCTTTTTTTAACCAAAGAGAGCCAGAAGTGTCATAGACCAAATTCAGGCTGCTTCTTGAGAACAGTAAACATTTAGAGCATTAGTTAAAGGGAAAAAGTAGACAACTTGAAACCACTTTTATGATTAAATCCTACAGCATGTTTGTCTGCTATACCAGTAACATAGAAACAAAAAATATAGATTTTAAGGATTTACATTTAAATCTTGAATGTAGTGGTCCCTGGACAGATAAGATAGTTCAATATTATACCTCCATCCATTTTAACACTTTTTATCCAAAAATATATCTAAGCAGCAATGTAACCTTTTTTAAAGTATGAATGGTGGTCACATTATTATATCATTCCTGATACTTACTTTGTCCTTTCTATTTTTAAACTAGGTCTCCATGTGTTATTTTTATTTTATCTTACTTTTATTTTTATCCTGCTTTTATTTAACTGACAAAGACAAGTAGATTTATACTGTTAGCCTGAAAAACAACATTACTGTTGGTCATTTCTTAAATTATAAACTATGTACATTGAAACTTCAAGAGTCCTCAGAAAAACAAGAATTCAAAACCCTACTGCAATGATATAAATGCTAATGGGGAACTAAATGACACTGTTAGCTACAGCTCATTTTGCAGTTATAATTAGGGGCCAGCAGATGTGGGCTTGTCACTGGAAAACTTCCTGGGAATCCCTGAAGCAGAACTACTGAGCTGTCAAGTGGGTCTGAAAGGGACACAGTACACTCCCAATAAGGGTCATTCGTGGAAGTGACCTCCTACAGTCAGAAACCGACATGTGTATACTTCATGGCTAATGTGGAGAATGAGATTTTTTAACTTCAAAAACTCCTCCAAACCTATCCATTGATATTACATGGCTGTTTTCCAAACTCACTGACATCTGTGCAAAAGCCATGTTGGCCTTTATCAAGATAGTCCCAATGCTCTGAGAATGAATAGTGTGCCTGTCCAGGTCTAGCGAGGTGTCCAAATTTAACACAAATCCAACATCTCCATTCGGCCGTAAAAGAAACCTGGACAAGTAAATATTTCCTGAAGTCTACTGATGAAACAACAAAGGTAAACTTACGTTTTATGACAAGGGTCAAAAAAAAATTTTTTTTAAATCTTCTTTGCCTCACTTTATTCTAAGTTCCTCTCATAATACAGCACCTACTCCTCAAATCCTTTTCCACCTCGTCCAAAGCTTCAATTCTCAAAAACAATCTCACCTTTACTCAGCTCCTCCTACTCTCACTACAATTCCCATCACCCAAATCTATTTTGTTCTTCAGGGAGGATTCTTCATTCTTTCCCTCTAAATGAATATATCTCTCAGAGTAATTAGACACAATTCTTCTCACCCACTCTCTTATGGAATGATGCAATCCCAATCCCTTGGCAAAATATAAAAATAACTTTCCTTTAAGAAATTTGAGGCTAAGGACATGGTGTTGCTAGGTTTTGCAAATACAAATACAAGAGACCAAATTAAAAGTAAACTGTGGGGAAATATTCTGAAGAACATCTCAAAAAATAATTTAGACACACTTATACTAAAATATATGCATGTTGTTTACCTGAAATTAAATTTTAACTGGTGTTTTACCTTGTTATCTACAACCCTTGAAGGGAAGATGTGTGAAATACTTGTGTACCTGTGACGTTTGTATAGCATAGAGATTGAATTAACAGCTACGGTTCCCTGGCATGTTCTGTTATTAGTGAGATGGGCAACTTACAGAGGACACAGTTTGCTGTGGGTTGGTTTCCTACACTTTCCACTGCCATTTCTCCACATGCCTGATATCTATGGTCAGGTACTGAACCGTATTTTGGGAAACCATTCTCACTTTTCATGCATCAACACAGAGACTTTTATGGAAACACATTAGGAATGTTGCTCAAATCACCCCAGCAGTGAAAGGTGGCAGTCTCATATTGGTTTTTGTAGACAAGATCTGCATCACTAACTCCAAGTTCTCTTCAGACTCTAAGACAGAAGAGCAATGGAAGACAGAACAACTCAATCTCTAAGATGCCTTAAGATAGAAGATGGTCCAGGCCACTTTCAGACTTGATTCCTATGCTGAATTAGATGTGTGATCCAAGTTTCCTCTTTCATCTTTCTGACAAATAAAGAAATTTTTTGGTTAATTAATAACCAAAGATTTTAAAGCAATTGACCTAAAACTCCTTGCATTAGTGGCTTTTGTACTAATGTACTCAAGCCAAATTATTTAGGATGTAAAGAGATAGATTTAAGATAAATTGTTACATGCCATTATTAGTTTATAGGCCATGTGCACTGTTAATTGAAGTGGTAAAAATAAAACACTTAGGACAAATAGTGCAGCTCATTTAATCTTAGAAGTTGAATATACAAATGAAGAGTGAAATCTGGCCTTGCTTTTACTTTTTGGATCAAGCTTTATTAACTGAAGGATGGATTTTAAGGCAAAGAAAGAAGGGACTCAGGCCCATGGTAATCCTTAGTCATAAAACATATCCCATTACTGAGAGCCTCTGGTCTGATAGGAAAGGAGAATGTACTGCTGACGGCTGGCCTGTGGTACCCACAGATAACACTGAGAGTGTGGGTTGCTATTATGGAGCAGCAGACAGTGTATGTCTTAAAAAAGGAGCCAAAATATGGTCTGTCTTCTCCTTGTGGATCCAGGTGTCAAAAGAAGCAAAGAGTACCAATTGCTCTTTCTATTATAGCTAAGCACTAGTCGAAGAATCTATATTTCTTATCCCTATCAGCCCAGTGGATTTAGACATCCAAAAACCTAAGGGAGAACTATTTTATTACCACATCCAATCACAGTTCAAGTGATTTGGATAAGGCTACACTTTTCATTTGATTTTCTATATAATAGTAAATATTCAGAAGAGGGGTCATTTTCTGGTCAAGGTGACTGACTGGCCACGATTATCAGGGGCAAGAGTACTGATCCTGTAATGAACATGAGGAGCACTGGTTGGATCCAGGGAAGTCATAGTATTCCTTTGTGCAGTGATCAAACAAGGGTAACTGCAGTGATCAATAAACATGAGATCACCAAGAACTTGGATCTCACAGGAATAAAATTCCCTGTTACCTGAGAGGTAAGAAATACCATTCAGGTGATATGAGGCAGACAACAGGAGCAAAGAGGAATGAGTGTGGGAAGGATGCGGGTGTGTGCCTTTGATTTGCTCAGGTAAAGATCATACCCCCAATCCTGAGAAAGCTGGGATTGTATTAACTTATTGTTCTGTGTTCCTTCACTTTCCCCAATATACAAAGCAAGGTAAAAGCAAGATCAAAGTGATACCACCCACAATGACGAGGACACCCGGAAACAGTGGTGAAGGCGCTAGGTCATTTCCATTTACCGCCCCATCTCTTTCCACTCACCTCTCTCTTGCTAGTGCTGCATATTAGCTTGTCAGCCTCGGGCCAGGTGCTCAACTTTTTATGTACTAATTTCCATGTGGTATCTTATACACTTGAAAAAGACACATTATTTACATAAATTTTGAAGCTTAATTCTAAAGTGATCATCCAGGAGCCCTCTACCCACATGAAGAAGGTAGAGATTTTTAATTTTTTAATTTATTCTGGGAGAGAGTAATTAATATTATTTACTTATTTTATTTTTAACCAATGCTTAAAAATTATACATCTTTATGGAGTATCTACCATATGACATTTTAATACTTGTGTGATGTTTAAATCAAGTTAAGCATATCTATCTCCTCAAATATACAAAGGGTGATCAAAATATATGATGAAATATGTGATGTAAATTTTAACAAATTAATACAGTAAAAGAATTATTTCCACTCAAAATACTCCCCTTTGCATCGAAAATGCTTTTGCCACTCTCTGAAGTAGTTCTGGAAGTCTTCTCTCATGAGTCTCTTTTAGAGGAATGATCAAAAATATGGCAAATCCTGCTGGCAAGTGCCATCCAATGGAAAAGCAGGCTAGTAAAACCATTACTGTGTGTCATCTACTTTATTCACCAGAATTGGCACTGGGTGTCTTCCAGCTCTTCCCCAAACTCAAAATGACCACAAAAGGGAATGTTTTGAGTCAATTCAGGACATGAAAGCAGTCACGATAACACAGCTAATGACACTCAGGAAAGAGGACTCCAGAGCTGCCTCAGAAAACAGGAACAATGGGATAAGTGTGTTCAAAGCTAGGGGGGTGATTTTGAGGGGGATTAGTGGGAATGTGTCTTTTAAGTGCAATAATTATTTTAATTTAAACATTCATTGTATTTTTCTGTCACATTTTGTATATCATTTCTTTATAGTGAAAACATTTAAACTACTTTCTGCTACCTGAAATTCTCAGTTGTACTTCAAATTTTCTCACTTTTGATTATTTAGCTTTTGATTTAAATGACTCACTTATAAGTTAAATCACATAATTTCCTTCCTTATAAACATGTGATCATTTCCCACATCACTGTTTAAAAATACTATGGAGCTGGAGATGTGTTTTGGTGGTAAAGTCCTTGTCTACCATGCACAAGTCCCCAGGTTCAATCCCCAGTACTTAGGAAAAGCAATCCTAGCTTCTTGCTGCTATCTAGATGGTGTCATGCAATCTTGTACTCTCCCCCTTCAACCTCAACCCTCCCCACTCTGCCTCTATCCATCCTACTTCCCCCACCCTGATCCCTTCACTTCTTAAAGTTCTTTCTTAACACTGTCATTGTTTTACTTACTGATTCTGTTGGAATATCCCCTCATCCACACTGCCAAAGCCCACTCTCACATAACTTAGTTAAGTTTTGGGGCTTTTCAAAAGCCATCTTCTCTGAGAACCTCACCAGATGACCTTATGTACAGTGATCTCCCTGTCTTGCTAGTCTTTATCCCTGTTCTGTAGGTACTGTCTACACACATCTTATGCATCAGTTTAATGTGAATTATCCTCCTCTATGTGAAAAAAACAGAAGCTCTTTGCTTGTGGTTTTCACTGCCATATTTCTACTCTGTGAATCATGTCTATCACAAGACATCAGTCTTTAATATTTCAGCCCTGGAAGTGGTTGAAGCCCCCAGATATTTTACTAGGATCAACCATATAGGTTTAATCCCAACATTATAATTGGCTAATATGCTGTGATGTGATAAGACAAAATGCTGGAATGCTTTGATTACAAAGATAAAATTAATATAAGCTACAAATTCACCACTTATGCAAATTTTTATAACAGTGATGCAAAGCCTATGAATATATAAAAGATGAATAGATACAATGCACAATGTATTGTGTCAACAAAACATGTTCAATTCACAAACGAATAGATACAAAAAATGAATGCTTTAGGCATCTGAAATGATTCTAACACATCATGGTATGATATTAGAAGGCTTTTAGAATGAGAAAAAAATGACATACAGTTATCATTATTGAGATACAAAAATCTATGAGATCATGAAATTCTAAGAAATCAATATATGTCAGAGGAAGAGATTTTCAAATAAAGAAAGAGAATTGTTCCTGAAGATATTCATGTATTGTTGGTCTCACAATACTAGAGGTTGGCTCCTAGGGCAGAGAAGTTCAGCTGGTCCCAGCACCCAGAAGGAAGCTCCCCCACCGCCATCCCAAGCTCCTAGGGCAGAGAAGGTGAGCCGCGTGGGCGCCAGAAGCACCCCCTCCCGTGGAAATGAGAAGACATG
>NW_004624731.1:12633964-12654855 GCF_000247695.1 Heterocephalus glaber | reverse complement strand
TACAAGATCCCAATGATGAGTGTAACTGTATTTTATACCAAAAATGTACCAATAAACTTAATGGGAAAAAAAATATTCAACAACAAGTTTAAAAAAAAACACTGGAGGTTTACTAGAAGAATGTTGAAGAATTAAAGACAAACTGGGCAAAATATGCTACATTGGTTTACTTGAAAATATAGGTTTAAAATCAGATTTACACTTTCTCTACAGAAAGCTTTGCTCTGGAAGGGAGCCAGATAAACATGTCTAAACTGATTGAAGGTTTTGTAAGAACAGATTCCATAAAAGGGTTCTTTAGGAAGGGTCAATAAAAAGTAGTTCCTCGGAGAACGAACTCTGAATAGTTAAAGACAATTAGAAATGCTTGTTCTATTTTTTAAAACCTTTGGAGGGCATTCAAGTGCTACAACAAAGCAAACATTTTATATCAGTGTAAGATTTCTCCTATTTTTGAAGTCTCCGTACCATAAAAGGGTAGTGATTTCAACCACAATTATCAGCATTTACTTTTATCTCTGCTAATCCCAGCAAGAGAAAACAAAAACCTAATAAAAATAAAACTCAAAAAAGCACAGAAACAGAGAAAGAAACAGGTTATGACTTGAGAAGCAGCACTGTGCAGCAAGCTTTCTCCAAAAGGTTCTTAAATAACCCTTTGCATGTCTTCAAGTAGGAAGATTCTGTGATCTCTGTTGAGTAAGATAGCTCAGTCAGTTTACAAATTATAACCAAGGAGCAACGTGTCTGTGTGTGAGATGCACAACACAATTACCTTCCTCAGAGAACCACAAAGTCGCACAAATGAAACAGCACTGTTTTTGAATGTGTAGCCAGCGCGATCATTTTGTACCTCCTTCATAGCATTTTTAACAATGCACTATCGGTATTAGCATCTTTGTAAGCGATGCAAAGGAATCGCTAATCTGGCAAGTAAACAAGAAGTAGTGGTGATTTTGTCCACATATGCTATTACAGCAGTGGCCATAAAAATTATCAAGAAATCTAAGACGGCCTGTCCAGAAAACATTCTGAAAGATTGTGTGCTCTGTTGCATTGAAAGCATATATATATGGGAGCCATTCCTAGAGACCTTTCTTGGTATATTTCTGAGGAATATTCTATACTGAAAACCAATATAAAATTACTTTTATGCAAAATTCATGTAGCAACCACTCAATAATAGATTTTTTTATTACGTATTGTTTAAACACCAAAAAGACAGGAAGATGAGTTGAATTATTCATTTTGACAGGAGAATATTTGTGTTTTGTTTGCAAGAAACATTTAATATTTAACACTTAATTTTTCTTAGCACTTATAATCTCAAACATCTTAATAATTTTCATCATAAAAATATCGGAAGTCACAACATTCAGCACAGAGTAAAACAGAAAAATATCCTTATGTTTAGAAGATAAATGAACAGAAGTTAGTATGTTCAAATACTTCCCCATTTTCTTTTTTAATTCAGAACGTTGACTTCCGTGTATTAATCTCATTACTGTAGAGTGTTGGATGTCATCATTAATTGGTTTTTAGAACCTCGAGGATGACTTATACGGAATGATTTCTTTGGATCTGGCTTCTTTTAATCTTTAAGGGGTTCACTCATGTTGTTGTATGTCTTGTTGTTAAAATACTGAATAGAACTTTATCATATGAACATGCCATGATTTATTTGAGGTTTTCCTGTTATTAGACATCACATTTTTAAGGCTTATATACTTATGCATCTCTTTTTGTGGATAGTTGCTCATACTCTCCAGTTTATACTAGGAGTGGAATTTCTGCATCACAACAAATCCTAAGTATAGCAGACACACTGTGTATTTGGATTAGGGTGCTGGTTAAAGGCACTGTACAATTCTCGAAGCTCCTCCAACCACACATTTTATTGCATATACTCAAATCATTAAGCAAAAAAAAAACCTACTTGGAATATATTTCCCTTAGTTTTACTCACACACTAAATAGTACATTCATAATGCCCAGGTTCAAGCACAGCAAGTTATCAATCTCATTTACGGAATATTTTGTGTTATTTAAAGAGTTTCCATGTGCATTATTACAACCTGGAATTGTAGTGACAGCCTTATTTGCCATCTAGAGAAAATATAATCACTTGTTTGCACATAAGGAGAGACACCTAGAGACTAAGTGGCCTGAGGCAGCAAGTGACACGTACCAGGAGAGCTCAGGACCTTCGGTCCCGCAGGGCCAAAACCGCTAATATTTCACGGATGTGAACCGTTACTGAAAGAAGCTTCCAACCCCAACCCAATGCTCTGCTGCTCCATAGGAATTTGAAAAAAACACATTATTTTGTATCTTTCTCTTACATTTCTTTTTTATTAATGGATATTAATTCTACAGAATATTGAGTTTCACTATGACATTTTCTTAAGTGTGTCTAACATATATTGATCATGCCCATCACCCATTATTCCCTTCCCTGTCTCCTTCTTCTTATCTTTTAGTCTCTCTTTTACTTTCATGGCATCTTTTTTCCCCTCTAGATTCCACATGTGAGAGAAAACACATGAGATTTATCTGAGTCCAGCCTATTTTGCTTAACATGATGATGTCCAGTTCCAGCTGTTTCCCTGCAAATGACATGAAATAGCATGATTTCACTGCTCTTTATGGCCGCATAATATTCCATTATTTTTCTCTTCTACCTCTGGATTGCTAATTGGCTGCCATGCACAGCAGACTAAATTAAGACAGATTGTTATTTTCAAGTGCACACATTGATCCAGGGGCATAATACAGCTTATATATGCATATTATTCATATAGATCCTTCTGTAAGTAACAAGCCTTCCCCTAAGTTGGAGTTTCTCCTCCTCTTAGACCAGCTGATCCTTCCCAACTCTGTGTGTTTCTATGAATCAGGGTCAGGAGACAGATTCAGACCAGGAGAGGGGCTGGTTGAGCAGGAACCGTGGAAAACCAAACAGATAATCAGCTCCAGCTCCCTGTTTGGAAACAGCTGCTTAGCTCCAGCCAGCTATTTCATGCAGTTTTCAAGTGCAGTGTTCCTGCTGCTGCTCCATTTTTAAATGAAAATTAATTTCTGAATTTTACACAAAATCTCAAAATGTTTGGACATTGACAACTAAACCAGTCTGTGTTAAACGCTGCTTGGAACACGCTAGTCCACCAGGAGGTCTTTCCTGTCCAAAACCACCTCTGTGAGCTCTACTCTGATAATTGCATAGCTTCCCCTCCCCTTGGGGTCAGCATCTTTTCTACTGACTTCCTCTCTTCCTGTGTGGATCCCAAGTTAGAGGATATCACCGGGAATACGCAAGCTCATGTTTCCACTGCTCCTTGCACACTAGTAACTCTGAATTTCAACGCCTTTCTATTGCTCATTGTTGGTCTTTTTTAACCCTGCATGTTAGTTATGCAGAACATATACATCCATATAACATCATTTTTCCTTCCTCCTCCCTCTTCTAATGTTCTTTCTGTTTTCTAATAGTCCCCCTTCAAGTTATTCCTCTTCTTACTTTCTTTACGTTTATTTCTTCCAGATTCTTCACTTGAGAGAAAACATGCAATATTTGACCTCCCGAGTCTGACTTACTTCACTTAATGTTATAGTCTCCAGTTGCCTCCGTTTCGAAATTTTGCCATGAGTTCATTCTTCCTTTTGACTGAATTCACTGCCTCTGTTGACCCAATATTCTTTGTCTTTTGATGGGTACCTAAGTGTTTTCTATGACTTAGCTGTTACAAACGAAGATGCAATAAACATGAATATCCGGGTGTCCCTAGAGTATCCTAACTTTAATTCTTTGGGGAATATACTAAGGATTGGTGTAGCTCTATTTTTTAGACTGGTGGGCTCATTTTTTAATTTTTTGAGGAACCCCCATACTGATTGTCACAGCAACTGTTCTAATTCGTATTCCAAAAGCAGAGCAGAGAGGATGCTTTTTCCCTACAGCCTCATCAATATTTTAGGTGTGGGGGTTTTCTTTTGACTTTCCACAAACCTTGACTCTCTCCTTTGCTTTTGGGACAAGACAGCTAATCCGTCATTCTTAATTCTAATCTGTCATTCTTAGTCCACTGCCTTTAAACACCATGCCTACCGTCCACTGTGGACCTCAGCCATCCTTCATTCCCACTAGATCATTCTGAGTCGCAATTCCTCTCCCTCCTCTTACACAGGCCAGCACTGCTTCATGCTGCATAACTGTCTGAACTAAGTAAGCACTTTCCCCATAAACCAATAATAAAAAGTGAGACCCACTAATGTTACACACGTAAACCAATGTCCCCACATAAAATGTTTGAAATCTCAATTCATTTGTACACTTTAGAGAGTAATAGTGTGAAGGTCACATAGTATACATGTTCCAAAGCTTCCTGGAACATTAACTTCCGTCAAGTGCAACTATTTGTAAAGTCAAGATAAGTTCTCATGTAATTTATCTGGTAACCTCAGTCACTCATTCCTTTCCACTTCCACAAACATTTTTCTATTTCCGACCTCACCTCTGGATAGTCTGATACTTTGAGATTTCTGACATCTTGTTGGACAGCAGACCATGTGTGCAAACAGACACAAACAAATAGCTAAAAGAAACAGATTCTCTCCTTTCTGTTCATCTCCCTTTGTGATTATCACTCCCGCCCCTCCTTCACTGCCTTTGCGCTTCCTCCCCAGTATTCCTTCACTGCCCCTTGTTCTAGGTCAATAGCTTTGCTGATGTCATGGAAAATACAAAAACAACCACAGCTAAACAATCTCAGTTTCCCACCAAGCTGCGCTGCGCTTGCACACTTGTTCCCGCCTCACATATGAAAATGTCTGCTTTTACCTAATGCCTGCCCTCTCTTTATGCACTGAATCCCATTCTCTCATCTCCTCTTGTTTATTTAAGGTTTTTTTTTTCTGCCCTCTATGTTTAGGACCATCATTTTCTCCATATAAGGGATTGTTAAAAATCAAAATTCAAACATACTGGAATATCTTTAGCTTCTTTATATCAGGTCCCTTTCCAGCTGAGGCCCTATTTTTTGTTCTTTTAATTTAAAAAGATCCTAAAATGGACCATATCTATTTACTGTCACCATTTAATCCCCATTCCATTTAGCCTTTCTTTCCTGTGACTCCTGAGACAATTCTTGTCACTTCATGATGACTCCATTATTCCAGAGTCACGAGTCATTTTCAGGATTCAGTTTATTCTATACAGACCAGTCGATTGTACTACTGAACCACTCTTCTTTCCTTGAAACCGTTTCTCTGCCTGGCTTCTGAAAGTCAGTATTCCGGTTTTGCCACTTCCTCATGGTCTGCTCCTTTCACTCTTCCTTAACCCAGAAAATTGCTCCTTATGTGTAGCCGTGGCGGGATCCTTGAGCCCCTTCTTTTCTCTGTCTCTAATCACAAACTAAGACTGCACTGAGTTCTCTTGACCTAAATGCAGTCATTGTGATTTTAGCCTTGGCCATTTCTCCAACCTCCAGAATCATCTCCCCAATACCTTCCAGACAACCACGTAGATTGATAGCTTGGAATGCATAGTAAATCTGCAAATATACACGTTTCACCCCTACTTCAAAATGGATATACACAGAACATAGATTTGTAGCACTGCTTATCAAAAGTCATGGGCTAGAATGTTGATAGCAGTATTATGAGTAATAGCCTCAAATTTTAAACTATGCAAATATCTACCAAACAGGATAGATTAATGAGTTACAGTATATTCATACAATAAAATATCATGCAGTACTGAAAATAAATGATCTCTAGCCACGCACAGCAATATGAATCATTAGCACATACATTATTTTGAGCAAAATAAGCCAGACACATAAGAATATACAATGTAAATAAAGTACTGGATGAAGCAAAATTAAATATGCTGTTAGAAGTCAAGATATTTTAAGTACTGGATGCGAATTTTAATAGATCCTTTAGAGTGTGGTGAAATTCTGTTTCCAGATCCAGGTCTTGACATACAAATGTTTTCAGTTGGTAAAATTTGTGAATTTTAAAAAGCAAATAATAATAAATAGGCAAATGCGTTACAAAAATTATAAAGCTTTTTAAAAAAGATATTCAGAGAGATAAATAGATGGAACTAAATATCATGTTCAAAGTTAAAAACATTCATTATCGTAAAAATACCAGTTGTTTCTAAATTGTCACATAAAGAGGATTCAGTTTTAATAGGCTTTTTTCTTTTGGTACCGGGGATCGAACTCGGGTCCTTACGCTTGCGCAGCAGGCGGGAAAACCACTGAGCTAAATCCCTAGCCCTTAACAGGCTTTAAAAAAAATTAAGCTCATATTTAATTATGGAAATTTATATTTATAGAAGCCAATTATAGGCAAGATGGAAAGGCATGAGTTTTCTTTGTTAGAACACTGTGCATGTTCCAATAACAGCTTTTAAGTCACCATCAAGTCAATTCATGATAGACAAATTGACCATGGAAGCATAATAGCAATCCCAGAAATAGACTCTTATGTTTAAGAAAATTTGATATGAGAGAATAATTGTTGAGGAATATTTGGAAAATGAAGGTACTTCAATATTTGTTGCTAGGAAAATTGGTGATCCTGACAGAAAAAATTAATTTGCTGATATAAGTCACACAGCCAAAATTAATTATTGGTGGCTGAAATAACAATGAATCAGGAAACTATAAAGCTTTTTGTAAACCATTATATCTTTAAGGCTTTAAGATAGATTTCTTTTAAAAAATTTGTTAAAATTTGATCATATTAAAATTAAAGATGCTTTTTCATTGTAGTAGAGTTATAGAACAACATGAACTCTCATACACTACTACTACTAACACAAGTTAATACTATTTACTTATAAAATAATTTGGAATGATCTAAAAAACATATAGATAATGCTAATCTTTATTTAACAATTCTATGCCTATTGTACATTTCTTGGAAATGTAAGTTTATGTATCTCCAGAGAAGTATACATTCATGTCAACACTGTTCATAGTAACAACAACTGGAAACAAAAGCCCCTCAAGAGTAGAGTCGGTAAATTCTTGTACATTCATACAATCAAATGAAATGCAGCAATGAGACAAAAAGAGCTGCAGACAGATCGACATCCAAGTACAAAGATTCAAATCACAAAAGGGCATTCCTATGGTATTATTTGTACAAAGTGAAAAGTAGCAGGCAAAATTTCAAATATGCCTCAAAACATGACATATGATAAATGTGAAGAAGTGGATGGTTAGAAAAGGAAGAGCCACGTAAAGCTCATGTATTGTTCTCGCTTGTCTTTCTCATGATGATGATTAATAAATATTATTATTTTATTTTGAAATTATTCATTTACATTAAAATTTATGTCCACTTTTAATCCTTGAATCTCATCACTAAATAAAAAGCAAATATGGAGACACAACCGCAAACATTAATTGGCAATCTTCTCTTCCAGGAATGACCCAAAGGCAACAAGATTACACACTCCATTAACTGCGTAACAAGGATACACATGAAGAACCTCCCAAACTAATAGAACAGGAGCTGGTACCACATCAGCAGGGTCCCGCAGGGACTGTTCTCCAAGGATGAGAAGGGCAAACATGGCAGATACTGGAGACAAATACAGGAGAAAGCTATGTTTCTCACAGTTGGATGCCAAACCCGAAGCCACACCCCCACACGGAACTTGTGCTTTGCAAGAACAGACAGAGCGGAATCTGAAAGTTTCCTGGATGAATTTAGATTCCAAGCCCCACAGGAAACAAGACTAAGTAAAAGTTAGACATCCTAGCTCTACTTTCATTAAGGAGGCTATCTCAGTGACTTCAAGAGATAAAGAAGCCACTGGACTGAGAATATCCCAGAATTCTCCATGTGTTGTCATCAGTTGAAGAAAAGGAAAGCCATGTGACCTTATACACAAAACCCTGGCAAATAAAGGAAGTTTCAGCAAACCACTCTTTCTTTGAACAAATACCTAGGAAATAGTTGTTATGGAGCAAAACAACACTGCTGTTACTTAAATGACTAATGAGAAAAGGAAACTCCACAGAAATCTACACAAGTGCAATGTAAGGAAAAGGTAAAAACCTAGAAGATAGAAAATGTGCCCAAATTTCACAGTGCATTCTTTTAAATCGACTTGGGTCCAGCACTCTGTTGGGTCAAGATTGACAGAGAATTAAATTTGTCTCAAGAGGGAGAATAATATGAGGTTTCCGTAGACTATACAGCAAATGTTTAAGTTTTAAAATTTTCTGTCAAGGCTGGGCATGGCGGGGCACTCCTGTAATCCTGGCACTCAGGAGGTTGAGGCAGGAAGATCATCATGAATTCCAAGACAGCCTGAACTGCATTGTAAGACCTTGTCTCAAAAAAACAAACCAAAACAAAATACTCTCCTTGCCTTGAAAAGCTGATGCCATCGTTCTTGCTACTTTCTGCAGCTGTTCTGGAAGTCCTCTTTCATGGGGGTCTTCATGAGGTATAATTGAAAATATAATGAATGTTGCTACTGAGGCCCATCCGATGGACAGGCCGGCTCATGAAAACGTGACACTGTGTCCTCATCCGCCTTATTCACCAGATGGGTCACTTTTCGCTTTCTGATTCTTCCTCCAAGTCAAAATGATCATGAAAGGGGAATACTTTGCATCAATTAAAGACATCGTCCAAGTAGCCACAACAGCGCAACTAAAGCACTCACAAAAACGGCATCCAGAACTACCCCAGAAAGTGGCAAGAACCATGGAACAACTGCAATGCAAGCGAGGAGTATTTTGCAGATTAATGCAACAGATCTTTTTCAATAACAAGTTTTTAATTTAACATTCTTTGAATTTTCCTATCACACCTTGTGCTCCCCACCACTCAGTATCAGTAAGGAGTGGCAAAGAATTTGCATCTAACTTTCATCAACTGCACAAGAACAAAATTTAAAGAAATAAAAGAAAATTTGAAAAACGTACTACAAGTTCACGCTGTGTTCCAGGAAAAATTGAACCTAAATAATCACCTTCAAAACATTTTCATGGACTCCAAATTATACAAATAGCTAGCACTTACTGAATATGTACCATATGCCAGACATAAGGTTGCCAGATTTAGCAAATAAAAATGCCCCATAGAATACTTAGGACATACTTATACTAAAAAATGACTTGTTTTTCTGAAGTTCAAAATCTAACTAGACATCTTTTGTTTTATCTGGAAATCCTTCTAAGCAGTATTTAAGAAATCTACTAGAGGTGGAACTCCAACCAACAGAAAGATAATTATAAAACTAGAGAAAAACATCTGGCAGTAAGTATTGGATTTGTTTGATAGACTGGCAGGCTAAAACAAATATGATGATTAGTTTATTAAAATAAGGTGCACACATATGCCCTGCCTATGTAGAAACCTATAACTAACAAACATTTGGAGGTGGGGGAAAGGGTAAAAGAAGAATGGAAGTGCAAGTGTGCAGAATTCTTCATTTTTAATACCAAGAAATCAGATTTTATAAGTTAGAACTGACTACTGAAACAACAAAGCTGTAATCGTATTTATTCACATGATGCAGACATTAAGAAAAATCACAATTAAGTAAAATCTGCTATTGTGGAAGAGAATAAAAGAGGAATTATGCTAATTTTATCATTGCTTATCATTGGCATATGAGTCAGAGTCCCAGCAGGGAGGAGACAACACATTTAAAATAGGGAAATTTGAGGTAAGTTTGTTTTAGGCAGAAGAGTTTACAATATGTATGACCTCTCACTCAGAAAGCTTGAGGAAAGCAGCAAGCTGGAAACCAGGGGTAGGAAGCCCCATATAACTGTTCTACTCAGAAGAAAATTCGTATTAGTGTGAGGGACCCAGCATTTCTCTTCTCCCTTCATTGTATTTTTACCAGGTTCATCATTAGCTGAACCCATCTAGCAGCCCAAGGGCATGGGAATATATTCCTGTAATCCATAAGCTTCACACTTCTGGATCAAAGAGAAGGGGTCAAAAAATAAAAAGTGCCTAAGAAGGGGTCAGTGTTATATGTGCTATGTTAGAAAATGAATATGTACTGTCTAGAGAAATAGGGCCCTCAAGGAAGTATATGATGATATAGTTATAAATGCAACTACCATGACAAAAATAAATGTATCATGAGAAATAGACCTCAAGAAACAAAGCAAATCCACATTCACATCAAATAATTATTATATTCTATCAGATCAATATAATATATTCTATTATAATTATTATATTCTATCAGCAGTTATATGATAATTTCATATAGACCATAAACACTGTATTAATAAATTCAAATAACTTAATTAACTAAATAAAAGGAATCATTGTCTTTAACTTATATAGAAAAATACTTTTTATTTATAATATACAACCTAAAGCCACATTAGTCTGAAAAGTAAATAATAAGATTCACCAAGAAAGGCCAATAAAATTTTTAAAAAACAATAAGAAGTAGTCATAACCTTTATATCAGATAAAGATAAATTCTTTTAAGAGCAAAATATAAGTAATAGAAGGGTAATTTCAACTCTCTAGGGTGAACTTTGCAATGAAAATGTAATAGATATGGATACCAGATCACATATCATCAATAATCACAAAGCAAAGATGACAGGAGTTCAAATACATGATAATGGAAGATAAATAAATTAGTAAAAGTCTTTAATTTACTCATCTTGTTCTGACAGGTCAAATGCATCCAAAAATTAGTAATGATACACAAGATGAAGGTGAGAAAATCCTAAGCTATATGTGAAATGAGTAAGGAACTGTTCATACCATCCTTAGTTTTGGAGTTGGTGTTTACTGGTATCTTTCATCCTTAAGTGTTTGATAAAATGTATCAGCAAAACATCTTGCCCTAGAGAAATACTTACGTTTATCAAAACTTGCTCTAAAAAAATAGAAAATCCAAAGAGTTAATCATAAATAAGAAAAAGTTGTCAGAAAGCTACTCTCAAAATAGCAGGAACCTAACAGTTTTATGAAGACAGTTTCAGCATCTCCTAAAATCAGACAAGTTAATGCTATATAAATTTTTCTAAAGCACGGAAGGGAGACTTTTCTGAATTCTTTATCCAAAATGAGGTTAACAATTTAAAACTAAAAACAGCAACAACCATTACAAGGCAAGAGAAGATAATACAGCAAATCTCACAGTGACAATTCATGATAAAGCTTAAGTAAAATAGTAACAAACAGAAACCAATAGCATGTTAAAATATCTACAAGAAAACCAAGTAGAATTTTTTCTAAAAATGAAAAGATGGTTAAAAAATAAAACAAAAAACCTCGACTTAGAAAAATAAACATTAATATGACAAAATAAAGATCATGAGAAATAAATATATAATATTCATTATTCTTGGTTTTAAAAATCATAACAGACTAGATGGTGTTATGACATAAAAGAGCGTGATGTGATGATATGAGGCAAGATGTTTGCTGACACAACTATTATTTAGCATAGTTCTTAAGGTACTGCTGTTGGAGTTATAAAGCTGGGAAAGGCTAAGGAATGAGAAATTACCATGACTTTCAGAGACTATTATTTTATATCATAAAAAAACAAACTACAACTGAAAAATCAATATCAAATAGAATTCTACAAGGTGAGTGGATATCAACCTGATACACAGAAATCTATAACAGTCATATATAAGACAGGAAGTTTAAGGGATATAATAAATGTTGATTTCCAATACCAAAAAATGTTGAACTATATCAGAATAAATGTACTGAGAAGCATGCAAAATCTATAGTGATAAAACTGGAAAATTATCCTGGGTCATAGTGAGAAAAATTTCATTTATGATTTTTTTTTTTACTGGAGAGGTGCAACATTATGAAAGTAAGAATAACATTTAAATTGAACATGATCACAATTAAAAAGTCAACAGATTATAGAAGTGAATACCAAGACCATATGGAAAATTACATAAGAATAGTCAGAGAGCTTAGAAAGAGAAAGAATATTGAGAAGTACCTAGATCTGGCAGGTAGTAAAATATATAAAAAGCACAAAGTAATTAAAATAGAAAGAGTTTTATTCATGTAAAATAAAGGAAGACAATGGAATGCAATGTGAAAATAGACTCAAATACAGGCAGAAACCTGGTATATGACACAGAAGATTGAAGTTAAAAGGGAAAGTTGCATTATTTAATAAACTGTTCGGAAAATGATAATTTTCTCCAAATTAATTTCCAAATAAAGCAAGTATTTAAGTAAGAATAAATAAATGAATTTATGAAAAACAAATGAATACAAAAAATGCACAATGTTTCAAGAATCACAAAATTCACTACATGGTCTCAAAGTGTGAAAGACCTTCCCAATTACGGTTTGAAATTCAGAAGCTCTCCACAGAGATGGATAATTTTAAGATATTTTGCATAACGAAGTCACTAGGACAACTGTAAACTAAGAAAATTATTTTCAAATCTTAGTAAAATTGATAATGTTCTAATGTACAAATGATACTATAGATCAGTAAGATAAAGGTATACAACAAAGGAAAACAATAGAAAGTCAAAAGAGTCCTAAACTTAAAAATATACTCAGACCATGAGAGACTAATTCAGGAGGATCATAAGTTTGAACTCAGCCTGGGAAAATTAGTGGCTTAGTGATATCGTCTCAAAAAACAAGTAAATAAAATTAAATAAATAAATAAGAAAAGAAATGGAAAGCTCAATGCAAAGATCCTGGGTTCAATTTCAAGTACATCTCTCTAGATTTTCAATCTGACTCAAGATAAGAAAAGATTAACACTACTTGGCAATACTATATTTTTACTTATTAAATTGATAAAGATGAAAATGAAAATCCATGATGTCATTGAAGAAAGAAGGAACCTCATACATTGTGGAAGGAAATTCATCACTTATCACAGTATCTAACAACAATACACACGCACATGTCCTCTTTGAAGCAGGTATCCCACTGACAGACAGTCTTTGCATCTCTCATGCAAACAAGAAAATTGCATATACTTGGGGCTGTACATTGAATGAGTGCATACAAGATTTAGAAACAATCTAAACACCTTCAACAACAGAGGACAGACGAGGGAAGAAGTATATCCTCACACTGAAAGCTGTTCAGCTTTAAATGAGGATCAGAGAGATTTTTCTCTGGTGATATGCGATGCTCTACAAGACAATTTTTAAGCAGGAAAGAATTCTCCTTTGATTGAAGTAAAGTAACACACACAGCTACGCATGCATGTTTTGGGTAAATATTTAAGAAACAGAAAATACTGATTCCCTAAGAGGGAGAATTGCATGGCTGAGATCAGAGGCGGACTGGAGAGATTTCTAAATACTTGTCTGGATGTTAGCTCACATGTATATATTACCCACTCAAAAGTCAAGTAAACAGGACTTAAACTAAGAAAAATTCATGAAGTGAGTGCAAGTACTTCTTAATCCAAGGTATGAACTAAAGAATCAATGTACATATTTCAACAGCATAATGGGGAGGCTAAATCCCTGAAGGTGCTGCCATGTCCCTGCTGGCTCACTCTACAAACGTGGTCCCTGAAGACTCCTGGTGTATGGACTCTACAGCTCAAGGTCACATGGAAATCCAGTATCTTCTTTTATGGAAGATAAATTTTATGGAAGGATTTTATAAAAGGATTTTTTATGGATTTTATGGAAGGAGTTTTGAAAGTTAAGGTTTTTTTTTAATCTTCTGAGTCATTTGAATTAAAAAGTGAAAACACACAAAGAACAAGTAACATTGTTTGTGTTAAAATTTCCATATGCTTAAAGAATTCAATTTTCAGAATTTTACTTCAGAGACCTGGGTGTGGATGGGCACCAAGACTCCAAGGGGAAATGCATCTGGCCATCTCCACCCCAGGCTCCAGGAGAGTGACTGGAGACTCTTGCATGGGTGTTTGCCTCAGACATCAAGCAGTCTTAAGTTGAGATGGATTTACGTGCATTGGCGGAGCAGAGTAACAAATGGAACATCTCACAGTGTGTCTGGCCTGCATCTGTGTGATTAAATCTTGACTTTGATGAATCCCAGACCTTTTGGAAAGACAAAATTGAATCAGAAGACAGTTGGTTAGTTAAAAATTACTGAATCAGTCCACTTCTAAGATGTAGCATAAAAGAGGAAATATTTAGTAAATAAACAGAGAAATAAACAAAGAGAAATATTAGAAAATAAAGATTGTACTTTTTGAAAAATGATAGTCCATCTTCCCCTAACTTCTGCCTTCATAAAATTTTAAATAGAATAGATAAATATGTTATCATTCAAATTGAGTCTTTAATTAGGTGCAGAGAAGATGTAATTCATATTTATTTTGGGACAATGTATGTAATCTAGGAGTGTTCTGTGCAAACCAATTGATATGGTCACCCAAAATAAGGCCTTCACTTCCAGGTATGACAACATTTTGTATGTAGCAGCCTCTTCAATAGTTTATGGAGTCCTTGAAAAGACAGGAAGTCTGTTACTCATCCCTACATAGCCAGTGGCTCATACGATATGTTGCAATTTTGGATGCAGTTAACATTCAATACTTTATTTTAAAAACCATTTATTGAAAGGAGGAGCTGTGAATGAATACATTTACAGAGAGCTAGATAAGTAAAGGGGCACCTGATCTTACAAATGTGATTCGCCAGTATACATATTTTCAAATTTTGTGGTATAAAATTGTCAGTATATACTAATTTTATTTTATACACAATACAAAGATATGTGTGTATCAACAATATTTTGCAGCAAATCAAAAAGAGTAATTTTAAAAGTTAGAGCTTAAATTTTGGACATACAGATCTATAAACTGCATCCAGTATGAAGCACTGTACTGGTCACTATAGTGACTCTTTGGACTTCCATGCAGGCTTGATTCCAAGACTTTCCTGGCTACCAAAATCCTTGGGTGCTCAATTCTATAAAATGGTATAGTTCTTATATTTAATCTTCTCATACCTTTATGCATGCTTTGAATCATTTTTACATTACCTATAACAGGTAGTACAGCACACAGCTTGTTTATGTATTTTTATATGTATTGTTTAAGGAATAAAGACAAGAATAAAAGTAAATACATATTCAGTACAGATGAAGTATTTTTCTAAAATAGTTTTTATCCACAGTTAGTTGAATCTGCGGGTGGGAAACATGGTGATACAAAAGACTCACTGTACTTTAAGGTATTAATGGCTAGATCATGAGTGCTGGTAAACGTTATAAAGACAATTGCAGTAGGTTTTAGAGAGCTCAGTGAAATATCTATTCGGTGAACCACTTGAGAATGGGTTAAGGATTGTGATACAACTAGCAGGAAAATATTTAAATCAACATGCAATAAGAATGTTTCTCACCTCTTGCAACCTAGTCCTTCTGTTTCCTTAAAAGTATTCACAAAAAGGTACCCAATTCAGGATTAAAGGCCATTGTTCAAAACATCCATTTTAGCTGCACAGGACTGAGGATTGACAATTGGGCTGGATGTATATTGACACAAAGTCAATGGCACTCTAAACTTATTTTGTTACTATCTCCACTTGCAATAGGGAAAGCATGATGCTATACCAGAGAAGGATAGCACAGAAACAAGAATCAGAAATCTTAAGTGAAATATGAAAAAAACTAAATGCAGCAATGCATACAGACCACACATCCAGGAACTCAGTGAGGCCATAACCTTAGCAATTTATTAGAGATTATATCAATGTAAAGGCCTCAGAAAATTCTGTCTGAAAAAGAAAAGCAATGAAGCACTAGAAAAAAGTTGTCAAAATAATTTTTTTCTGAACTCTGTTAGTTAACCAAAGGTTTTCAGGAAGTGTAAAGCATTTAATCAAGAAAAAGAGTGGAATCTCTGAAAGTTTATGGCATTTTGATTTGCTCTATTTCTATCTCCTTATCTCCAAAGTTTTCGATATCCTTGAAAATAGGAGGCTGTAATTGCAGTAAAATTAAACAGCAGAGTAGCCACTACAGGGGGGCAGAAAGGGCTAGAGCTGCTTCAAAATTCTTTTCCCATAATTTTTCGTTATACGACCTGTCTCATGTTTCCACAGAAGTTCCCTCTAACACAGTCTCGCATTCATCCGTGGGTTGCATAATGTGATGGGTATTTTTGTGGGGTAGGACAGGCATTTGCTGAAAAGTAGAGACAAACATTGAGCATCGGGATGCCTGAGGTGAAGGATGACAGTTGGAACCCAAGAACAGCTCATCTAAAAGATTAAAGGGAAGAGTGGGGAATGAAATTTCCATAGGGGATTTGGAAAAGCACCACCACAACATGGAAATAAAAATATGCCATAGATTTGGAGCTCCATGCATTCCAGATTTGTGTTCATGCTGGGAAAGATGCAAAACGGCCTCACACAGCCATCTCTAGCTACCTTGATGCTCTGCACAGGCAGGGAGTGAAGGTAAGGCATGATATAGCAATCTAAAGGAAATTCAAACCTAAGCACTTTCAGAAACACTGTATGACCAAACTATTTAAACTCAAACAGTGAGAGTTATGGAATCAGGAAGAAGTGACTTATTATGTGCGAGTCACCTCAAAAGAGTATTAATAGCTGATTTTTCATTAGAACCCATGGGCATTGAGAGGCAGTAGAAAGATATATCCAAAGTGCTAAAATAAAATGTTTGTCAGTCAAGAATTCTCCATACACCTAATATCAAATACTTAAAATGTATGAATCAAAATATGGCAAAATTATAGAGAGGAACAGACAAAACAATCATAACAGTTGTAGAATTCAATTCTTTATGACTATACAGATAAAAAATACAGCATATAGCTGATACTATAAGCCAATTAGATCAAACACACTTGTATAGAACACATCACCTAACAAGAGCAGAATCCCACCCTTCTTCAGTTATGTGAAACAGTGGGACAGAGCATATTGGGGCACAAATAAGTCTTAATGAAATTATAAGGGGTGAAGCCATGAAAAAGCCTAACCTCTAACCACTGAAAATGATGCTAGTAATCAACAACAGAAAAAAAAAAGGAGATTCATGAATGTGTGTATTATACAACATACTGGTAACTAATCAATGTGCCAAAGACAAAATCCAAAAGGAAATTAGAAAATACCTTCAAGTGAATGAAAGGAAAGCATAGTGCCACAGCATTTAGAGGATGAAGCTAAACCACTGTTTCTAGGGAAACTTGTGTCTATAAACATGTAAATTTAAAAAGAAAAAAGCTCGAAATAATTTTCTACTTTAATAAATTAGAATTAGAAAGAAAAACTAAATCCAGATCAAGAGGAGAAAAGAATAAAGATTTAAGTGGAAACAACTGAAGTAGAGAATATAAAAACACTAAGGGAAATACACAAAACTGAAAATTAGTACTTTTTTTTTTTGGTACAGAGGATCAAACTCATGACTATGCACTTTCGAGGCAAGCATGGTGCCACTAAGCTAAATCCATGGCCTGAAAATTAGTTCTTTAAAAAACGATGAAGTGGTGGATCAAGGGAAAAAGATGAGAATTTGAAATTATTACTAAACTTAGAAATAAGTTAATATTAATACTGACCTTTATGAATGAAAGACAGTAGAAGAGAATGCCAATAACATTTGTATCCCAACAAATCAGGTAATTTAAATGATATGAATACATTCCCAAAAAGACATGAATTACTCAATGAGCTCGAAAAAGAAATAGAAAATATGTATAAATTGTAACAATTGTAATGATTGAAATGGTAATCAAGACAATTCCCACAAGGAAAATTATAAGACCAATGGTCACTGGTGAATTCTACCAAATATTAAGAGAATTAATACCAATTCATTAAAAACTTATAAAAAGTAAAAAGAAATTTCTACTTTTTGTAATAGTTTTCTACTTTTATAAGAGTTTCTTGTAGGGCCGGGGATTTAGCTCAGTGGTACTGCCACCTGCCTCACAAGCACAAGGTCCTGAGTTCAATCCTCTGTAACAACAACAACAACAAAAGACTTTCTTGTAGATTTTCCAACTTATTCTATAAGATCAGCAATATACTAATACCAAATCCAGTGCACTTCTGATTTCAAAACCTGCTAAAAAGCTATAAGAGTGGTACTGGTCTGCAGATTAACATGTAGATCAGTAATATCCTAATATGTTAATATCAATAAATCTTTATTCCAAGTCCAAGACAAAAAAATAAAATGAAAGAAAACTGAAAACCAGTATCCCTTACAAATATAAATGTAAAATGCAATATTTCAAGCAGAATATTAGCATTTCAAATCTGGCTGTATGTACATAAAAAGGATTATACACCATCACACATGAAATTTGTCTCAAGAAAGCATATTTGTTTCAGCATGCAAAAAATGTAATATAACATATCAATATAGTAATAAAGAACAAAATCACAGATGATGTGAACAGATAATTGATAAAAACACATATCAAAAGATGTAGAAAGAGCATTCACAAAATCAAATCATGACAAAAATACTAAAGAAACATTGAATAAAGAGGCAGCTTCCTCAACAAGAAAATAGATATCTATGACAAACCCCACAACTAGCTCTATGCTTAGTGGTGAAGGGTAGAAGTTATTTCCACTCATCAGGAAAATACATGATGTTCAGTCTCACCACTTATGTTCAAGCTGGTACTTCAGCTCCTAGCAGGACAATCACACAAAGAAAAGAATTAGAAGACAACCAGATTAGCATGGTTGACATGATCTTTAGAATTTCCTAAAAATTTCATAAAAGAAATTATTAGAACTAGTGCTTTCAACAAAATTCAGAGGATACAAAATGAATACTCAAAAATAAATTGTATTTTATATCCTTAAATAAGCATACTAAAAAATGGAAGAAAAAATTCATTTAAAATAGAAAAAGAATCAAGTAATTGCTCATAATTTTTTAAGTTTACACAAGACTCATACATTGAAAACTATAAAACATGGAAAGAAGTTAAAGACCTAAATAAATTAAAATATATCCGTGTTGAGTCAGAATGACTTAATGCTATCACTATACCAGCACTCTTTTGCCTAATCTTTAGATTCAACATAACCTCTTCCAGAATCCTAGCCCATTTATTTCTTTCTAAGAAATTGATAACTGATTTCAATGTTCCTATGGAATTCCAACATTTCAAAATAAGCAGAGTAATTTTGAAAATGAAGAACAGTAGGAGGATCCACATCTGATTTCACAAGTTACTGAAAAAGACAAGAATCAGTGCCATGTGATCCAAGTCTAAAAATTGACCTGTAGCTAATGGAATTGATTAACATTTCCAAAATGATCCTAGACCCTATTGCCACTTGGTTTTTGAGTAGAATGCCAAGACCATTGAATGGTGAAACAATAGTCTTCAGAAAAATTCTATTGATAACAGGATATACACATGAAAAATAATTACATCATTCCATATACAAAATTAACTAATTTGGATGAAAATCCTAAGTGTAAGAGTTACAACTCTAAACTTTTGGAATGTAACATAACATAAATTATTTGTGGCTTTGAATTAAACAGTTATGTCTTAGATATAACACCAAAGCACAAACAACTAGAGGAAAAAAATTGAATGAATTAGATTTCCTTCAAATTAAAACTTGTTGTACTTCAAAAGACAATGTCAAGAAATTGAAATAGTAACCTCAGAAAATATGTGCAAATCATATATGTGATCAAGTACTTCTGTCAAAATTATACAAAAGATTCTTACAACACAATAATAAATCACAACCAACCCAATTCAAAAGTGTTCAAAGGATTTGAACAGACATTTTCCAAGGAAAAGAAATAAAAGGCTAATAAACACATGAAAAGCCCTTAACATCATTAGTTATCAGAGAAATGCAAATCCAAACTACAATGTGATGCCACTTCACATTCACTACAATGGCTATATTCAGAAGACAAGCAACAGCAAGTGTTGAGGAGATTACAGAGACATTAGAACTCTCATGCATTCTCAACAGGAACCTAAGGAGATGCTGTGCTTACTTTGTAAAACAGTTTGGCGGCACTTCAGAAAGTTAAGCGCAGAGTTACCACATGACCTGGAATTGCATGCCTGACCATACAACCAGGAGAAATGAAAATAAATTTCCATAGAAAAATACACACATGAATGCCTATAAAAACATTATTCAGAATAGCACAAATGAAGAAACAACCCACCAGTCCTTCAGCTGAACAATGTAAAAACATTGTTATAGCCACATAAAGGGATATTATTCAGCAATTAAAAGAAATTTAATACAGATATATTCCTCATTGGAAGACTCTTGAGAGCCTAAGAGGGCCAGTTGGAAAAGACCACAATTTTATGATTCCAGTTACAGGAAATGCCTGATGTAGGTAAATAAATCCTTAGAGAAAGAAATTGTGCTAGTGGCGGTGGGATGCCTCGGGAGGAAATGTCAGGGAGCGATTGCTAACGGGTGGATGGAGGTGTGTCCAGGTCCCAGAAATGTTCTTGAATTCATCCACAGTAAGGTTGGATCTCATGGTAAATGTAAAATGACTTAACTGTACACTTTAAAAGCTGAATTTTATAGTCTACATTTATATATCAATAAGAAAATATTTATTACTGTGACTCACTAAAGTTGGAACCCAAAAGATTATAAATTATCTCAATTCTTATTGATAAAATCCAATACATTTCATAATTTAAAACTAACATTACACTAATAAGTTTTGCTTAGACTAATATGTACTATTCATCAAAAACATATAGCAAGTAGGATAAAATATATCTTCCAGAGCCACTAAAACTTTGAAATACAAAGTCTGGCATTTACTAATATCACTCAAGTACCAGTTGGTAGAAACAATAATCGGATATGATGGCTAGGAAAGGAATAGACATTGAGACATCATGGAAACAAAATTCAGGAAATCCAACTTGG
>NW_004624731.1:12616884-12633864 GCF_000247695.1 Heterocephalus glaber | reverse complement strand
ATTAAACCATTATATTAATTAAAATAAATTGCAAGATTGCAAATCATATCAAAGGACTCATATCAGCAATATAAAAATTAGAACTTAATATTACTATAACTGCAAATGAAAGTGTAACATACATGAGTGTCTTACATTTGTGGACACAGATGAAATGCAGCAGAAGATAGTATGTAAGTGACCTGGTGATAATTCAGTGGACAACAGACAGAATGAAGTGCAGAGGTAGAAGGGTAAGACCAGAAAAAAAGAGGGCGAGAGATATGTCTGTCACAGCGGTCTAACCAGACACTTAGAATTTTAAGTAGCTTAATGTATCATAATAAAGAAAATTACAAAGAAACCCACATCTAGGCAAGGGGAACCAAACTGCTAAAAACTAAATCTGAAGAAGGAACTCTCAAAACCAGCCATGGGGGAAAAAAGCAGGCACATATGCTCCAAAGAGCAACAAAAACTCATAGTTTCCTTTCCAACAAAAATAATGGAAGCCAAAAAAAAAAATCATTGCTGTAAAGTACTGGGGGAAGAAAACAACTTTCAGGCTAGAATTCTGTATGTAGTAAGAATATTTTTCAAAAATGAAGGCACAAAGAAGATGTTGATTGCAAAAAGAGAAACCTTGAAAGAATTCATCACCTGCTAAATCTTACCAAGATGCGCTAAAGGTAAATTATTCCATCAGGAGAATAAGGATGCTGAAAAAAAAGAAAAAGTACATATATGAGAAGGAAAGACACATAAAATGGTATATATGTGGTTAAAAGCAAATATAGACTCTTAGATAATAATGTTATTGTGGGATAATAAATTGAATTAAACTTAGAATATATGCCCCTAAAGCACATAAATTAATAGGTGGATAAATACACTTAAGTGTTCTAATGTTCTGGTTTTTGTCAGTAAAGTTGTAAATGCTTAAATACTTAAGCTTTCCTAAGTTAAGGGTACAGTGTCTTGGCTAACCACTGAAAGAATAATGCAAGAATATATAATTACAAAACCCATAGAGATGAAACATGGAATTTGAAGGAATAATTTACTAATGCTAAAAGAAAATCAGGAACAAAGAGAAACAAATAGTACGATAAATTTAAATACCAATACTGTGTAGCTGTAATCAAATGTAAATGGACTAAATCTCATATCAAATTTAAAAACAGAGAAAATTTAAAAATCAAATAATGGAAAGTGTATTTGGTAGAAACACTAACCAAACAAAAACCTATTATAGCTCTATTAATGTACACAGGGCACAAGAGACATTAACAAAGAAAAACATTAGAAAGTATTAAAAGGATATTCAAAATCCTAGAGGATTACTCTAGGAGAAACATGTTTTTAATTTAAATTTATTTTTAACAGAAATGTGAAACCATATAATGTTTCCATACATGTACACATTGTATAATGTTTAAATTAGAGTGATCATAACTATCTTGTCAAACATTTATCATGTCTTTCTGGTGACAACATTCAAAGTCCTTTTTATAGCTCTTTGATATATACTGTATATAGTTATAGTCACCCTATATGGAGTAGCTCACCACAAGTTCCCACACCTCGCCATTTGTTACTTAGTATTTATTGACCAGTCTCTCGCCAGCTACCTATGGTAGCCATCATTCTACTCAATTTCTAGGAGATCAATTTTTATAGTCAATATATTCATGAGATCATGCAATGCTTGTCTGGCTTGTTTTATTTAACATAATGATCTCAAGTTCCACCTATGTTGTCACAAATGATAGGATTTCATCCCTTTCATGACTGAAGAGTTTTCCACTCTATGTAAATCCCATATTTTCTTTATGTATTCATCAGTTGACAGACACTTTGTGATGTTGAACATTTTTATATACTTGTGAGCCTTCACCCATCTTGTTTTGAGAGTAATCTATCGAGCTTTATTACCCATGTTTTAATCAGGTTATTTGGTTTTTTGCTATTGAGGTTTTTTTAGTTCATTGTATGTTCCTGATGTTAGATGTGCAGTTTACAAACATTTTTCCATTCCATGGGTTTTCTCTTCACCCTGTTGATTATTTTCTTTTCTTTTCAGAAGTTTTTTTTTTATTTAATGGAACCTCATTAATCTATTTCAGTTGTTCTTTCTTACCAAAGAAAGTTGGGCACGGAGCTGGGGATATAGCTCAGTGGGTGCTGCACCTCTTGCCAAGCACAAGGTCCTGAGTCCAGTCGCCAGTACAAAAAAAGAAGTTGGTCTCTTCCTCAGAAAATCTTCACCCAATTCAAAATCTTTAAGCAATTTTTCTATTTCCTTCTAACAATTTTATAGTCTGAAGTCTTAAATTTTGTTTTTTCATCCATTTCAAATTGATTTTTGTACCTGATTAGAGATCAAGGTCTAGTTTCATTCTCCTATTCATGAATACCCAATTTTCCCAGCTTCATTTAATGAAAAGAATGTCTTTTCTCCAATCCATACTCATAACACCTTTGTTAAAAATAAGATGGGTGTGGACATGTGGACTTATTTCAAAGTTCTGTATTCTGTTCCACTGATCCATGCATCTGTTTTGATGCCAGTACTGTACTGTTTTGATTACTACACTTTTGTAGTGCAATGTGAATTCAGGTACGATAATGCCTCCTGGTTTGTTCTCTCTCCCAAGATTATTTTGGCTCTTTGGAATACATACAAATTTTAGTGTTGTTTTCTCAAGTTCTGTAAAGGATGTCATTAATATTTGGATGGGGTTGCATTGGATATATAGACTATTTTAAATAAATTTAGTAATATTAATTCTCCCTATCCAGGAACACAGGACATTTTTTCCATTTTTGTGTGCATGTCCTGCTCAGTTGCTTTAATTGACTTTTTTAGTTTTCATTAAAAGGATCCTTCATCATTTTGATTAAATGTATTCCCTGGTATCTTTTCTTGTAGTTATTTTAAGTGGGATTGCTTTCTTGATTTCTGTTTCAGGTAAATTATAGGTAACATATAATAATCCCACTGATTTATATTTATTGATTTTATATCCTATAACTTTATATCCTTTATATCCTATAACTTTTTTGAATTCATTTATTAGTTCAATCATTTTGAGGGGGTTTTATGGTTTCTGATACCTTATTTCAATTGTTAAATGAAATCGTGATTCCTGGAAAATTTTTAACACGTATTAGCAGATGATATTGTCTGTGTATTAAATGAATTGGTGTCTATATTTCATTCTTGATAATCTGGCTATATTTGTGCCAGTCTTTACAGAAATTCTATTCAATATGTTCATTTTAAATGAGCCTGTTTCAGCTTCAACTATTTCCCTTTGACTATTATAGTGCAGACCTAAGCCTAAGTTTGTTGCTAGTTGGCTATTGGTGTGTTTTTGCTGTTTTAACACTGGAGGATAATCCAAGCCAGGCTTGTACCAAATCTGTAGTTGGTATACTGGTCAACATGAACAGTGGGAGTATTTAGGAAGATTTCATCTACACACCCTTCTCCCTGAAGGAGGAGAGGCATGAATGGCTTCCTCACAGTCACCAGTCTGCTGGCAGGTACTGTGGATTCTGCCACTGGACAGATTCATAATAGAGGGCCAGCCCTAGGCTCCTAAGTCTTCACTTGGTTGCAATGTCTTCTTTCTTTCCCCCAGCACACAATTGCTGTCTCCATGTTTCATTGCCTCGGTTTGGGGGAGAAGTTCAGTGGGCAATCCACTGGCCACTAATGCTGTCACACCCAGATCAGGGCCAGTGCTGCTATGGGCTTCCTGCTCCTGTGGTGGACTTGTGCTCCAAGACTTGATGCTGGTCGGAATAGTTGTCTGATAGACAGGGGTGTCTCCCTGGCACTGGGGCTGTTTCAGAGACTCTGTTCATGGATGCTGTCCTAGGAATAGGTGCTGTTAGGATCTTTCCAGCATTAAGTTTCACCAGCCTGGCAGTGACGTCCACACTGAAGTTCTGTACTTACTGCCGATTCTATCCCAGTGAATAGTCCTGCTCCATGACAAGCTCTGGGAGGCTGGGCTGGTGCTGAAGAAGACAATTCCATGGCTGTCAAGGCTGACATTAAGCTGGAATGAACCTGAGTCTCATCCGCAAGGCCCTGTGAGTCTCAGGCTACACCCAGGCCCACATATCAGAGAGTGATGATGCAGGCTGAAAGAAGCGTCTGTCCATGGGGGAAGGCAGGTCTCTATCTGGTGTTAGAGCAGGTGTAGAGGTGGTGTCTGCACACTGGACTGAGGGGAAGGGCTGAGAGCCCCATCTGTACTCAGTCTCACCTTGGCAGGCCTGGTACTGGGCTTCAAATTGATGGTTTGGACTAATTCCTTCTCCTTCCCTCAACCAGAAAGTATTTCTCCAAGCAGCAGTGCTTATAGTGGGGGAGGGGTGATGCAACCAACACTTCCATTCCTGCCTTCTTCAAAATGTTTTTTACTATTATACTAAAACCAGGAACTAGGATGGGATCTCACTAGGCTTTCTTAGCTCTGGAGAAGGTGCTTTGGTGTGTTAATAGCTGCTAAACTTGGTGTGCACGTGGGTAAATGTGCATGAGAGGATTTTAACTTTCAAGCTGCTCCATTTCTCAGAAAGATACTCTAATCTGTATGTAACTTACAACCTAAGGACAGTAATTAAAGAGAAATGGGGGATCCAAAAGATTTTGACACTTATTTCTTAGTATCAAACAGAGAAACAAAAGAATTGTAGGTTATTAGAAAGCGTAAACAACACAATCAAGAAAGTCAACCCATTTGACGTATGTGAAATATTGAACCCAAGAAAGCAGAGTGCAGATAATTTTCACATAGACACAGAGTATTTACCAAATAGAACCACATGCACGAACAAACAAACCACAGTATTGCTCTCTAACCAAAGAAAACTTGAGCTAGAAAAAGGTTAATCAAAAGATACCTAAGAAATTTTCATATGTTTGGATATTAAGCTATATATTTCTAGATAACCCAATGGTTAAAATAAACAATATGAGGAACATTAGAAAATGTTTTCACTGAATGAAAACAGAAATGTTACATGAAGAAAAACTTGAGATATATAGGTAAATTATGCTTTGAAAGAAAAATAGAGACTAACATGCACATAAAAGAAATAAGGATGGGAAATCAACATAATATCCTCAAAAATTATTTATACCACCAAGTTAAATTTTTAAAATTGATAAAGGAAAATAAGAAAATAACAGCAGTTATCAGTGAAAAGGGAAAAAGTTATAATTTTAAAAATAAAAAATGTCAAACCTTAGGACTCTTGGAAGACCAAGACTAGTGATAAGCTAACAAGGCTAATGGAGAAAACAGAAATCACAGATTCTAAACATCATGAATGGAGCTGAGCAATTGCTACAGATTCTAAATGCATTAAAGAGGTAAAGGCAATCTTGGAAGAAATGTAGCCAAATTTATTGACAAATTTATTTACCTACCATGACATACAAAAAAGGCACAAGGAGAAAGGAAGAACTGAATTACCTGTTCCACTAAAGAACTTAAAATTGCCCTTAAAATATTCCTACAAATAAAGCATAAGCCCCAGATGGTTGCCTCTGAAGTTCTTTCAAAGTTTTAAAAATGAAACAATACCAAGATTTGAAGAAATACATATAGCATAAAAAATATATATTATATATAATGTGTTATTATATATATATATATATAGATGGCCCAAACTTGATATAAAAAACTGAAAAGAACTTGGCAAAAAGAAAATTTAAGACAAATCTATTATCATTAATTATAAATTATAAACAGTTTGAGTTATTTTATGAGCGCTAGTTTGGTTTGATCCTTTAAAAATAATACTTATACAGTTTACCTTGTTACCAGAAAAAAATGAAATCATTTTAACTTAGGGTATAAAGCTTTTTAGCAATTTCACCATCTATGATTAAAAACTTAGCAAACCATGTTTAAAAAAGGGAGTTTGCACATTCTGATAAAGAGTTCTTACAAAAGATGTTATCCCACATGGGAAATGTGGAATTGTTTCCCCTGGAAAGAGTGAACAAGACAGGATTACCTGGTATCACCATTTCTGTTTTATATTATACTAGAGGTAACAGCAAGAGGTGAAGAGTAGGTAATAAAAATGATAGGTGGACATGTGGGGAAGTCTTAATCCCAAATGTCAACCAACAGCTGATTTTAGCTAATCCCAGCCAAACCTAGCAGAACTATAGTCTACTTGCACACCACGAGGAGGAAATAAATGCTTATTTGTGGCAAACCACTGAGTTTTTCATTGTTTTTATGTAGCATTCTTTCAAGTGAACCATGAACAATACAGCTTTCGATGATTTTATAGATCTGTGAGTAATTCATAATTTGAACCTATAAATTCATGAAGACACTGAGAAATTGAGTTAGAGATCATGAGAAGACTGAAAAATCAAGTAACACTGGGCATTTAATGAAAAATTATATTTCAATGAATTAGTTTTCTATTGCAGACCATAGTTTTATAGTTTTTCACAATATGTGGGTGCATAGAGACATAGAAATATATATGGGATGTGGGGGGAGAAACATTGTTCTTTAATAAAATAATGCCACGCTGCCTTTTCCCCCATGAATGACAAAAACACTGTTAGGTTCTTATGTGTTTCTGGTGACATTTCTGACTGTACTTTTGTCTTGAGCTAAGGATGGATGGCGATTATAATCAAGTATGTGGAAAGCCTGAGAAGAGACATAGGAATTAGGATCCATGCTTTGCTTTAGAAGTGTGTGGGAAATCACAATGTATATTGTCACTATGCTACACACATGCACACACATTAGTGACTCTGCTATCACCTTTAACTAAGTCCACCATTTTCCCTATTATGTTTCTTTCCACAAGGAGCCTCCGGTGTGACATGCCAGTTACTTCCAGCTGAGAGATCCTCTACAATGCATCCAGCAGGACTGCTGTGCAGATATATTTCTATTACCTTCTCCTCTCAGCGCTGCTGGTACCAAAAGATTCAGTGAATTCATTCTAGGCTTGAACATAGAAGTCCTGTAGCATTTTGCAAGGCCAAAACACAGATGAGCATTACTTTTAATGTACAAGCACAGCCAGATGTTGAAAAGAAAAAGACAGTTAACATAAATAAGTATAATCTTATTTTTATATACAATGGATTATCCTAAAGGAATTTTTTGCAGTACTGGAGATTGAACTCAGGGCCTTTACACTAAGCTATATCCCTAGCCCTTTTCTTATTGTTTATTTTGAGGCAGAGCCTTGCTAAATCCCTAAATTACCCAGGTTGGGCTCAAATTTAGGATTTTCCTGCCTCAGCCACCCAGAATACTGAGATTACAAGCTTACAAGTATGCACTTCTTTGGTGGGCCCTTTCATTATCAATATTGTGCTCACCTAAAGAAAATTTTCTTCCATTGTTTTTGGATTAATCTTTCCTTATCTTTCACTGTTTTACTGGACATCCTATCAGAGAGATATTGAATACTGTGACCAGTTCTCTATGTCTCCTAATTTTATGCATCTATTACTAGTAACTGAACACAGGGTCTTCACACTGAGCTACCATACATCTCCAGCACCTTTTTCAATTTTTTATTTGATACAGGATATCACCAAATTGCAAAGCAGTCCAGGCTGGGCTGCAACCTGCTATCCTCCTGTTTCATTTGTCCCTAGGCCTGAGATTACATGTCTGCAGCACCAGGCCTGATTGCCTTTTCGCTTAACTTTTACCTCATATTTTTATCCTTTTGTTCACCATTCTTACACACATACATGAGCATGAGCAAATACACACACACACATCTTACATCATTGCCTTCTATTATCACAAATCTATTGATTAAACTGTATAGGCCTTTTATAAAATTCTTTATCTGCCCAATTGATTAAATATCTGTCCTTTTGCCAGTATCATGCTGTATTGATTATTATAGGTTTATCATAAGTTTCAATATTCAATTTTGTCAGTCCTCTGATTCACTGTTTTTTCAAGTTATTTTGACTACTCTGTTTTTTTGTTACCTTTCCATATGTTAGTATCAGTTTGCCATGTCAATGTCTAATTTGAGCAGTAGATGAGTTTGTATTGGTATTGAATTGAATCTGTATATCAAATTGGTGAGAACTGGAACATCAACAATACCGCATCTGCCTTTTTCGAGATATTCTCCTGCATGTCTTCACTATTGCTAAGCATTTATGATAATATATTTGAGATTTCAAGGCAGCTAAAGTTATTGAAAAGTAATTCTGCAAAAAAAAAAATGTAGGTGCCAAGCTATGTAATTAGATAAAAGTAAGTTATAAATCGAAAGTAATGAAATAGATGTCCTCCTAGCTCAGGAAGTTTCCAAAATATATTTTGCAATGGAAACATTATGATAAAAGCTCTCCAAGGTGGCTATACTAATTTTAGAAATTACATTACCTGCTCAGAGATTATATTTCATGCATTTTCTAGTTACACGTACATTAACCATTTTCCACTTTTCTATTAAAGTATAAGTATTTCAACAGTGAAGACTTTGTATTACTGTTAGCTCCCAGGAGCTACTGCCACAAGTTTGTCCATTCAGTAGTCCACACTGTCACAGAAGTGAATTCACAAAAGAATGTGAAAATACCTCCAAATCATAATATTAATATTTCCTCTTCACTTCTTAATCTTTTTAGACAACTCACTTTTCATAGGCTTAGGAACCTTAGTGATGATGCATATTAAACCATCTTTTCTACTTGGCTTTCGGATATACAGGAAAAACATATCTTTCTATTTTACAGACCCCCGAAATCCATTCTGAACATGTAACAGCTTATCATAATAAACAAGTTCCCTAAAAAGGGGAAGTAAAGGTTTGCCAAATCACCCTGCACAACTCTACAGAGGATGAATTCTAAGAGATGCAAAGCTGCAAAAGAAAATGTAGATCGGTAGCTTATCTTGTTTTATCTTCTTTGCTTTCATAATATAATTAATAATAGAAAAATAAATATGAGGTGACTCTGTAGGAAAAGTCTCTATCTAGTGCACATTACATAATTTTGCAGGATCTCATGGTGCCTACTTGTCCTATTAGAAGTGATTCTGTTTTCATGTCACGTATATCCATGTATTTTGTATGTATGTGTTTGTGTGTGTGAATGCATTACACTTTTGTGTTCATTATGGGAAGATTAGAAATAATAGCTACCAGACATGAGTTTTGTTTGGACATAGTGATTTGAAGAATAATTTTTATGTGATAAGGATGTGTGTAAAACCAGGTGTGCACAAACTTCATTCATTTGAGAGTCGACATATTGAATTTCTGAGGCTACAGTAAATAAATTGTATTCTTTCATTCTAGTAGTCTTAGTTGATCAGAAGAAAAAATGCCCATGACTTCATCCCCTCAAGACGTGATAAAAAATAATTTCCTCTCTAATGGATGTGATTTTGTTTAGATCTGTGCATTTAAGGAAAACAAATCGTCATACGTGGAAAGTATGCAGAAGGTGAGAAGGGAGGAGAACTGGCATCTGTTTAATGTCTTCGCAGGTAGACACTGTGCCGGGCCTAATCGCTTGTCGCCTTTTCTCAGTCAGTTGAGGAGGAAGTGAGTTGGCCTGTCCTGCGGGGCCCACAGCTTCCCTCTCTTTTCATTCACATGTGAGCCATCCGAGAGCTGTGGTGCCTAAGCGCATGTTTCAGCTTGCCTGGGTCGTGGCGAGCCCAGACACTCGGCGAGGATTATTCCGGAGTGCATCTGGGAACGTGTTCTGGATGAGTCTACGCCTGGACCCTCCCGATGTGAGCAGGCGCCGGGCCGACAGACAGACAGAGGGCCGAGGAAGGGGCTTCGCTCCGCGGCCGGCTCCTTGGGCTGACCAGGACCTTCTCCTGCATCTTTGCTTCTCCGGCCTTCGGGTTCTCAGCGTGCAGACCGAACATCAGCGCCTCCTCCAAATGCCTGTCTGGGGCCTGGCAGGACAGGGGATATCTCCACCTCGTAGTCAGGGCAGTGAATTCCTCCTCCGTGCTCGCTCGTTTGCGTGTGTGTGCACACGTGTGTACCTATATATTATTCTGTTCTTTCTGTACACAGTATATGTACCTATCTGTAGCGACGTCTATACATATGTATCTGTACATACACACATTTATATATGTTCTAGCCTTCATCATATACATTTTACAGTTCTCTTTCTATGGAACCTAATACTGTGACTCTGTAATTGATCACAGACGTATTTCTAAATCTCACTAGATATAATAATAGCCTAAATCAGTTCTTAATCAAAATCCAAACTAAATTTGTATTTTTAAAAAGAGTAAACTTATTTATAATTGATACCTTAGTGACCATTCTTAGGAAAGGGTGTGTAGTGGAAATACTTGATGGTTTATATTCTTCAGCTTAACAGATACAGTGGACCCTCGAGTTACGACTGGCCTGACATACGAAAAACTTGGGCTACCACCAGAATTTTAGTTTTAACTTATGAACAAAGTCTTGAGTTACAACCCGAATGTCAGCTGCTTGTGCCTCCAGATGATCTCAGATACAGATTTAACCCTGAAAGAGTTCTGGAAGGAACACTACAGCATCCTTTCCTATGTGGGGTTCACTGAGAAATCCTGGGCCAGGATCTCTCAAAGGACACTGAGATCTGCCTGGGTACAGGAGAGAGACTGTGAAGGCTGTGTAGAGGAGCCTGAGCCTTCAGTTGACCAACTTGAGTTACAACCAACAAATTGAGTTCGTAAGTCAAGGGTCCTCTGTAGCTGCAAAACTACACTCTCTCCCCTGGAAGGAAAGGCAAAGGGATGTTGTTCCAGGCTTGTAGCAACCACAGAGGCTGAGGCAACGAGTGATCAGTTCCTGGGAGGTCGGTGTCACCTTCTACGGGGACAAGGTTGGCATTGACTGCTTCTGAGACTAAGGGCTCTCACTGCTTTACTTGGCTGTAGCAGATCTGAGGTGTGAGAGAGGGAAGGGTAATGGAGTGATGGATAGACAACAGCAGGTCTCAATCATCAGGAAGCTGGCTTCAACTTCCGGGACCTGGACTGGCAATACAGAATCTTCTAGCAAGTCTGGTGCAGGAGTCTCAGGTAAGGTCACAAATCTCAGCTCACCAAAAGTATGAAGGTTGCAGCATTTTCCACAATGCAGTAAGAGGAAAGACTGATTCTCAGAGGGAAAACAGCAAGGGAATCTGCGCTGGAGCCTTCCAAGTGTCTGCCCCCCGACCATCTATGTGACTGTGGGAAATCTCTTTCCTCATTCAACCTTATTGCCTACAAAATGGACAGCGATGAGGATGAACTAAGATTTTAACGCATGAGGCTCTAAGTGCACTACTCAGTGAGTCCTCTCAGTCTGTGCTTATTGTCAATCACATGGATGTTTATTGTTGAACACAGTGAGCGCACAACCTGTGCAGCAGGCAGAATCCATGGGACGCCTCTGCCCTCCAACTTGAGGTCCTGCCCTGAGCTCCAGGCAGGGCTGCAGACCCCTGAGGAGCAGGGTGTGAAATGCTACTGACAAGGCTAGGAAGGATCACTGCTGATCTCCGTCAGCAGCCCCCTCCCCAGTCAGGCACCTCCTGTCTGTGGGCCTTCAAAGCACAGTGACGGTGGCCACACATCCCAAACAAGGCTTCAGTCCGGGCAGAAAAAGGAGGAAAATGAGGGAGTATCAGGGACATGTTTTCATGTCCATATTGCTTCTTGGACTCCTGTGATTATTAGCCGAACTTTGAAGTTTATGTCATTAGTCAAATTTGCACAAAACGAATAAGGCAAAACATACAGCTTTGAAATAACAATCTGAAAACAATGTACAATAGAGATGTTATGCACCGAAAATCCCTTGGGAAAAGAAGGAGATGGGTAAGACTTATTTATAGTCCTTATACTATGTGATCCTCCAAAAACAGAAAATTGGGAATTTTATGGAAATCATGTTGAGAAATAAGGTACCATCTAGAGCACATAGTTAGCAAATGACTTTATAAGTATTCCAACTCAGACTTATTCTAAAATAACTTTTAAAATGGGCAAGTGGAAATTACTCACCACAGAAAAATAACTTAAAAATAATTTTTAAAAGGAAATGATGACGAAGACTAAAGTGTAGAGATAATCATTTCTAACATATTAATGTATAGTTTCTGACATTTTACCACACATATATATTTTAATGAAAATATAATTTAAACAGGTTTCTGAAACGTTTCTTCACCTCATATTATATGCTAATATATCATAGCAGATGCGTTTTAAATATCATTTAAAATACCTACATGATATTCTCATTTTGGTTAATCAATTCTCCATTTTTATTTTACTATAAATAATATTTTGATGAATATTTTGGTACAATTTTACTTCTGTTCCAAGAATTTATTCTGTGGAAACATGTGAAGATAGAAGACAAAGGGGAAGGAAGCATTATGTTACAGTCTTAGTACCCTCCTGTGTTCGGTAGTATATCAGCTTCATATCAATACTATCTTATTTTTTAATTTTATTTTTAATTTTTATTTTTTTAGTACCGGAGATCGAACTTGGGTCCTTGCGCTTGTGCAGCAGGCAGTGAAACCACTGAGCTAAATCCCCAGCCCCAGGTAAATCCCCGGCAGCAATTTTATCTTAAACCAATAACAAACCCATCTTTAACAGTGCATGAAAGTGTATTTTTCTCAAATTAGCAAAGGATTTCTCTTTCAATGATTTCAAGCAATTTGACTATAAAGGATATACATTTAGTTGGCATTTACATTATCAGAATTATTAAGATTTTAAAATGTTTCCTGGCCAATTGCAGTTCTTTCTCAATAAATTGCTTACTTATGTCCTTTGTAGACTTTTCCATTTGGTTGATTCCAATTTTTCTAACGAATTGATTAATTATTTATATTTTAAGTGCATTTATTTGTTTATATCTTTTAATTATTTTTGTTCTTATGTAGTTAGTCAATCCCTTTTCTGCATAGCTTCTATCCTTGATGTCATTCAGAGCCCTTCCTCATTCTCAGATTTCATATCTGTCTGTTTTCCAGGTTTAAATCTTTCATTCATTTGGTATTTATTTCTTCATAAGATGCTAGATACAGAGATAATTCTAAATTTAATAAATAGTTAGCTGTCTTATTTTAAACAAACCACCCATTTGCCATTGGTTCGATGTATTAATTCAGTCACATGAAGCCGGTGAGGTTCGCATGTGTGTTTTAAGTAATAGGGCTTTGCAATTGGTAATGCTGGGCGGTTGGGTCCTTGACAGCTTTGAGCCAACAGACAGGGTCTGCTCTTCACCCCAACTAAGCCAGCCTGTGTTCCTCTCACTTGGGTGCCTTCCCAATTTTGGAACAAGTCAGTTCCTATTTCCCTCTCCCTCCTTAGGTGTGTCTCAAGTGGCTAAAGTGGAAGAACATTCTAACTTTTCACTGCCATTTTTTACAACAAATCCTCTTCCTTCACCCACCAGATTATGGAAGACAGGAGTAACATTAAAATACATTTTATTTGTGTGTTACCAAAAGTTTTGATTTACTCATTCCTAGGAGATACCCCTGTGTGAGCTTACGGTTCTTGTCACACAATGCCTAGGAAAATCAACTTAAAGGAGGAAGGATTTATTTGGCTCGGTTTTTGTTCATGGTCAATTAATTGGCTTCTTGTTTCTTGTCCAGTTGCAAGGCAGAACCTCATGGCCGGGACCCTACAGTGAAGCAAAGCTGCTCACTAGATGGCAGCTGGGAGGTGGCAGAGAGAGAGAAGAGAAAGAGGCAGGGACTACAGTTAAACTCTTCAAGGGCACACCCTTATGACCCACTCTCTCCAACAAGCCAGTGTTCTAAAGCCTCCACCTCCTCCCAGTAGCCCATGAAACCATGAATCCATTCATGAGCTCAAAGCCCTGAGGATCCACCCACCTCTCTGGTCCCCACCTCTCTGACCACTGCTCCACTGGGGACCAGGCCTTCAACATGGGAGCTTTTCAGGAACACTTGACATCCAAACCATGACATTCTGCCCTGGCCCCCACAGTTCAGTGGTTACCAAAGGTAAGAGTGGAAAGAAAGATAAATAGACAAAACATTTCAGGCTAGTGAAGCACTCTGTGTGATGCTGTAATGCAGCTCTATATCAGTCGTACATGTCCAAGCCCAGAGGCTATGTGACACCAAGTGTGCACGGAGTGTCACCTATGAACTTTGGATGATAACCATGTGTCAGTATAAGGCTATCCATTGTATCCAGGTATCACTTTAGTGGGGAATAGTATTTCCTTGCATGTATGGGGTATATGGAAAATCTCTGTACTTTCTTCCCATTTTCTTCTGGATCTAGAAGTCTTTTAAGAAATAATCTATCAAAAATTATAGAGATTCAATATTAGTACCCCTCAGATGGGATCTTAAAACCAACATTGTAACAGGCATTCAAATGCCTCTGACATACAGAGTCTGTGCATTGCACTGAGAGATGCAGCTAAGCTATGGCTCTAGTGAAGTGTCATAGAATAGGAGCACTATTTTGATTCCATGCTATTTCTGAAGTTCCTCAATTAACCATTCCATCACCAGGTCAAACAAGGTCTGCTGGTAGAAACCATGAGAGAGCAACTGTGGTGGCCAGAAGACAAGAATATTCTGGAGTCCCGTAGAAAATTTCATTGAGCTACCACTGCAAATTGAGGGTAAAAACATGAACACATGACTACAGTATTGGTGTATTATATCTGAAGCCTCACAGCTAAGAAACCGTAATAAACATTATTCTTTATTAAGTCATACAATTTCAGGTGCCTGAAAACTCAGTAGATTTCTTTTATCTTTTCTTCTTCATCCTGCTTCTCAAATCATATTTCATGGGGATCTACATATTTTTCAAGTTAACTTTGATTACTGTATTTTGCTAGCACTAAACAAAGTTAGATATAGCTTTAAAAGCACAACATTTTTATCTGCTACACACTGCAATCTAGGGAGATAATTGATAAAGAATGAATGCAATGAAATATTTGACATAAAATTACTAGTGTTCCTTTATATGTTGTTTCCTACTCCGAACTGGCAGCCATTATAATAAAATTTATTATCTATTTACTTTGAAATATTCCCTATCTTCACAACTACGTATTTTACAGCCAGATAAACAATGAATACACAAGAGAACTCTGAGTATAAATTCCTTTGTTTTGAGTGACAGTTTGCATTTTTTTTGGTAACACATACTTAAATAGTATAGCATTATCTGTCCTAGCAGAATCTTTCTTAGAGTTATTTTCTATTTTGTGTGAGAAAATTTGCAAGCTGAATGCTACATTAACATATTCATCTAACAAGGCCATGAGCTGACATGTAAAGCACTATGTGACCCTTCCCTTTCAAATATTTAAATAGAGAATGTTTCTATTCAATTTGCAACTTTCAGACATTTCAGGAAAATGGCATCATGGTGAAATTTCAGGGTAGACTGGGTGAAGGGACAATACTGCTTCATCATACTTCCTTTCCTCCAGGCCAGGCAAGCCACACCTGGCAGCCTAACATATTGAATTACTCTGAGTCCATTTTTTTTCATTAGAAAAAGTAGCAGTGGCATTATGATGCTTTAGAGCTAGAAAGCAAATAATGACCATCTTGTAGAGTCCTGCTCTGTAACACTTGACTTTCAGGTACAACCATTCCATAAAAGTCCGATTTACTTTGCTTTAATTTACAATCATTGCAAATTTCATAAGGGTTTTGCACGAACACTGGGCACCACTTCATGCCGGGGAAGAATTAGAAGTTTATTGCAGCCTAACTGACAGCCAACTTATAAAAATGAGTGACATTCTACATCATAACATCTCATAGGCCGTTCTGAATGCTAATAGCTTCCTTCATCTTTCTTTAATGTAATGAGGCAGACAGTGTAACAATATTCAACACAAAATGAAAATGAGGAAAATCTGAATTGAAGCAAGAAAGTAGCAACTAACAAGAGTCAGAAAATACTCATATTAAAAGTTTCAATTAAAACATGATTGAGCTGGGGATGTAGCTCAGTGACACCACGCCTCCCTCACAAGCACAAGGTCCTGAGTTCGATCCCCAGCACAAAAAACAACAACAACAAAAACTCTATTAACAAGCTTGTCTTAATCACATAAATAATGCTTTTTTAGCCAACAACAAACAATGTTTTATTTCATTTCTTTATTTATTGGTACCGGGGATCGAACTCTGGACCTTGTGCTTGTGAGTCAGGTGGCAGAACCACTGAGCTAAATCCCTGGCCCCCAAATGTTATTTTAAAGAATGCTTACCTGAAGACCCACTTAGCTCTTTAGTCTCTGTTTCTAAAATGTTTGAAATTTTTTATTTACTTCAGTACTATAAAATTCATTGGAGGAGATGGAGCTAAACAGGTCATTGAGCTAAAATGACTGTAGGGTACCTTTCACACACATCACTGAGGTAATACTCTCTATTTATGTGAAATTATGCTCTATCCCTCTAGGCTTGGACTTCAACATTCCTTAAATTTTGTCTTTTATGTTTGGACCTAGATTGTTCAAATGATACCACATGAATTTGAATACACTTGTATATAATATATAAAAATATCTAAATATATGTTTGGAAATTTTTTTTCCTTAAATTCTTTTATTGGTACATTTTAGGTATACAATACATTTACATTTATCGTTGGGTGCTTGTACCTGTACATGATGTATCTCAGTTCTTATTTTTCCCCCATTCCCTGTGCTACTTCACCCACTCCACCCTTTCCTATTTACATAACCTTCATTTCCATTTTTTTCCTTTTCTCATAATTTTTCCTTTCCCTTCTTTTCTTTCCCTTTCCTCTCCCACCTCATCTACCCCTTTGGACCTTTTCTTCCTATTTCAAACCATCAATTATTCTTTTTAATCATTTTAATCCTTATTTACACTTTCAGTTTCTCACACTAGAGAAACTATTTGGTATTTACACATGTGTGTCCTATTTATATCACTTA
>NW_004624731.1:12601194-12613005 GCF_000247695.1 Heterocephalus glaber | reverse complement strand
TGGAAGTATCTAATTTCCCCATTGATTTTGAAAGATAATTTTGCAGGATACAGCACTCTAGGTTGAAGTTATTTTATTTTATGGCTTGAATGACTTCACTCCAGGCTCTCCTGACTTGAGGATTTGTGTTGAGAAGTCTGCTGTGATTCTGATGGGGTTTCCTTTGTAGGTGATTTGTTTCTTTTCTCTAACTGCTTGTAGGATTTTGTTCTTCTGTTGGGTTTCTGGGATCTTGACTATTGTATATCTTGGTGTAGATTTTTTTTGATCGTGGCTAGTTGGAGTTCTATATGCCTCACTTATCTGCATGTCCAATTCTCTACCTCTGTCTGGGAAGTTTTCTACTATTACTTCCGTGAATAGTTTTTTTATGTCAATTGAGCTTTCTCCTCTTTTTTCGTGGACTCCTATCAGTCTTAAGTTATTCTTCTTTGCGTCTAGAAATGTTTATTTCTTATGTTTACATTTTTTCCATTCAGAACAGAAAATGCAACAACCATAAAGAATAAGTAAAACATAGTCACATACTGATACTAGCATGTAAAAGTTGGAACTGATACCCACCTTTGCAAAATCATTCTTTGATTCTCAACAAAACTGAGGCAGTTTAACTCCCTGTGTCTTTGGGTAAGATTAGTCCATCTGAGAGGTTCAATCTGGTCCTCTCTCTTTGAATTTGAATATAATAAAGCATATTTTAGTTAGCTGACAGATCTGACCCACCCAAATGAACCAGGCAGAACGAAAAAGTGGTCATGGTAGCCAAGTGGATCGCAGGTGGTTTTGCATTCTGAAACAATACAAATTGAGCGAGGTGAAAGTGATAGTAAATAAACTGACAATACGTAGGAAATTTATACTGCCAATAAAATAATATGTGAGGAAATTTTAATGTGTCATCTCTGAATGCCATCATCTCTTGTGTAATGTATTAATACTATCACCAAAATAACACAAAATTCAAATATATTATTTCACATTTTAAAATAACTAAGATTCATTATTTTCTAATTAAATTTGCTCCTCACCTTTGAGATGTTAGAACATTGCCAGTAGTGGTTAATGAATGTTGAATTATCATTAGTGATTTGAGATGTCAAGGAATGTCTTTGTTTTTTTATTTAGGTTAAATTTTTTTTCTATTCAGATGAGTAGAGGTTTTTTGGTTTTGTTTTGTTTTGTTTTGTTTTTTTACCATGCCAGGTTAACTGTTTCCTGATTTATGCTAATTGCACTTTTGTTTCCATACATTAGATAACTGTCAAAGATCTTCACATTACACCGTAGATTTTGTTCAGTGCTTCAATCAGTATGCACTTTTATGGGTAATTAAAATTTTCAAGGTGGTATAATTACATGATTACTTTTAAACAGATTCAATGACTTGTTGAATTCTTCAAATTTACCACATTGTGATAATATTTTTGTAGAAAATCTCCCTGTACCCATTCTTTGTATTTAGTATGTTTTAATAATACATTATAAATTCTTTTATGTGTAACTTCTGATTTGCTTTAAAAAAGTAATACCTTCTTCCATTTTCTTTCATTTCAAAGATGTCCTAGTTGTGTATACTGTGAGCTAGGCTGTATCTGGGTCCTAGTCTTACATAATCACATTTTTTCCTTCCTTTTTACAGACTAAGGACATCTAAACTTTTCCTTTCTCTGGTTAACTGGATTGTGTATTGTTAAATAGCAAATCATCGACACTATGCAATGTAGTGTTCATTCTCACAAAGCCAAAGAAAACATGTGCTATCTACAGGATTAAAAAGCAAAGAGGGGCTTCTGGCCCTCATGATTTTTGTTTTGCTGTGTTTTATTTTGTTTGATTGTTTTTGCTGATACCTGTATGAATTTAATTTACTCTTCCTGCACTTAACTTGTCTCTAAATAAAAATGCTTAAGACTTTTTTGTTTTACTTTGTAATTTAGATTGATCTATTTTTAGTTTTCAAAGTTACTAAATTTCAAGAGTAAAATAACCTTGAGAAATGGTAGGAATCTAATAACAAAGGACAATGTAGCCGAATGAGTAAAACAGTCTCAAAACAGTGATTTAATTCCCCAGTATGTCCCAGAAGGGCATTCAATATCCTCCCGGACTGTAACATGGTTTTTAAAATAAAAGATAAAAGATAACAGAAAACGGGGAGACAGATTTGCAGAAGGGAAAGGGAATAAGAGTTGCAGGGAGGTGGGAAAGAGGGAAAGGAAAAGGGGGGAAGGAGGGAAGGGGAAAGGGAGTAAAAGGAATGAAGATGTGTCCTGTACATGGACCACCTCCTCGTTGTGAATGTAATCACTATGTACTGCAGACACAGATTAATAAATATTTTAAAAGTTATGCTAACTGATACTTGAATCACATATAGGTATAGCTTTTGACACATTAACTGGCACTTCTTTGTGTCATTTCAGTATTTTTTTCACCATAAATCTAATAAGGATAATAAAATCGGTTTCTAAATGTTGAGATCAGAATTTTTAAAAATCGTAGAGGCAAAGTGTCCCATGCCACACCTCTTCCATTATGAGAATTTTAAATATTCAACTGTTTTCTATTTGTTTGTTCTGGTCTCCACTGATTTAAGATTTCAAAACCAGATAGTAGGAAACAAAAATAAACTATCTCAGCAGCATGGACCAAAAGGGACTGTTTTATTTTAGAATGATTCAGTGAAGTTTCCTTCCATACTTAAGAGATGGACACTTATGTAAAATTCAAACAGGTCCACCTAAGAAGTAGTACAAATTAACCCTTGTGAAAAATGTTCCTTTCTGGGAAAAACTCCTGTGAAGATGATAGATGTAACACTGTCTATTTATACAAATCTTAGATGTGCTGTTTCTGATGAAACTGTAGAATTAATCTAATAAAATAACACTATAAATCATCCCAAATGCACACAGTATAGCTTCTCAAAATTAAATTGACATTTTTGTCTGAGTTGTGAAAATTATACATTTTGGTTTTAGGTTAAGTAGTAAACACTTCTAGGGCAGTGGGGAAGGAAAGACATAAATCAAATCTTTCTGACTAATGATTTAAATAAAGGTATAATTTGATTTAATTTGAATCTCTAACTTTCATTAATCTCTGATTAACTGCAGGTTTCAGAGATGCATAAGACAAAGATCTGAAGTAGTTTGGAAATTCATGTAGCAAGTGATGCCATATGAGTCATGGAGCCCCCAGCCCTCTGCTTGTTGAGAAGAAAGAGATGGGCTACTCACTGGAAGTTGTGGGCCAACTTTGGTGGCATTCCAGAAGCATACCCCTAGAAGGTGACAGATCAGACTTGTCATCGGATGAGTGAGTCATAGAAAGTACCATGAAAAGAAGAGAGCTTGGCTACATTACAAAATAAAAAAGAAAAGACAAAAATGGAGTAAAGACCACATAGATATAGAAGCCAGATAAAATGTCTAGCAGCAGGGTGGCTTGCAGAACTAGTCACTCTGGGTATGGAATTGATCCAAAGTTGGTTTGAATCCCAAGACAACCACTTTTTCACTGAACTATCTTAAGCAAGTTGCTAAACCTCTCTGAGCTTCAGCTTGGTCATTAGTGCAGGGAAACAATAAGACTTTAGTTGCACTGCTTTGAAAAGGATTAGAAATATGACAAGCAAAGCAAAGAGCAAGTACTAACTAAATGGTAGATATTATTGTAAATTGATGATGATTGCCCCTTGTGTACAAATTCCCCATTTTTGAGAACACTTATGGGTTTTTTTTTCTCCTGGGAGGGAGCCCTTGGTGTTTATTTTAGCTATATTTCACTTGTATAAAGAGGAATGGATGGAGAAATAATGTAATATAAATTTACAGGACCCTATGCCTCACTCAGGTTGGTAGTGTGAAGAGCAGGACACTGTCTAATACATTTCTATTTTCAATATCTACTCATTCAACAATGGGAGAAGGCAAATCTTAATGACTCTGCCCTCCAAAATTATAGTCAATGAAAACAGGTACCCATGATAAGATTTTTATAGCTCATAACCATAAAACAAGGTCATATTATTTTTAGTCCTGAAATGACAATGACATGAGATCTCATCCCTATACTCAGTTTTTTAGTTTAGTTGATCTATTAAGCAGTCTTACTTCCCCAACTCCATACCCCCTGGATCCCTGAGAGTAGGGATCTGTTGTAAAGTCCCTTAGAGCTCAACCATACACTGAGTTGACATCGCTGCTGTCGCCAAGAAAGAAAGGAGGGAAGAAAGGAAGAGAGAGAAGGGGTGGGGAAGAAAGAAAGGGACAATCATTAGCAGACCTCAAGGAGAATGCCTGCATCTGTGTAGTACTCCTTCACCAACCAGAACACTTGGCTGATTCAACATTGGTTGCATTTCCTTTGGAGTAGGGAGAGAGGGAGAGGAGAAAGAGAGAGGGAGAGAGATGTACCATACATTAACAGGTGTTTAAGATTCTTTATAAAAATATAATATTGATTACAAGCATTTGATTTGAAAAATTGGCATGCAGCCAATTAAAATATCTTTTAAGGCGTTCTTAGAGAAAAATGCAATCTTCTTTTCTAGTAGACAACACTCAAACTCCTGGCTTCCTACACCCAAGTGCCCTTTCTAAAAGTGGTACCTTATTTCCTACAAAGTGGGGCAAGCAGACCCACTCCAGGGCTCAGGGCCTCAGAGCCCAGCTGGGGTGCTTATATTCTGAATTCCCCTTTCTGATGGGCATCCTTGGAGTGGACACACACAAAACTGATCCACTGGCTTTGGTTCACGATCATAGAAGTGCAACTTCAGCACCACATCCGAGCCTAGACATCTCTTCAAATTCTTATTTTCCCAAAGCTAATGATTACTCTTCTTCCCTTCCACTTGCAATAAAGCCTTTTCATTATTAATTAGGTTAATTTATTACTATTCTCTTAAGTGTCTTTAGAACATAAAATTTATCTTTTCTTTGTTATGAATCAAAACAATTGATTTCTTTGAAATTCAAATTCTGAGTCATTTACTTGTAATTGAAGGTTTGAAGAAGATAATGAAGGTAATAAATAGGGAGAGGAATCAAATTTATCAATTAGTTGCAAAGATTTTCATCATTACAGAAAGTGTAGACAGGAAGAAGAGAAACAACTAAAAACAATCAAATTTTGTTTATGAAGGTCAAAAACTAACAGAAATAGCTTATGGTGATAGAAATCGAATCACTGGTTCCTGTAGACTGGGAAAATTGACAAGAATGACCCAGGGTGAAGTTTACATGACCTAAATGTGTTCCACATATGTGCATACATTTAAGACATCTGTATCTCACTCTAGGCACTTACTGTCTCAACAAATAAAACTGAAAATGAATAAGAGAAAAAAGTGTTTCATGCTACTCTTAAGAGGAGGTTTGAGTCCAAAGGGGAAACATGGGAAAGATTTGCTGTGAACTACAATAAAAATTTGGCTTTGAAGAAAAATGTTCTCAGAAGAAACTGATTCCCTGGGAATAAAAAGCATAAAGAAATAAAAGTCATTGTTGTTAAAAATTTAGTAAGTAAAAATTAATATAAATACATTCACAGAGCTCAGTATGACCTAATGTACCTAACACAAGTGTGCTCTTCAAACCTAGCATTATGGTTTGTCAGTTCTGAACCCCTTTTGCCCTGGATGCTGGTGTTAAGAGTCAGCTTTCCATCACTGTGGCACATACTTAATATAAATCATATTAAAAGGAAGAAAAGTTCACTTTTGGCTCATGGTTTCAGAGGTTTCAATCCATGGCGGCTTGGCCTGTTGTTTCAGGTCATTGGAAGCACAGGCCATCAGGGTGGGAATGGAGGTGCAAGAGCCCTGGTCACCTCATGGCAGCCAAGAAGCAAAAAGACAGACAGGAAGGACACAAGGTCCTAAAGTTCCCTTCAGATCCCCATTCCTAGGTCCACATGCCTCCCCCTGGGCTCCATCCCCATAGCTTCCCCCATCTCCCAATAGAACCACAGGCTTGAGACAAGCCTTCAATAAATGGGCTTTGGAAGACATTCAAGATCCAAGCTACAGCAACTTTGCTATTGAAACCAATTACAAACAATGAGTGAAAATATCACAGATAGAAAGAACTGAGAAATCTTTCTCAGACATTCACTAAAACCTGAATGATCTAAGTGCACCAATCAGGGTTCTGGGAGAAGTATACAATACACTTAAATTGGCTTATTTGAATTAAGTAACATGAAAGAACCACTGAAAAGTTGTTGGGAATGTACAGAGAAAGCAAAAGAGATACTGCTATATCTACCCTGTACCATCAATAGACCTCCAGGGGCACAGGGTAAGAGCAGTTATCAACACCTAGAGACAAAAAGGGTCATGGAGCTGGCTGGGCACAAATGGAGAGAGACCTTCCACAGTAAGAGACATCCAGCACCAAACACCACTGGGTTATTCCTGCCAAGAGATTTGAGAACCTGTCCCCAAGGTCAGGACCTGTTCAATGCCTGAGTTCACAAACCAGTAAAGACAAAAAAAACCGCTCTCCCTGTGTTCTACCACAGCCATGCACTCCATCTGCTTCCTCTTGGCCTAGTCAAGATGGAGTTTAAAGGGAAGATGAGAGAGTCTCCCTGACACCACCGTGTTGTCCTTCCCACTTACAACTTTCACAAGCATGTAAAGTGACTCCACTATCACTCAAAACACAGAATTAGGATACCTGAGGGTGAATTTGTCTGGATTACGTTATCAATGTAGAGATGCCCACTAAATAAACAGAGTGAGTTTTGACTTTTCTATGCTACAATTTATCATCAATACTTTTACCAGAGCCAAAGTCAAACACTGCTATCTTTGATCACTGTCAGATCATTCATAATTCAGACCCTACACGAACATCTGGCAGGAGAATGAAACCAGGATCCCAGAAGTAGAGTGAGAGGAGAGCAGTAGCACAGATCTGTTGCTGCTACTTCCCCTGCACTAATAATAGCTCTTGCACAAACACCAAGGAGCAAGCACTCTAATCATCTATCTTTGTTTTGCAAATGCAACATGCTCTTTTCATACATCACATGTTCTGCTTATATGCATTTTATAAGAATTCTGTATTTATTACAAAAATATATATTTAGAAATGAGTGTGTGTGTGCGTGTGTTTGAATGTAATTTGGCTGGATAGCCCTCATCAATAGGATGCTCTACAGGCCCATTTCATGGTGCAGAGATGCAAAATCAGATTAGCTTAAACAAGATGGAGTACATCTCCTTCATGTTACAACCAGGCCAATCTGGCAGCCTGGTTCACAGAAACTTCAGAAGTAAGAGACTCAAACAGTGTCCAGCTGCAAAGACACAATTTCTTAATCATCTTTGCCCATGAAAGGTGCAGCGCTGTAGACAGAAAATAATGAAAAAAGGGCAGAGAAAGGCACTCTCATTTTCTTGAGACATATAGAAATGAAGGCACCCACATCTCCTTTGCTTGTATCCTTTGGGCAAAAAATTACTCACAGGGCCACATCTTTTCACAAAGAACACAGGAGAACACTGTCATTACTTTCGTTGGTCACAAACTCAACCACAGGGAAGTAGAACATGGATATTGTGGACAATCGACCATCTCTGACACAATGACGACAATGACATCAAATATCTGGTGTGACTTAGAAGCTGCCATGTCCATCGTGGATGTTACCACAGGATTCACGTCAGTGTTTGTGAGAGAGGACTCTGAATGAATTAGCCTGCCCCATGTTGTTCAATACTCACTTTATTCTCCAACCCACAGTTTAGGGAAAGAGAAAGGCAGATGGACCAGAGAAGGAAATGAGAGGAGGAAAATCATTCACAGAAACAATACAAGCAAGGAAAAAAATATAAAACCAACAAGTAAAAAGGAAGCCAATATATGTAAATGGTATTGAACCAGAAGAGGAATTGGTTACAGGGAAATGGGTGTGATCTAAAAGTATCATTTTGTTTGTTTTATTTAACAAAAGAATAAAAAATGGAGGCATTCACTTCCTTGCCAGCCATAAAGAAAGAGGGCTCTGGTCTACAATCAGGAAAACAAAGACAGGAATAAAGTAATTTTGAGAGCTAAGAACAAAGCTATAAAAATAATAGAGACAATGATAAGGAATAAGTTGTGAAAAGACTGTATGAGAGAAAAACAGAGGAGGAGCCAGGTTATGTTCAGTTATCAGAGCAAGTGTCTTTGAAGACAAGGCATTTGCAGTAAGTCCTGCAAAAATCCTGGAGAGGACATTTCAAACACAGAAAAATGTAAGGACACCTCTGAAGCAGGATGGATCTTGGCAATAGGTTCAAGAATCCAAATCAATCCTGAGGGGGTGGAATGAGAGATGGAATCAGATTGCGTGGATTCCACAGGACGTGGTAAATCATTCAAATTTTACCCTAATACATTGGGAATCCGCAGATCATTTTAAGCCTAAAAATACCATGGCATTATTTATATTTTAAAAGTCAGTTGAGTTCTATGGCTCACACTTGGAATTCCAATACTCAGGGAGGCTGAGGCAGGAGTCCCTCTTGAGCAAATTAGCAAGACTCTGTCTCAAAATAAAAACTAAAAATAAGCGCTGGGAATCTACTCAGTGATAGAGTGCCCAAGGGTTCAATCCCCACTACAGCAAAAGAAAAAAGTAAGTTTGCAGTCATTTGAGTTACTGTGGCTTTTTACGAGGAAAGAAGAGTTTTGAGGGTAAGTAGTCCAGAGGGGAGATGATCACTTAAACAAGGTTGATACCAGTGGAGATGAACAAAAGCCAAGTAGACCAGGGAATGTGTGGGATCTTTAGGTCCCCGGCTGTGTGGAGACAGCAGTATGCAGGTAACGATACTCTGGTTTCCGTCCATCCAAGATAGAGCATGGAGGATGGATTTGTTCTGAGTTTGAGAATTTTGGTCCTGACTTTAAAGCTGCTAGACATCAGTCAGTCAAACAGGTCTCTGAAGATTCATTGTCTTCACTTCTGAAATGGCATCTGTATGACAGAGAGGATAAAGTTAAAAACTAGAGGAAAAGAAGTCTTGAAAGCTTCCCATGTTGTATGGAAATTTAAGGTAGTATTAGAGGTGCCCTAAATTGCTTTTTACAATCTTGTGTTGTAACTTGCTGCTCTTTGGTAACCTTTTATTTATGATAATGAATGTGATTAATGTGCTAATTTTCTCCAGTTGTACCCTGGGGCAATTGTGCAACAGTTATAATTTTTTAAATTGGACAAATAAGTAAATGTCAACCTGTAATAAAATCCAAATGAGTCCTTGACAAGTGTTGATGGTGACTGGTAATTTACTTGATAAAATATTTTAACTGCCCAGTTACTTCACAATAGCTGATTTCTTAAAGTAATCACTGTGCTCTGAATACTGAAGTATCACCCCAGAGAATTTTGGCACATGGTACACAGTATTTGTGAATTTGCTGATTTAAATATTACTGTGTATTTATTCATGAAACAGTAGCTTCTTAATTCAGACTGTTAAAAACAGAGCCATGCATCTTTCTATGTCATTCTTCACTATACCATGAGCCAGCTCCTGTGATGAGACTGGGGGTCCTTTCTGGAAGGTTCACAAGGCTGTGTCTTACCAACACCTGCCCTTTTGTTCCCTGCTTTTAGCTTTCGTGATAAAAGTCAGTATCTTCTAGGGATGAGAACCCAGAAGGCATTAGATACAGTTTTCTACCTGGACCCCAAATAGTCTTTAAGTCTATGATTTATTTAAGACATTATCTTTTGCTTTCTGCTTTCTAAGTCATAAGTCATAAGTTACAGTTTTATTTAGATCTACATGCAAACGACAGAAGCATAATAATTTCATGGCCCTCTAAAAGGTACCATGATATTGTTCATTGTTCATCTAATTTTGGCCTTTCGGTGACGTTGTGCTTCATTGCTCTGCTTTTTAAAGCTTAAATGGCCCAAATATTATCAGTACAAGAAAGTCAAGCTGGGAGGGAGAGCTTAAGGTCATGACTTGAAAATAAATTAAACATAACTGAAGTAATTTCTGGAATAGATACATGGGAGATTAAAATACATTTAAAGGGATAGTAGTGGACTTAGACAAAAGTATCTTACTTTTCCAGAATAATTGGAATTATCTCCTGAAGATGTCATTCTTTGATATGTGGCCAAACCTATAGCCAAGGATAAAATTGGTTTTGAAAATCCAGTCTAGGAAAATGACAAATTTGCTAAAGACCCAAAGGGCTTGTTTCTAGTTCTTCCACAGATTTCTTAATCAGTAGTCACAACTCTGTCCTAGTTACTGCTCATACATATATTATCAGATACTGCAGTTTTTACCAATGTATCTGCATTAATCCTTTCTGTGTATTACACACTAAAGATGTAAAACACTAGTAGAATATGAAGTATTTTAATTTAAAAGTTTCAATTTAAAAGTGTCTGGTACATACATATAATACATTAAGTCCATCCAAGAACATGGATTAATCTAAATAAGACACATCTGGCTACAACTCTACTTCACTGCATTTATATAATGTTTTGGTAAAGGCCCAACTGTAGAAACAAATCAGATCAGTGGTTGGTAGATCATATAAGTAGATATACATATCTGATGCATATGAATGATATTTAAAATCTTAGTGTATTTAATTTTGGATAATTATCAGGATTTTTAGAAAAATTGATGTGAATCTTGTGCAAATATCTTCATAACAAAATCCAGTAGGATAACTAAAACATTTAACATAGACTAATAGATATTTTTTACTTCAGAAATCCAAGGATGCTCTAACACTCAAAGGTCAATGAGTAAACGTATTTTAATAATAGTATTTTGGTTGCAGGGGGATATCTTTGTTTATAGAAATTAAAAACTAATTCATTTAGAGATAAGGGAGTAAATTTGACAAAGTATTCTTAAATAATTCCAAAGAAGAGATATGGAGACAGCTCCCAGCACAGAGGAGGCTTCCAGGTCAACATGCCACAGCTCCCAGTGCAGAGGAGACTTCCAGGTCAGTGTGCCACAACTCCCAACAAAGAGGAGGCTTCCAGGTAGCTGTGCCACAGCTCCCACCACAGAGGAGGCTTCTGGGTCAACAAGCCACAGCTCCCATCACAGAGGAGGTAAGCCACGCGGGCACCAGGAACACAACCCCCACATCAAAATGAGAACACATGTAAACAACCTTCATAAACAGACTTCCAGATCACCTACAGCAACCCCAAAGGGAAATGAAATGAAACACTCTGATACTGAACCACCTGGATTCCCTAAACTAGCAATGAAAGAGGATCTGGAAAAAATGAAATCAGAAATGATTTCTCACATAACAATAGAGATTGTGCCCATAGTGCAAGATATGATTAATAAATCCAGACAGGACACAGATTAAAAAAATAAATAAAGGAGCTGAGAAACATGATGGAATCCCAACATAGGAAATAAATGGAATCCATAAAACAGATGCAAACAAATTTCCAGGAGATCAAAAACTCCACTGAAAGTCTACACAGCAGAATGAGCCAATGTGAGGACAGAATTTCAGATATAGAAGATGAGATTGCAATTAATAACCAGGAAAAGAAAAATTTCTTTAAAATTGTAAGGGACCACAAGAAATCAAACCAGCAGCTGCTAGATGACCCAAAGAAAAATAACATAAGACTGACTGGAGACAATGAAGAAATGAGAGCGTGCAGATGACATAAAAAAACTCTTCACAGAAGTAATGGCAGAAAACTTCCCAAGTGGGGAAAAGAACTTGACATACAGATAAGCGAAGCATGTAGGACTCCAACTAGCCTTGATCAAAAAAAATCTACACATAAGCA
>NW_004624731.1:12554479-12597138 GCF_000247695.1 Heterocephalus glaber | reverse complement strand
GAGTACTACTCAGCCATAAAAAATGACAAATTAGAGACATTTATAGCTAAATGGATGCACATTGAGGCCATACTCTTAAGTGAAATAAATAGGACACCCATGTATAAATACCAAATAGTTTCTCTAGTGTGAGAAACTGAAAGTGTAAACATCAATATCAAGAAATATCAAGAAATCAGCCAACAACAAATGCTGGTGGGGTTGTGGGGAGAAAGGAACCCTTCTCTATTGTCAGTGGGAGTGCAGACCGGTGCAACCACTGTGGAAATCAGCGTAGAGATTCCTTGAAAAAATGAATATTAGAAGTCCCATTTAACATAGCTATTCCTCTGCTGGTATCTTCCCAAAAGAATGAAAAGCATCATACCACAGTGATATATGCATACCCATGTTCATAGCAGCACAGATTGTAGTAGCTAAGTCTTGGTAACAGCCCAAAGGCCCATCAGCTGGTGGATGAATAGATATGGTTTTTCTATACAATGGAGTAATACTCTGTCATAAAGAAAGATAAACTTGAGACATTTATAGCTAAATGGATGCATCTTGAGACTATACTCAAGTAAAATAAATTGAACATACATATGAATATCACATTCTCTCTCTGGTGTGAAAAACTGAAAGTGTAAATAGGGACCAAAATGTATTACAGATAATGTGAAATAGGAAGAAATTGTTCAAAAGGAAAGGGAAACTGCAAAGTGGGAGAGGGAAAACAGGAAAGGAAGAAAACAAATGAGACAAGAAGAGAAAAAATGGAAGCAAAGCTTTTGTAAATAAAGGGGGGTGGGTTGAAGGGAGGGAAGGGGACTGGGAGAAAAAGAGGAATCAAGATATACCATGTACAGGTACAGACTCCCTTTGATGAATGTGATCATTATGGACATTTAAATTGTGTCAATAAAATTAATTTAAATTGTTTTCAATGTCCCCCAAAGGCTTAACATGTGTAGAAGGCGATTGGATCAGGGGGACCCTGTACTCAGCAGTGGATTCATCTGTGGATGAGCTCAAGTACCTGAATGCGCTGTTGGAAGGTGGGCACCAGGACATAACCTGGAAGGGTGGATTCTTGTCCCTGGCTCCTCCCTTCTCTCTGCTTCCTGGCTACTGTGGGTTGAGCACCCTTCCCCTGCTTCTTTCATCCTGTTTCTGCCTTGGTGCCAAAATAAGCTTCTCCTCCACTAAGTAGTGGGGAAGTGAGATATGCAGCAACTGTACTGATCATAGAATGTTTCTGGAAGGCAACTGGAAAAGCTACCTGAGAGACAGGCTTCACAAATCTACTATATTTGTACAGATGCTCATTGCATGACCCAGGAATCTCATTTCTAAGGCTACATTGACTGGAAATGTTTGCACTTATGCACAAATGGAAACCTACAAGGATAGTCACAAAATATCTCTTGTAACACCACCAAACAAAAAATGTCTAACAAGATAGAAGGAATAAGGAGTGGTATATGCATAGATTGGTCTATTTTGCTTTTCTCAAAATCAATATGACAAAGATGCACAAAATAACATATGCAAAACTCAATCATAATTTTAAGTGAGTAGAGTAAATGTAAACACATTCTATGTTAGTCTTGTTATATAAACTTTGAAGGGTTCATTTTTTCAATTAGAAGTCTGCATAGTGGTTACATTTGGGGAAAAGAGCAAGGGAAATGACTGGTGTGGGGCATGAGGAGGTTGTGTCCTGAGGTGGCTGCTTCATGGGCATGTTCAGTTAGTGAAAAAATTCATTGAGCTATACACTTATGATCTGTATGATTTACAATTTGTTTGTAGTATTTCAATGGGAAGTTCAGAAAAGAAACATTATTGCAAAGCTGTAAGTGAATGGTTTACAGGGCAGCAGAAATATTTACAGTTCTGTGCTTGCAAGAGGATCCATCTCACTGAAAAATAAAACAATCAGATACCACACAAACCAACAACCCATTTTTACCATTGCTAATGATGAGTCAACCCAATATTGTCCATTTTCTTAGGCAATAGAACAGGAGGTTCAAAAGATCACTAAGATTTATTCTAGTCAAGTACGTGTAACTTTCAGACTAAAGCAGTATATAAATTTCAGTAAGGAGGCAAAAACTAGGTGATTCCACAAGCAAGCGATCAAGCAAGTTCCAAGAGCAGGACATATTTTATGTTAATTGGACCCATTTCTTGAACAAGTTAAGGTCATAAAAATGGTGGTTCTTGTATATAAAAAGACTCTGAAGGGTCATGATAACTAAGAAATCAGCTCTGAGTAAAAATTGTTACTTAACTGCAGAAATCTAAATACAATCTGGGTATTTTAAAATAAGCCGAACGTTTAAACACAATTATTATGTATGTATAATATAAAACAGCTAATATGCAGGTTATAATCCAACCAGTGACAATGCATCACTACCACTTACTTTACTTTTAAATTTATTATAAAAATCTTACATGGGAACCTGTTACTATTAGATTTAATTATAGAGTCCTGAACTCCTTAGTGTCTATCAACAAAGTGAACGTATTTGCTGAACCTAGAAAGGTTATTTTGTCCTATCGTTTGCTTATTTTCTAAGTTCAATACTTTCGGGGCATTTTTTTAGACCTTGTTAACTTTTTGTATCTATTTGAATACTTTTATATTTCAATATAAGAATAAAAAATTTAAAATGCACAAAATGTAGGCAATAAAATGTACAGTAGTTGTAAACAAGTTGCAAAAATAGCAGTTGTTATCGAGGCAGCATCACCATACAGAAATAATTTCCAGCCCCATCTCCGGTCAGCATGGCCCAGGTCCTGCACTGCTTTTGCTGTTGGGAATATACAGAGATTTCCAGTGATGCTCCACATTTTGTTCATTTCACCAATTATTCCAAGGGTAATCAAGTAAATATGCACATAATACTTCTCGCCATTAGTTCTTTATATCTTCCTTCTTCTCATTTATGTTTCTCCCACTTGACTGTCTATCAGCTGAGAAAAAAGATTATATATTTTCTTTTACCACTTAACCATTCACCCCGAGCACCACAAGGGCAGTGGGTTTGTTTTCGTACTGACTATCCCCAATGTGGCTCAGCCAGGTGTCCATTCCTGTTTGCACATGATGTACTCCTCTGTCTATTTGTTTTATATTGAGTACTTTTTGCATACTTTTTTATTTAAAACGTTCTATTTGCCTTTGACATTTGTTTCTAGTGAAATCTAATAATAAGTTCTGGTTATTTTCTTTTGCTAACTAGTGTTTATTTTATTTGTGAAACATAACCTAGAGTTTTGTGCTACAATCTATAAAAATCTTATTGTAAGTACATTAGATATAACTTTTATGCTTCTCCAGAACTCAGTGATTCTCTTTTACAATACAAAGTCAACACATTTGGACACAGAGACTGCATAGGAAGGAAGTGCCAAAGGATCTGCAAAAGAATAAACTGAAAAAGAGAAAAATGTTAGCATATAAGAGAGGAAGCCTGTTGTGAAATAGAAAGACAAAAAAGACATCTGCTTATTGTCAACTCTTCATAATACAGAAATGATCGAACTTGAAAGAAGAAATGAAACCAGAACTTTCCAGTAGAGGTCAGTGATGATAATAATTCTATGGGTGGTGCTGACAGAGTTGACCAGCATCTAACAAGCTACCCTGCAATCAAAAAGTGAGGAAAAATATTATTATACAATATTTATACACATTCAGGACCAAATAATATGGAACTCATTTGTTATTTATTCAAAACAAGGGGGTTCAAAAAGTCATTTAGGATTTAGACTAAGCCTAATAGACCAAAAAATTGAAAAATATAGGGCAAAACACCAACCAGGACGTCCATCATTGAAGTCTACACCATTACTTTTAGTGAGTAGATATTTTATTAAAATTATACCACCCACAGAAAAAAGGAAAGGCCAACATGACAGTGGAAAGTGTGTTGTTCAAAGAAAGAAAATAGTGCAAAAAGAGTTTGGAGAGACTAGATACTACTGTCCAGATTGTACCATTATATTATGCACTGAATGTCTTAAAAATATCAAATATAGAAAAAGTATTAGATAAATTTGACATAATTTGTTTTCATATTTCCTGCTATGTTATCTTATAAAAATTAATGAAAACATATGCAACTTTTGGTCACCTGTATTTAAATAATTGGACTGGTAAGTGATTAAAAACATCTTTCAAATTAGGAATGTGGCTTAGTGGTAGGTCATTGACTAGCATGCTTAAGGCCCTGGGTTTATTCCCAGTACCCCCAAAAATAACAATAATAAATCAAATGCATAAATAAATGTAACATGCTTCTATTTAAGGAAGGTCTTACTTAGGAATTTTATAGACCTAGTAATAAATATGTATAACAGTTATTTACATATATTACCCTACATATATCTATATGTATATATATATATATATGTGTGTGTGTGTGTGTGTGTGTGTGTGTATCTTCATCTCATTTGTCGTGTTTTACAAACCAGAGATTAGTTACATATGAACAACTCTTTGTAAAAACCTTTTAGTATTTCTCTTCTCTCCATTTACCTTCAGTGCCTTTGCCCAAAAGCTTCCCTTTCAAGCCTTTTGATTTAATTCCTATTAGATTTGGATCTTTGTACAATCAGTCACAGATTATTTTTACTAGATATATTGCTGAAAAAAATTTTAATTATAATTTCTTTACAAGGTCCAACTGTAAAGCACATAGTGAAGTATCTGTTTACAGAGGCATAACTAGGGTTAAAAAATACGAGAGAGAGAGAAAGAGAGAGAGAGAGAGAACCACAGGCATCCCTGAAGGGACAAGAGGACCCAGAGCTACCATGGGCACAGGTGGGCACATGGGTGGAGGACCTGTGAGGTGAGATCACCCAGCAGAAGACCCAGGGTTATAGAGAGGCAGCTGGGGCAAAAGTCAACATCACTGCATGGCAGCAGGGAAGAAATGCCCTGTTGTCCTCTCTATTTCACCGCAGTCCTGCAAGAGCCCCTCGTGGGTGCATTCTCCTGGGATTCAGAAGGAAACTGGATGATGTTAGCCCTATGGCTCTGCAGCCTGCACACAGAGCAGGTCGCCCAGGGAGGAAGGTAAGTCCCGGAAGCAAACGAAACATCACCAGCAGGACTTGAATCAGCATCCATTCTTGCCTTTTCCTTTAACAAAACTGTTTCCAGAAAACAGGGTGACCCCAGAACTCAAACAATTTGAAATGTGGCCGGGAGTCAGCAATTCAGTTATACTCCCAGCTGGAATTGAGATTTTCTTATTACCTATCACCAAAACTCCTCATGCAAGATACTGGGGAGGTCAGGAAGAAAGAAGTGTTCTTTTAATGTACCTGTGTTAATTGACCACTCCTCTTGTGCTTTTGGTACAAGTTTGTTCACCAGAATTATTTTTTCCCACCACTCATTCTATGCTCAAATTACACTTGCCCAAGTTTTAGAAGGCAGGAATTTTTGTCTCAGGGTGACCCAAATCTTCCTTTTGTTGGATCAGAGGCCCTGATGGTCCTGAATTTGGTAGTAACAGATGTTCACTGACTGCTTTTATGAGACTCCAGTGCTAACAGACTCCAGAGTGTGTCTCCTGGATTCCAACCAGGCGGGTTCATCCAATTTCCCCTTGTTATCCAGAATTAATGACCCCAGCCAGGACATTGAAATTCCTTTTTGCCAGTTAGGTTGGTGGCATTAAGAAATAAAATAGCAATGTTAGTTTGCCAATTTAATGAAAAAATAACCATACTTCTAGCAGAAGAAATGAGAACCTCCATAGCCATTGAGTATAAGATTTCATGGAAAAGAACCAAAATTCTGTAAATAGGACATTAGGTAAAAGAATGAGAGAGGTCTTCATCAATTCTACTTGGTTCTGAACCTACATATTCTGGCTTTTGGGAATATGCTACTAAAGGTATTGGCCAATGGTTTAATCTGGTAGGCCAGGACTATAAATTTAAACAATATTGTATCCTGGTTGGCACTGAAAGAGAGCCTTCAGGGGTCCATTCCATGCAGCCGGCTGGTTCTTGGTGAAAGGTATGTGAGGAAACATGAATTTCAGGAGCTGAATCTACTGTGGCAGTTTTTTTTGCTGTAAAATGTGTCTCTGGCCAAAGACAGTGTGGTGCGGGGCATTGTGGTAGTGACAGAAGCATCCTATGAGGTGACACATGGTGATGCTGCTAGGCGTACAGAGGCAGGAATCCCATTTCCAGCGAGGGTATCTCTTTCTATGTAGATGAATCACGTACAATCACCCTACCCCCAGACACTGGCTGGTGTCTCTACAGAGTGGCGCTGTGTCAGGAGATCAGCACCGGCCTGTGCTATTGGCGGGTTGGACCTCGCTGACGGAAGCCAGGTCAGGCTTGCTGAAGAGGAGTCTGGCTTGTTATGTTCACCCATATTTACTATCCAGGCTCCTGTGATTACACTGCGACTGGTCTCAGAGTCAGCACCAGTCCTCGGGGAGAGACTGTGACAGACGCTCACAGGAGAGGCCGTACCTCAGCCCCACCTGATTACTGACCCCCTACTCTTTTAGAGGAGTCCCTCAGTTTGTGTGACTGTGAGTTCAAGGAGATTTGGTGAACGAACAGAAACAGATTTTGGGAGTCTGGGTCACCCCTCATACAGGGCACCTGTGACTCCCACGGCTGCTTTGTCTTCGTCTCATGCATGTCTTTTGCTCCATAATGACCTGCTACTATGCATCTACAGCCTAAAGATTTGATAACATGGACAGCAAGCATCTGGTTGGTAATGGGCACCTCAAATAGGCACCACATAGGTACCTGGCGTCCTACTGCCCACTGCCGGGCATTCATCTCTTTCTGCACACAGCAGCAAAGCAGCCTTCTCAAATAGAAAGGAATATTTGGCAGAAGGGGATGTGGTTTTGTCCCAAAATTGTTAGGTAGGTGAACTGTGAATGTCTTTTAGGGGAGAGTTAAAAGCCTCAAACAGCAGCATCCTCAGCCACAGATATTCATGTACCATTAGATCTACTGAGTCATAATGCTGAGTGGCAGGAGGGAGAGCTCCCAGCAAGGACTGAACCCACTACAAAGAGCTCTTTTGTTCTCTCCCTGGCTTGTGAGTTGGCCTGCAGATGCTCAGGATGCACACAGACGTGGTAATGTTGGTTCTAACGTTCAAAGGTGTGGCCCTCTGCTCTTTCTGCATGGTGGGAGGTGCCAGGAGCAGATAAGCGAAATTCTCTGTCAAAGGAATGTTTGTAATAGCTCCAATTTGTAACAGCTACCTAGCTACTACATCAATTGAGATCCTTGTAAGAAACAGAAATCTGTTTTAGTGGTCCTCCATCTAGACTTCGGTGAAAGGACTGCTTACCTGAGTGTGAGCAGGACTTAGGAATTAAGCAAAGGATACCCTAACACTCAGAGACCAGAGCCTGAAAGGCTTTTACCATCTCTAGCCCCAACAGTGCAAGAGTCATAGTCTGCACTGAAATCGAAAAGATCTGGTGTTGTAGAGATGAGTTATCTGCTAGGAACTGCAGTCACGCAGAGTGGGGAAGGATATAGGGAAAAATGCCAGCATTTCTCTCTTCTGACATCTGACCTCCCGCCCATGGTGTGCATTTACCCAATTTAACTAGAAGCCAGCTTGCAGGGCTCTCTGAAAGATACAGACTCAGTGGCTCCCCTCTGAATAGAGCAGCAAGAGGAATGGATCTGGGTATACCAAACAGAACTATTAGGACAGCCTTTTTCTTGGCTGAGTATTTCTTTGTTAATTCTCTTCATTTACATGTAATACCAGGTGATTTTGCCATTTCATGTAATGATATCTATTTTAGGTGTATGTATGTTTGGGCTTATTTTCCACTAGGCTGTGCATGTACATGTGTGGGTATAAAAGGAACTCAAACAACACAAGAGCAAAGGGGAAAAAGATTTGACTGGAAAATGGGCAAATGTTTTGAATAGAAGAGAGTTTCTCAAAAGAGTGGACATACAAATAACCAGAAGGTATGTAAAGAAATGCTCAGTATTGCTAATCATCAAGGAAAAAAGACTCAAAATACTGAGATACCATCTTACCCCAGTTAGCATGGCTATTATGACAAAGTCAAAAAAATAACAAATGCTGGCAAAGATGTAGAGAAGGACAACTCTTACAAACTTCCAGTAGTAATGTAAATTAACAAGGTCATTATGGAAATTATTCAAAAATCAAAAGGTAGTACTAATATATGACATCACAACCCAAGTAATTGGTTGTATAGAAAAAGAATGAAATCACTCTTTTGAAGAGACGTCTGCATTACCATATTTATTGCAGCACTGTTTCTAATATCCAAGAAATGGAACACAACCTAGTGTTCATGAACTATGAGTGGATAAAGAATGTACAAAGAAACATTGGAAAACTATTTTGCCACAGAATGCATTGAAATCATGTTTTCTTTTTTGTGGCAACATGGAAGAACTAGAGGACATTGTGTTAAGTGAAATAAGTGAGGCATAGGAAAGCAAGTACGACATTAATCAGATGCAGAATTTAAAAATAATTCATCTCCTAGAAGAAGAGGGTAGAATAGCAGTCACTAGAAACTAGGCAAAAGAAGGAAGGAGAGAACAGAAATGTTAAGAGGCATGAAACACTGTTAGAAGGAGGATTAGCTTTGATGTTCACACCTTAGTAGAGTAGCTGTAGTCTATAGAAATCCAGATATCTTTTAAAATCATGAGAGGAGTCTGAAGACTTCCCACATATGGAAATGAAATGCTAAGTACCCTGATTTGATCATTGCACATTGCATATGTATTGAATTACCATGCTGTATACCACAAATATGTTCTAGTACTATGCATCATTAGACAAATTTTGTAGCTGGAAAGTAAATGGATGTTTGGGTCTGTATCTTGGGTAATGCTAAATGTTGATGCAGTGTGTATGTGTGTGTGCATGCTTTCATGAGATACTAAGTATTCCCCAGGGCTCTGGGAAAGTAATGGCAGGGACTGCTCAGGGACAGGGGACACTAACTCAGCCTTGACACATTTGTCATAAATGCTGACTCAAGAACTAACTTTCTCACAGAGAGAATATAGATGTCTAGCGACACCAGAGAATCAGGCAAGGTATAATAGAAAGTACACTGCCGTTTATAGGCTTAGTAAAATATCAAACCACAGTATACAGATGGCCTGATGGTTGTGTTGATTTCCTCCAGTGAGTACAAGGAGTGTTTTCCTCTTTCGTGAATTTGAGACATGGTTCTAAACCAGTAGTTGACATATTTCCGGAACTTCAGAGGAAAACACAACCAACCAGAATTCACCCAATTAAAACATTTACACTCCATGCTACCTTTTCATCATTTCTGTTAGTTCATATTCTCCCCATTATTTCTAGCTCCCACCCATCAGCCATTGGTTAACAGTTGAAATCTATTTAGAAGATTGCCGATTTAATTATTGAAAGCACGTATTGTATTCCCTAACCCTACAGATTCATAAAATCCATATTTTCCTCTGCATTTTATTGCTTATTTTTCTGCAATAAAAGTGGTCAGCAATAGATACGGCATGCTTCTCTGCCTCTCTTACTTCAGTAGACAAACCAGACGAATGTCCTGTAGGAAGCCTCTGTCCTGAAGCTTTCATCTGTAAATCATAACTACTCTCACTGTTTCACTAACCAGAGGGAAAATTTCCTTTATTTATTGTTGTGTTGTTCATCTTCAAAAGTAAAGTAAGAGTTTTGTAATAACACCTAAGACTATGGCCTCAGAGTATCTGTGTGACCATGTGAGATAGTGTGTTTCATAGTTTTCAATATTTTAGAAAACTGGTCAGAGCTAAAGCATATTTGATATAAAGTACAGAACCAGGGAAAACGAAAAGCAAAGAAAGTGACTAAAGATGTTTAGCTTAGAAGAAAAAAGATTTAAGGGTGATATTAAAGCCATCTTAGAAATATCCAAAGGCAGTCAGGGAATGACTAGGAAGACAAATATTTTACTGCCTTAACAGACAGAGTGAGGAAAGCTGGATGCCAGTTTAGCAAAAACTATCAGCTATGGGCTGCTTCAAGCCATTGAAGATACAAATAGAAAGGTCCTAGCACAGTCTCATTGTTAAAAGTATGATAGAGGAGGACATGACGACTTAGACTAATTAAGCGCTATTGATTTTTTCTATTCTAATGTTCCATAACTATATGAAATTGCACTAATATTTAAGGATCAGATTATTCTTTCTCTATTGGTTGTACTAAAAGGATTGAAGGAAATGTATGATAAAAGTGGCATGATGATGACTGTTAGATTTAGAGCTGGAAATTCAAGGCTTGAATTCCATTTCCATTTCTGTCTCTAGTAATTTGGCATTTAAAAAATTAACTTATCCAAGTCTCAGTCCTTTTATGAAAAATAATAACTACACTATATCCTCAAAATGTTGCATGAGCTAAAGTAAGAAGCACACATTTAATACCACAAAGCCTCAAAATGACCTAATGCAAGACAGTGTTAGAAGCTGAGAATCAAAGATAAGAAAGAGGAATTGCATTCTAAAAATTTGTAAATTTTTTATGACACATGAAGAAATAGGTATAATTCAGCATGGAAAATGATATAATAGAGGTAAATTAAAAAGAGTTTAGGAACAAGAAAAGTTTGGAATGTCAAGTTGCTTGAAAGATTACTCAAAAAAACCCATAAATCTGGCGAGACAAAGATTTCACGCAATATATAAACACTCTACCCCGGGAATAGCATATACATACATATATATATATATATGATCCCAAGTCCCTGCAAAAAATAAAATGTAAGCATTACCTGATGGACAGTGACTAGTAAAAGGTGCTCGATTATGTACTTGAAAACATCTACTTTGGTTCATGGCAGCTAGTGGATGCACAATACTGGATTTTAAAAAAATGGCTCTGGTCTTTTCAAAACTATATCCTTCAGATTTATTTTTCTGTAATAAACAACTATAAAACTAGACAAAATACATGATACAAGAGTTGTAAAGCATTGTACAAACAACAGCGTAGGGTGTAGATCTTTGAAACAATCTTCACACTTAGAGGTGGCTTTCTTTATAGGACTACTTCCATGGCTGCGCTAAAGGGAGGAGGATGTAAGATTAGGCTGAAGGGGCTGGAATTTGTTAAGCAGATCCCAGAGAGGAGAGAGCTGTGCTGAGGGAGATGCAAGAATGTACGTAGAGATTTTTAAATATGTGAGGAGTACTAAATTGTGCATGCAATGAAGATTTCATAAGGCCAGACAGAGAACTGAGGGGCAAAGAGATGAAAGCAGATTCTACCAGCTGAGCAACATTGGGACCCATTAGCATTTCAGCAACCCATAGTGAGAAAGTCACTGGGCACCTCCCAGTGACTCAGAGAGAATTCAAAAGGAATTAGTAGCACTAATGTGGCCCTATTAGATGTGAACCTTGAGGCTAATCTTTATCAGATTACAGCCAGAAACTGCTTCTACAATCAGGCTTTGAAAAACCTAAAACCAGACCCAACTGGATCAGGCTGATTTACCAGTGAACTGTTTCCTCAAAACAAAACTCAACCAGTTTCACAGAACTTAGGCATCCAGCTTCTAAATAATATGAAAAAATATCAAGCATAAAATAATAATCAGGAGAAAAAACAATCAAAATAGACCTACAGATATCCCAGATATTGTTAATAGCAGAAAAACACATACCAATTATTAAAATTTTTGAATATTTAAAGAAAAAGTTGATAAAGAGTGTAGAGATGGGGCCAGGGATTTAGCTCAGTGGTTCCTGCGCCTGCCTCGCAATGGCAAGGTCCTGAGTTCGATCCCCAGTACTAAAAAGAAAAGAGTGTAGAGATGGGAAATATCAGGATTATCAGTAGAGAGATGGAAATTCAAAACACTTAAATGTAGTCAGGAAGAAAGACACAAAACGTGAAAGAGACTAATGTTAAAGAGTATTATTGACTTCTCCTGAGAATGAATGTGAGCTAGTTGACAATTAAAATATATTTTAACGTACTGAAATGGAAATAAAGACCTTTCTAGAATGATATATCAATTGAGAATAATCTTCTAAAGTAGAACATAATGAAAAATTGTTAAGATTAAAATAAAAGGTGAAAGGATTTATCAGTGGAATAGCACTATGAGAAGTGTTAGAGTAGCTTCTTCAGGTAAAGATAGTGATGCAAAATGTAAACTCAAATCCAGCAAAGATAAGATTGCCAGACACAGGAAACATGAAGTAAATAAAAATATTTTATGTCAACATTTATTTTACTTATGACTGTTTAAGGGAAAATAATACTATGCAGCTGGCTATATAAATATGTAGAAGTAAATGTATGTAAAGTGTATTTAAAAAGACAACAAGAGCTATGCTGGTACATCAATTATGCCTATGCACTTAGAGTTTGCCTTCTTAAGTGTATTATTACCCTAGAATTGCTGCATGTGGGGTATAGTGACAGTGCTTTGCGAACAATAAAAGGATCATCTTCATACTCTTTAGAAGTTTGAAACATCCCTTCAAAATCAGAAGCAGCACGAAAAGTTTTAAATATTATGGAAATTGTATCAGTCAGCTCTCTCATCACCAACCCACAATACCCATCACCCACAACTTATAGAAGGATCGGTTTAAATTATTCATTGTTTCAGTCCATGGTCAGCTGCCCCCAAGGCAGCGATATCATGGTGGAAGCAGATGGTAAAGCAAAGCTGGTCAGTTCATGGTGGCCAGGAAGCAGAGGAGATCGGTGCCCAAGAGGAACTGACTGTGGACCACCCACTGTACCCAAGGCCATGCCTCCGTGACCCACCCAGACACACCAGACGCATGAAACATCTACTAGGTGTTTCATAATCCAATGAAGTTGAAGATCAGGATTAATGGTCACAGAAATGCTACAAAATTACTGAGTATTATTAATGACTTTTGTCCATTCTTTTCACTAATGGACTCAGCAATGCCCTTTTGATTTCCCACATCCCATGAAAAAACATCAGCTCCTGAAGCAACTCACTTATTTGGTCACTGGCTTTGTGGAGGTCTCTTGTGTGCTCCCTTGGAATTCTTGGATTTTTTTCCAATTAAGGTTGGAAAAACTTGTATATAATCTCAAGTTAGTAGGAAATTCTAGTCTTTCCTTAAGGTTTTAAAAAATTCCTGACAGCAGCATGATAGTAAACGGAGAATTTTTTTCAGGTATGCCTACATAAATTATCATTAACATTAAACAAACCCTCATGTCTTGCCACAAAGTTGTGCTAATTTTGTTTGTCAAAATATATGCAATAAATGAGCAGTTACTTGTCAATTGTCAATTGAATAGAACCTCAAAGATGACTCTTCAGCCTTTCTTTTTCAATAACTTCTTGTGTGTTACCATTATAAATCACTGGAAGAGGGGGCATAATGACAGATATGTTTTCCTTAAGCAGCAATGGTAACATCAGAGAGTAAAAACTTTTAACAGGAAACTACACTATGTTTTTTGTCCTTACCTGGCAGCTAAAGGCTAACATTCCAATTACTAATTGTCACATCTGGTGATCTTTGTCAGAGAACTGAATGTGTCCAAGTTTCTCTCCCCCCTCCAGAATATAAAGTCTTTACGCATTTTTATTGAAATATGAGATACCATAACTAGCTAATAGAAAGTTTCTTGGAGCCCTAAGACTTCTCTGAGTTTTCCTCTCCATTTCTTACTTCTGTGGCATCAGAGTTCTTGTAGAGAACTTGGGAATCCTCAGTAGGGTAAAGAAAAGAAACAGACATTTACAATACAAGTTCATTATTATGAATGACTTGTTGTAAAATCAGGTATTTATAAGGATGCCTTTGCCCTAACAATAGCATTTAGTCTAGAAAATCCTAGAAATGTGGTTAACTGATTTTAAAAACTTATCTTGGTAAATATTACCTAATGAAGCTTTTTTTCCAGCATCTTGTATAACAATTTCACCAAGTTTGTAAGCTGATGATTTATCATTTATTTTATAAGAATGTCATAGTCCCTTAAAAAATCACATTTATTATTTGTCATCTTTCTGGATAACTGGTTAAGGGTTTATATGCATATACTCACCAAAATTAAAGCAGGGTTCTACCAGTAGTTTATATTCTGAGAAGGTAATCTTAAAAATGTTTATCTCTAAATCAATGAGGTTCCTAAATAAATAAAATGCACATTATTTGAAGAATGAATGATTGTAAATACTATCAGGCTAGCAGTAATGAAAATTAAAATATATTTATTTGTGATAATCAAACTCTTAAAATAATGAAGTGTCCTAAACCAGAATGGTTAAAATATTGTGATACAAAGAATTGAAAAAATAAACATTAATACGATACTATGCATTAATATGACACTAAAAAATAATGAAACGTTAATACAGTCGAGGACATAGAGGAATCACCACAATATGCAAAGCAAAAGAGTAGAACACAAAAAGTATGTATTTGTGATCACATTCACATAAAGTTTCAGACTGGGCAAAACCAGCCTAAGTAGATGGCATCAGCGGAGGTTGAAGGGTGATGAGAATTGGCTGGAATGTAGGAGAGCGATGGGAAAGTTCTCCATCTCACCTGAGGTGTACATTATTGACAGGTATGCTTTTGTCAAAAGTTGCTGATCGACAACTTTAAAGTTGTGCATTTAACTGTGCCTAAAGTATATCACAATTAAAAAGAAGAGAAACTAATTTCTAAAAACCTGAGAAAATACAGCTCTGCACATTAACCCCCAAAACCAATGATTTCTGGTATTCTTCTTACTCTATTGGTATGACTTATTTTTGAAATTTCTAGATTTTCCAGAGTGAAGTTTAAAAAAAAAAAGTGGAATGTGAATTTCAATGCAGTAATGGTCAAACATAGGCGAGGAACAAATTATCACCAGATTAAGTATTTTTGGAATGAACAATACCCTCCCCAAGTATCCACATTGTAATTCCTGAAATCTCTGAATGTCCCAAAAGGGATTTATAGCTGCAGTGAAGGTTCTAACCTGAATATAGGAAGCTTATCCTTATGTAGGCCCAATCTAATCACATGAATCCTGAAATCCTCTTTGCAGGTGGAGACAGAGAGAGACTGGCGGATTCCAAGAAATGGGGTGCAGGTGCCATGCTGGTTGTGAGAGATGGATGGGTTCCCAGAGGAAGAGTGAGACAGACCCGCGGGTGCCAAACACACCCTCCAGTGAAGCCAACAGGGAACTAGCACCTACAACCACAATGCGAAACTCTGTAAGAGTTAATTTACAGCTGCAAGTGCCTAAATGCTGCCCACAACCTTAATGAAAATGGCATATTCTTGCCCACAGCCCAGTGGGTTTTTGATGACTGAGACCATGAGTGGGACCCAGGAGACTTGAAACAGAGGATCTATCTGTGGCCACTCAGTTTTCTGACCTCCAGAACTACAAGGGAATAGTTTGTTTTGCTGAAACCATTAAGTTTGTTGGAATGTTGTTGAGAGAAAAATAGAAAACTAATACTGCATTTCAGAGTAAGAGTGAAGTCTCGAGGGGTTTTGATTTTCAGGGGGGGTTAAAAACATATCTCACAAATCTTCTGAAGAAATGAAAGATTGGAGGGAGAGGAAATTGGTAATATCTTTTACATTTACATTTTAATGTGTATCAGATTCTGCTGCCTCCCTCCTGGCTCACCATCCCTCTCTCATTTTTTTTTCCCCTGGAGCTTCTCCTTTCTTATTAAGGAGTAAGGGAATGGAAAGAAGAGAAAGGAAAAATTATGAGAAAAGGAAAAAATGGAAACAAAGTCTTTGTAAATAGGGAAAGGTGGAGGGGGTGAAGGGAAGGCAGGGGAATGGGGAAAAAATAAGAACCAAGATACGTCATGTAAAGGTACAAATTCCCACTGATGAATGTCATCATATCATATACCTAAAATGTACCCATGAACTTAATGAATAAAAAAATCCTCTCTGGTTATAAACTTTGTTCTCAGTAGGACTTTGAGGATGTGGGTATTTGTGGCATTTTTACTTGGTTTATACGTGGGAAAATTTCTTTACCAAGTCAAAATTTTCTTTGATGGTTCCAGCAACTCAGAAAATAAATGATGGCAAATATATTTTATTTTAAATCAAACCAAAATCTTCTGATACAGCTTCAGGGCTTTTCAGCCTCATGTGCTTCACAAAAGGGCATCAGGCTTGGCCATTCCCCATGCCTGCCTAAGCTGTCACCAGTACCCCGAAATCATCACTTCTAGTTACAATTGACCTTTCCCACCTTCCACCCTTACCTTTTTCGGGAGAGTTTTTTAAGAACGATTGCCACTGCCCCTTTACCAAAAGCAGCTCCCCAAGTACAATGTGTTTTCCTGTTTGTGAAGAATATTTTTTCATGCTTAAGGAAGAGAAAGATTAGAAACCCAAGCACATCTGAGCTTGTCCACTGTGGTCATCAGGAGGGTAACTTTCCACCATTACTTGAGCCAAATATGTGCAAGGTGTAGATGTATGTCTGTCTTTAATCCAACCCAATCTTAAGACCTTTCAGTGAATGAGAAAATATTCATCTAACTAAAAAAGAACTGTGCCCTGGGTCATTGTTGAAAAGATGCTAACCTAAATGAGAAATCTTAAAGCTCATTAATGAAAAAATATTTTCTTTTTGGAACATCCAAGGTTAGCTTATTCACATTAACATCTGTGGTTACAGCAAGCCTAGATGAACAAGCATGGCTGCTTTTATAGAAAAAAAAAAGTATAACAATAGTAGAAGGACACCCAAATTTATTGGCTTTAATTAAATGTGTTGCCTCTAACTGATATAATTTAAGCACAGTCCATAGAAAAGACTTATTGTATATTCAGTACCAAATTGCCTGTCCACATAAGAATATTCCTAGACAGGGCTGAGGATTTAGCTCAGTGGTTTCACCTCCTGCTGCGCAAGCGCAAGGACCTGAATTCGATCCCTGGTACCAAAAAAAAAAAAAAAAAGAATATTCCTGGTCTAGTGCAAATAAGCCTGATACACACAAAGCAATAAAATCTCTCTAACAATATTATTTTTAATTTCAAATCAAATATTTAAAATAAACTATAATAAACTATAATAAAGTTTTCTTTTTTTGTTTCTTTTTCAGAAAACTAAATGTATTGAGATTTTGGAAACAGTAATATGAATTTCTGATACTGTATTCATTACCATTAAAACTTAACTCAGGAATTTAGATCAAAACTCAGTGTTTCTAATAATCCTTTTGATTCTTTCCTCCTCTGCCATAAGTAACCAATTAATGCATTTTTCTCTTTGAAGTATTCAACTATTTTTAAACAATTGAGCCAACTCTGAATGGAGATACTGTATCACAGATGCCCATGTAGCACACACTTGGGATTAACGATAGAAGACATGTATGGAAGCATTGCAAACATTTTTTTCAGTTCCTAATATCTACTGTGTTTAGTGGACAAGTGAGGGGTGGGATGTAGAAGACAGAAAGAGAGATAGTATTTACTAAGTTCATAAATCAGACTAAGAAAGTGATGCCCCTCCATTACACGACACTTATTTACACAAGAAGATTAGAAATGATGTGTATTTTACAGGGAGGAAAACTGAATCTCAGACACTTAAAGTAGCTCATCCAAGATAACATGAATGGGATTTCAATCCTTATATGTCTAATTCCAATGCTTCCAATGTTCATTATCTGACTCTTTGGAAGAAGAAGCTAGAGAGAACAAAATAAACAGCGAAACCAGAAACCTCCAGCCTGTGAAATGCAATCCAGGTCTTAGGTGCCCTCAAGGGACTGATGCCACAAGAATGTACCTTATAACAATGTCTCTAATCATTTCTCATAGTACGCTACAGAAAGACATAAAAGGGCAGGGCCCCACCTGCCTACTTCACACTTTAGTGACTATAAACATAAGACTTCTAGTTCTTCTAAAGGCCCTGGCCCAGGGTAACAAGATGAGCCCATTGTCTCAGGTTAAAAATTAATAAAAAGATGCCAAAAATAAAAGCAAAACAACAGCGAATATCTCAGTAATCAAGATTTATAATAAGCTGATATTTTGTTAAATCAAAATTAGTGCAAAACTCCATAAAGAACAATATACTAATATTTTACATGAATGCAATCAATATTACTAATTGTTCCTTTTGCTTCAGGCTCCCTGTTGCTTGGGAAGGCCAAATTACTGATCCTGTGTGACTGTCAGGCACAAGGGATATCTCCTAGGGAGGAGAAGTAAGAACGCTGAGTCAAAGGATCCGTGCCCTTTTAATTCGGGTGATGGTCATACTTAATAACTCAAAGATGTGCTTTTCTCATTTCAAAGTATTTGGAATTGGGATGTGTCCCATAGAGTATGTGTTACTACAGTCACTGCTGGGGAACCAGCAGTTCTTACACACTTGTCACTGCTTGTGCAGACGTATTCGATTGTAATTCTTTGTAGCATGATTAGAAAATCAAAGCCTCCTTATTTTACTGCCAAAACAAGCAATGTGTTATTTATTGTCTAAAACCTTCTGATGGGCATGTTCTGGTAAGATCAGCACAGCACTGAAGCATTCCTTACAGAAGGACTTGGAGAAAACCCTGGGGACACGCTGGACACTGTAAGAAAGGCTGTGTCTCATGCCTGGGATGATAGGGAAAATACTGAGGCCTTTGGGTCAAACAGAGATTCAAACTGCTAGGTTATTAATGCAAATAAAGTTTTGAAATTTTATGTATGCATAGTAATAAAAATGTAAAATAATTCAACAGAAGAAATGATAAAGAAGTATTGTATCATAGCCTAGGTGACAGTATATTCTTTTTATTGACACATAAACTGATAGCTTATTTTATAAGTAAGTTATCTGAACTTCAACAAAATACAGTATTGTCAAAATGTGCTGAAAGTAAGACTTCTGTTAGTACTATGCAGATATTGTCTTCCAATGTATCCCATATCAACATTGTTCATGATAGCTCTCATGAATCAAAATTATTTCTTAATAGAGTAAAATTCATTTTTCCCTTAAATACTTTTTTATTGACTGCTTGACAGACCTTTCATGTCCTCTGTTTTTAGATACTATTCTATATCCTCTTTTTTTATACTTTAAAATTTTACCTTAGTTTTGAATCTAGAATTCATTCTGATAAAATTTAATGCAACGTCCCAAATTAACCATTTTAATTGTATAATTAATAAAGCTTGAATTTTTAAAATTTCTTCAGTACCTGGAGGTATAGTACATTTTTCTAGTTTAAATATTTTCTTCGTGCTTACTTCAGCAGCGCATATACTAAATATTTTCTTTCTAATTTTTCTTCAGACTTGCCCAAAGTTTATTTTATTGACCTTTTCAAATATCACACTTTGAAAATAATTGCCATGGAGTCCTATTTTTTGTTTTTCATTTTCCCTCATCAATTCCACCCATGTTCCTTCTGGTGTGTAGCCCACCCAATAGTTTTCAATTAGAAGTTCTTTCTCTTTCAAATGTTCATGAGCTCTCACATTTTTTTTATCCATAAGACAGTTTCTCATATCATTTTGGCTCTGAAGAGTGTTATTCCAATAGCCTTTAGTTAGTAATTATGGGTAATGGGAAAATAGTATTATGGCACCCCTTGTGTGTTTTATTTTGGATAGATAAGTCTTCTGTTCCTCAAAGCGTGCTACGGGTACTTAGGTTAAGAAACAAAGAGATTCAAGCAGCTAGAAATAAAATAATATGTGAGAAGAACGCTCAGTGAATCATAAGTAAGGAAAATCAGCACTAAAGTATTAACCCACGTTGGAACAAAGGGACAATGAGCTCAAACACAAAGAAAGAGTCCCTAAAATGAGGCAGGAGTTGGATATAAACCAACATGGCAAACATGTTACCAGAAAATTCTAGGAAAAGAGAAGAATCACTAAAAATAACTACATATATGAAACCCAGATGGTAGCTCAAGCAAAAAAAAGACACAAAAGATCCTGAAAAATATCATGCTTCAAAATCTAGCTGATCAAAGAATAAACCAAACTGGAGAACTAAGTATGTCACTTTTTAAAATGACAAGAGATGAAAAATAAATCCTGTTAATACAAAACACAGAGGAAACAACAAAAGCAAAGTTTACTGCAGACCATATAATTAAATAGCATAATTTCTGACAAAATAAAAATAATGCAAGTTCTAAGACTTGCAAAAAAGGAAGTTTAAAAAATGAGGAGAGGGCCAGGGATTTAGCTCAATGGTTCCCCCAAATGCCTTGCAAGCACAAGGTCCTGAGTTTGATCCCCTGCACCAAAAAAAAATGAGGAGAATGCTAGTTATATAATCTCTTACAAAAAGATGTTCTGTACCTTGATGTCTCAAAGTGAAAAAGAGAACCTACAGGGACTTCTACCAGGAACAACAGACCTCTCACTGAGATCAGCTGTCCCTCTGAGGTCAACAAAAACCATCTCCATGACATTCAGTGTTAACAAAATGAGGGAGAATCACAAAGCCAAGATCCTCCAAGTGAGCTTGGAGTTCAGCTATGCTTCTCAACTCAAGATTTCTGTTGCTTCTAGAAGTTATAAAATAGATTGTGAGGCTGGGAAGTACATATGGAGATAGATATAGATGATATAGATATAGATATAGATATAGATATAGATATAGATATAGATATAGATATAGATATAGATATAGATGTATCTGTGTATTGGAGGAGGATAAAGGAGAAAAACAGAGTACAGGCTCTTCCACACTGTGGGTAGGGACCAAGAACTGACATCAGGAAGACCAGCCCACACAGGGATGTAGACTGTCTGTACATTTGTGGGTGCATTAAAGTAGCCCTAAAATGCTAGTGTCCTCACCTTCCTCCAAAGAACAGTAGTTCCTCTCTAAAGAAAGTTAACATTTTTCAAGGCCTCAGGTTCTTTTTTCAAGTTTTAATATATAATGCCTAGCACTCAATAAAAAATAAATTTAAATAAGTATGTGACATGACATGAAGGAGCCAAAATTATTGGGAAAAATAGAGAACACAGAAAAGCAAAATGAAGAAGTATTTTCCTTAAAAAAATAAAAAAGTGTTTTTCTTGAGAAATGACAAATCTGTTTAAAATTTCATGAAAAAATAATGACAATCAGAAAGACAGGAAAAGTACCAATTATCAATATCAGATATTAATAACAATTAATAAGATGAATAAATAAATAAATTTTAAAATCACTACTAATTTTATAGATAGCAAAATAATTTGTAATGGATCTTTTAATGATCCCAGTTAATGCACAAGGCAGCAAAGAGAAGTTAAATTTATGTAGATTGCACAGTAAAGGTAAATGCTATTTCACAGATGCCATGGCTACATACAAAGATTCAAATTAATTGATAAAGATTAAAATTAAAAGTCAACTTAATAAAGTAGATGAATTTATGATGAATGTATGAAAAGCAAAAAATCAATTGCATACCTATATACTAGCCATTCAGAAGAGATATTCTAAATGTCATTTAAGATAGCAAAAAATTATGTTTCAAGATATGACCTCAACAAAAAATGTACCAGTAGGACCTTTAAAATGAAGTACACAGTACCGAGAAAAAGTCATAAGACTCACCATGCATGGAGAAATAGCACATATTCATGAATCGAAAGACTAATGTTGAAGTGTCTATTCCTTCCAAATAGATTCATGGTTTCCATGTAATGAAATATGTGTGTATGTACATATATTTATGTACACGGAGTGTTATGTGTTGTATGCTATATGTTTCATGATACAGAAATAATGCATCAAACACATAAAGAGAAAGGAGAGGAACAAGCATATCCTTAAATTGTGTACAATGTATGGCTCTCTCACATCACCCCTGTCTTGGTCATGGTGAAAAATAGTTCATTATATGATGGGGAACTTCAAATTAAATCTGTAATGACATGCCATTTTAGACAAACCACCAGTTTATCTAACATTTAAAAGACTAACAATTACAATTATTAATAAAGATATGCAACAATGAAAATTCTTTTATACTATCAGAGAAAATAAATAAGTGAAACTACCCACTTACTATTTATACCACAAGATATATGCAAGCATATACTTTGTTGGTTGTTTAAAGAATTCTTTTAAAAATTAAATGCATATTGAAGACTTTGAGGAATGATAATGAACAAATTAGAACCACATGTAACAACTGGATCAATTTTATTTAAATAATGTTAAGAAAACAAAATATATTAGTTTTCTGGAGGCTGTCATAGCAAATCACCACAAGCATTGTAATTTAGAAGAATAGAAGTTTATTCATCAAAGTTTAAAAGCTAGAAGTCCAGCATAGTTTCATTGACCTAAAATTAAGGATGCACCTTGAGACCAGGAAGTTAAGTGAAATAAATCAGACACATAAGTTTAAATATTGCACGGTTTCTCTTATATGTGAAATTCAAATTATAAATAAAAAGCAACACAAAGATGGATAATAGAAAGTATACCTTTCTCAAATGAGAAGGGGATCAAGAGGTGCAAGAATGTAGAGGAAAGGTAGTGAAGGGATGAAAAAATAAATTAAGATGTGTTATGTACATGTATCAACTCCACACAAGGAACATAAACATTAAGCTTATGTACTAATAAAAAACATGTACTAATAAAGCATGTACTAACATAAAACAAGACTCTTCATCTATGCCTCTGGAGCTACATCTTCCTACATCGGCAAAGCTGGCAGCACACTGTCCTCAAGTCTCTCCGTGTCCATCTTCTCCTCTTCTGCTCTCTGTGTCATGTTAAACCTCCCTGTACCACTTTCATAAAAATTCTTGTGATGGCGCCTAGGACTCACGCAGATCACCAGGATGGTCTCCTCGTCTCAAATCCATCCCTTAAATACATCTGCAAGCACTCTCCAAACAGGGTGACTTTTGTGTGTTCTGAGGACTCTGTGTGGACATGTCCTTTGGTAACCATTTTTCAACCACCACAGCAGGGTATACAAATTTTAAAACTTCAGGAAACATGTACTCACGTAGAGGGTATCTTTGAAGAGGAATGAATACTGTGGTGATCTATGTTGCAGAAACTTTTCTTCTGAATGGTATTTGCTAAGGTATTTTTGTATACTTCCTTAAGCTATATAACTTTCATTATGTTTTACCTTTACACCTACAATATACACATGTACATGTGAAATATTCATAGATATAAGTTTAAGAAAGAAACTATAAGGACTCCATCATCTAATGTTTTTCATACTTTCTTTTTCTAAACAAAAGTGTAATCTTTTAGGAAGTAATAAAGTCAATTTCATAAGAGTAGCAATTTTACTTAAAGTAACAGACATAGTATTATTTTAAGAAATTATTTTTCTTATATATATATCCACCTTTTTATATGCTTATCTATCAGTCTATCTAAACTTTTGAAATATGAATTTTGAAACACATTCAACTATTTTGTCACTTTTACAATAATTATACATGTTTATTACTTTTAAATTTTAATAGTACCAAAAAGTAGAAAATAGAAACAAACAAAAAAAATCATTCAGAATGATTTTACCCCTTTTTTTTGTTTTGGTACCAGGGGTCGAACTCAGGACCTTATGCTTGTGAGACAGTGGAGGTGCCACTGAGCTAAATCCCTGGCCCCAGTTTTACCCACCATTAAGACTGGTTATTTTGGTGAATTTTGGGTGATTTATTGGTGTTTCTTTGCAGTTTCAGATATTGCTAAGTATGTAGCATTTTTATAAAACAAACAAAAATGACTTAAATGAAACCCAGGCAGAAATTATAATAATGAAAATAAGAAAAAGAGGAATAGCTTTTTCTGTAACTATGTATTTAGTACCTACCATATACTATGTATTATTCCTCATGTATGACACCTGTTTCAATTGTCACAATTTAAAGAAGAGAGGTATTTGATAGGTGAGAAAATACAAATGCTTTGTGGGTTTAAGTGACATGACCAATAAACAATACTGCAAACACAGGGGAAAATCATGCATGTTCCGGTGCCACATATAATGATTTAAATTTGATTTTGTCTCAATCCAGTGGATGTATCAGCATTTGAAAAGTGCAGACTGTCAGTGAACTCCTCACGAGGCGTGAGTGTGTACCTGTGTTCTCCCCACCTCTTGCTCTTTCCTTGTGGTCCTAACCCCTCAGACACACACCCAATACACAAATAACTCGCTCCTTGAGAATGGAGATGGTCGCTTCTACACAGGTCAGCAGCAGGGTCCAGCACAATATGTAAGTCTAGACGTCCCCACCCAAATGCTTATCGTGAATGACTCTGTGACTAATTGGAGCTTACACTCAGGACCATCAACTCAGCAGCTGGACTTCCAAGCAACAGTGAGGTCTCCCCAGGAATCTGTGCTGTTGTCACTCATGCAGGACCTTGGAGGACGGGGGAGGTCATCTCTTCCTTGTTCTGCATGAGAAAAGGCTCAGCACAGTCTAGAGCGGTCTTACCCAGAAGTCACAAGTCTGCTGCCACAGGACTTGCTGCTGTAGTCTTCCCTCAGTGTCAGTGCTAGCTGCAATTAAGAGAGGCAGAACAATGATGAAACAGAATCAAATGGGAGTCCACATTCTCTCTTCAAGATTTTGCATCTGTGATATCATGAAAGATTGCAGTTCAGATGTGTAGATCAATAACATGCTCATCTAATGCTTGGCTGCATGAGATTAGCATTATGTAAACTTAAGCAAGAGCAAATAATCAGAAGGCAAAATTATCTTTCATCAGAAAAAGTTCAGAATTAGTTTGTATTTCCACACCATACAAATAGCACTGATTAGTTAAGCCGATGTGCTTTCCACAGGAGCACAGCTATAATACCCACCCTATGTGTGAAAAATTCAATGAACTCAAATTTAATGCCCTAATTGTACCAATGTAAGTCACTGTCAGGAAAGAGTATGTAGCCCATTCCCTAATAGTTCCTGTAACAAAAGTATTTTACTAAATTTGGCAAACAAATGCAGAGAAAGTCTAAAGAGAAGAACACAATAAAGGCAAATGATTCTTTCTAAAATGCATTAAAATGGTAGCATGAAATGATTGGTTTTTCTCCACCTGGGTGTACTCTCAAACCAGTTACTCTTCACACTGATATAATTATTTTCTTTTGATTTTTCTATTTCTACATAAATTTATGTGATTTTTCATTTTGAAATAAGTTCTAGAAAAAATTCACTCAGCTAAAATGTCTTAGACCCACAAATATGAAAACAATTGTAGGATGTAACCATTCTTCAGGATTCATAACCAAATCCTTTTATTTCTTAGTGAACTAAAAATACTACCTTCTATTGGTGCCCCAACCATAATAAAGTATGATGAAGTAAATATTCTAAAAATGACAGCTTTGCTAATTTCTTATTTTTTTTTTGTACCTAATACAGTGCTCAATAACTAGTTTCCTTTGTACACATAACTACTCAGCACTATACAAGAACTGTTTAATCTTGACAAATTCTGACAAATGGGCAAAGATTCAGATACACCATCCTTTCTTCCAGTGTACATCAAAAAGAAAAAGGTCAAATTGATGGACAGTGGGAAGAAAGATGATTTGTTTTTGAAGACAGACACCGGAGGTCGATGTGTGAATTTCAGACAGGCAGAGTAACAGCCTGACAGGCGAAAAGAGAAACAACTTTGTGATCCAGAATGCACTTGCAATGTCAGAAAAAATAAGGCATTAAGTCCCGGCTTCAAAGCAGCAAGTGTGGTAGGGTAGTTGATGCAAGGGATGTGGGTTTGGGAGAGAACAAAGGAACCAAACTTGGCTCTGCTTCCTCCAGGTGCTTCCGCTAAGTCCTAATCAAACTTGGCTCGGGCCTACTTGGGGATCATTGCTAGAACTTTAATCCGCCTTGTTCTTGCCTTTCATCTGTTTCTCTGTTGCCTGGGAGCTGGAGTGATTTATTGATTTTGATTCTGATTTGTAAGAATTTCAAGAAGGAACTTTTAGTGCCAGACCAAGGTACCCAATTTAGAAGGTGCTGAAAATATTTTGTGAAGATGTGGCTTTCCCACCAAGTTTCTAAAGAACTTAATTGGCCTCTTAAATAATAGGTTTGATTTAGAAGCCTGGTGCCAGGTTACAAAGTGCTGTCTGGCTTAGATCTGTCTCTTTCAAGCTTAATGAATGTCTTTGTTCAGTTTCCAAACCTTCCATATGGTCAGTACTGGATGGAGCACGATATTTTCACCCAGAAAAAAGAGTTGAATATATTTACTCATAATTCCTAATTGAACAGTTAATATAGAGTCAAAATTTAGCCTATGTGTCTCAAATAATTTATATGTTTTGGGGAGTCTTAGGTTCATTTGACTCTACTCTGGGGCATTTATATAAAATGCAGTGCCAGAACATTCATGATTGATTTGGTTTCGTTGCTGATACTCACAAAATCTTGATTTCCCTTGACTTCCCACACGGCAAGCTAGTTCAGAAATGTAATAGGGACAATATCCTAGCACTGTTCTCTGAGGAGCTCAAAGTATTTTTCAATCAACCCCTCATTAATCCTTACAGCATTCCTATGAAGTTAGCCAGCAGACCTATTTCTATTTTATAATAGGGATCAGATTTTTCCATGGATAGGTGATTTGTCCAGAGATGCATATGCTATCGATGGAAAGGGAGGAAAATTAGGTTTCCTGTATTTTAGATCACCGTATAATTTGTACTACAAACTTATAAACTTGTGAAAATGAAAGGAGCACTGTTAGCAACTATCCATAATAACAATCATAAGCTGGAATCTATGCCCACGCTGCTTATGTCCCAGTGAATGGAATAGAAAGAAACCACAGTGCCTAGTTGAGCCCAGAAATACCGATCTTACTCATATGAAGGATGCCTAAGTGAAAATAAGAAATACATCAAAGGTCTTGTTCCATCACAAAATTCCATAAACAGAGTGGCTTACACAACAGCCATCTATCTTCTCATTGCTCTGGAAGCCAGGAAGTCTAAGATCTGGGTGTGTCGGTACCGTATTTGGCTTTTGGTGAGGACTCTTGCAGGCAGCCGGCATCTCACTGTGTCCTACATGGCCCTGAGGCAGAGAGCAAGCTTCATGATGTCTGTCTCAAAAGGGAAGCAACTCATCAGGGGCCCCTCATGACCTCATTGCCACATAATTAACCCCTCTATCCCCTATTCCAAGACCATTACATTGGAGTTAGGGCTTCAGCATCTGAACTTTAGAGGAACACACTACACTCCATGAAATTGCAGTGGATGTCATTACTTCATTCTGCCTCCTTCTGGAATTTCTCTGTGTGTGGAATACACAACCTCATTCTAGATATCAGGGACGCCAAATTTTGGCATCAACATAAATCTTGTGGAACCAACAAAAAATAAAGGATCAAGGATTCTTGTGGGTGAGTTATCCACTGGGGGAAAATAAGAAAAAAAAATTATAACCTTTAATTGATATGTTTTGTGGTGAGAATGATTAACTACGAGTGATCCACAATACAATCATTCCAAAAATAATACAGGAGCTTCCAAGTTTTTGAGAACAACAAAAGCCAATACTCTGTCATTGTTCAAAAAAGTAGTCCCTGGGTGTGCTGGTGCAGCCCTGTAATCCCAGCACCCTGGGAGGTTAGGCAGGAAGATCATAAATTCAAGCTCAGCATGGAAGACTTAATGACTTACCAAGGCACTGTCTAATAATAAAAATAAAAAATAAAAAGGGCTGGGAATGTAGCTCAGAGCCAAGGCCCTGGGTTCAGTGCCCAGTACCCCAAAAAAGATTTTTTTGTAATATTAGATTAATCAACATGATAGTTATGGATTTCTAAATTCATGCTATTTGTAGTGCATATTTTTGTACTTAGATCTCATCTTAGAATCAAGCATGAACCATTGGAAGGTTTTAGGCAATTGTGAGAAGGACGAACGATGTAATCAAGTTTGCATTTCCAGAGGTAACTAATACTAAAGTGAAGGCAGGACCAAAATTATCTTGCTTATTTGTTTTTCTTTAGATCAGTAGTTTATACTAGGGTCAATCTAGTTCAAAATGAAATCCTATAAGCCTATATAACTCAGATCAAGATGTATTAGTGTTAATCTTGAGTTATATTTATGAGGACTAGGCTATATTGAATATTAAGTTAGGTTCAGTTAAAATTACATTAAGATAAAGTTTATAGCAATATAACAACTTTGAATTTCTAGATAGAATATGATTTATATTAGGTTATATTTCTATGAATTTAAGGATACAATTTTTATTTTTGCTATGGAATCTTGTTGAAAAAGTATACTTTTCCACATATGTAAGTATTATATCTTGTTGATCAATAAGATTTTAAATTTTCTTTCTGTAGATAAATTCACTTACAGATTTTTATTATTGTTGACTCTTGTATATCTTGTAACAAAATAATTTAAAAATAATGCAAAACTTGCTTCTTTCCAAATTGGCCGATGTTTATATCCTTCTCCAGTTTAATTACATTACATTTGGCTTACAATATGTTCAATAAATAGAATACACAAAAATAAGCTTAGAATGTACATCTTTATTATTTGTCCTTAATTCAAATGGACTTCTGTTTAAATAAGATTCTGTATTTTGGTTTACATTTCATCTATTTTATTATACTTACTTTTCACTAAGGTCAATTGCTAATATAGGTTGAGGTTTCTGAACATGATCAGTATTATATTTCTTGACCTATTAATATGATAAATGATAATAAAGTAGTATAGTCATCAGTAGTCATCAAATCTTGCCTAGCGTGACCAACTAATTGGTTGTGAAGTATAATTTTAGTAACAATGTGACTTTGGATTAAAAATATTTTTGGAACATTTTCATTATATTTATGTGAGATAGGCTTGTATTTTATTCTGTGGGGTTTGTGAGAGAGGCAGAAAGCATGGAAAGAGAAACACATACTCAGCTTTTGTTCAGTTTGATGACATTCATGAATATATGTGGATTTATTCCTATCTTCTATACTTGGAAACACTGAAGACAGTAGGTGTGTGTGTGTGACAACCCTGCTAACTAATATGCCTGGTTACTGATAGTCAAAAAGCCAGACATTGATATAAAAATGCTGTCTAGATGGCATCTCGTTCCAAAGAAACTGTAGTTTTCTTCAGGCTTAGAGGCTCACCATCTTGGTCTCATCAGAGCCGGAAACTCTGAGGCTTGATGTCAGTTTGGTAACGGATGGTTTCTCTCTTGTTTTCTAGGTAGAGATGAGTTTTCCAGGAGTCTCAGTGCCCAGGGCTGTTTCTCTGGCCCCTCTTCCTTGCTAGTTCCTGAACTCCAGGTTTTGTCTTTCCTGTTGCTGAGAGGTCTGGTTAACTAAATTATTTTTCTTCTGTCAGTTCCATTTTATGCTGAGCTCCGTAGTCCCTCACTCACCGCAGCTGAGTAATCAGACACAGCTTTGTGCACAAAGCCTTTCAGAATGCCACTGTGCTTTCTTTCTTGGTCCCTTCATTCCTGGCCACTTTGACAGCCAGAAATGAGGGTCATTTTTGTCTCTGCGGACCTAAGAGGTTTCCAAACTTTTCAAGCCACCACTTTCTTTATGGCCATCTGTGAGACAGAGGTCTCAGAATGGAAAGGGGGCGGGGTGGGGGTGGGGTCGTGGGACGTGCGAAGCACTTGCCTCTCCCTTCTCTCCAGGCGCTGGGCCATTCCACTTCCAGATGCTTCAATTACTAGCTGATGCCTTTACATCGCTACTCATTTGTCATTGATTTCTTCCAGGTTTCTCAATTGTTTGCCAGGTGAGATGGCATGATACAAATCACCTTGTCATAGCTGGAACTGGAAGCAGAAAACTTTAAATAGCAAAGTTACCAGTTCCTCCATGTCTAAAAAATTTCTACCTGCAAATGTCTATGCCTACTGATTTGTCTGTTGAGAAAAGAATGCCAATACATTGATAACTTCTACAGTTTTTTATCTGTGTTAATATATCTTTATAAGACAATAAGATATTTAGATTTTCTAGTCCCTGTAGTCACTTTGGTCATTTATATTTTCCCATGGAAAAAAATCATATCATCCAGGGTTTCCAACATATTTCCATGAAGTTAAGAAAATGATCTTATAATTACTTAATTTGATCAATGACTTGATTTCATTTATTTTCCCTCCATTTTTAATACTTGCGGATTATTCCCATTTTGTCTGGATTGAGACTCTATGGAACTATTTTCATTTTGTAAATCAGTTTTATTTTTCCCAAAGAATCAATTCTTGAGTTTATTTTTTATCCTGTTACTCTATTTTCAGATAAAGGATATCTCAAATAAAAAAACTTAACCATTCCTTTGAAATTTCTTGTTAATGATTTTAATTTACTGCAAAATAAATATGTAATATATAGTATTATAAAATATATAATAATGAAAGAACAAAATTTAATAGACTGAAGATGTGAGATATAAGAAATAAAGGCTATAATTTTGGAGAATTACATTGCAGAATAGTAAAGGATCTGACTAACCCTCCAGCTATAAAAATAAAAATAACAAAAATGAAAAATACATACTGCAACATAAGTTGGTCAGCCTTGTCTGTCTTCAAATAACTATAAATATTATTCTACCTTTGTTATTTATACTTTTTATTGTTTTCTTGTTATTTTTCTTATGTACAATTCATTTTTGAATAAATTTTGAAAATATTTCTTCTTAATTTTGCTAGTTCTAGTGCAATATGTATCTCTGATGGTACAGGTATTTTTTTTCTCTTTTACTAAGCTCGCTTTGCATATATTGCATTCATCTTATATCTGTTTTAAGCCCTTTCACCTCTTTTTAGATCACTTACATCAGATGAGTCTTATTGATGTAAGGAGGAGGCTGGTTTTAACTTAACAGAACAGTGCATTTCAAATTTTTATTAGCTTTCTGACTCAAAGGTAATTGATATGGTATGTATTCCTATCTGTCTTTTATTGTCATATTGTCCTTGTTGCTTTTCTCTATTTAACGTGAAGTATATTTTATGTATCCACAGAGGTGATGTCTTTCTTATTATTATCTTTGAATGAAGATCATTTTGTCTGAGCTATTTATTAAAATACTTAAAAAGATCAGTGGATAATTTATGTCGATAGAGGGCATCAATATCATTCTATTCTACTTTAATATTATCTGAGCAACTCAGTACTCTGGGGAATCTTTTGCCACTGATCATGGTCTGTCTGTCTGGCTGTTATCATTAATCTCACCTAGAGAACTGTGGCTGCACGGTTGGATACAGACAAGAGATGAAGAATCGGTCTGTGTGTCTCCTACAGATGTATAAAAATTATGACTTTACCTGGTTGAAATAAAATAAAAAGGACTATGTTGAGAATCTTATAATACATAGATTTTTTTAATCAAATCCAGTGTTTAAATAATATGAATAGGTAGAACTCTTGAAGTCATGAGTATAGGCAAGGACTTTGTGGATAAAGCCCTGATTGGACAAGAAATAGCACCAAGAATCAAAAAATGGGATCATATCAAATTAAAATTTTCTGCAGAGCATAGGAAATAACTAATATAGTGAAGAGATAATATACAGAATGGGGAAAAATTGCTAGTTAATCCATGGACAGAGGATTAATAAATATAATATATAAGAATTCAAAAACATTAGACCACCCAAAATTAAATACCCAATCAAAAAAATTGATAATGAAATGAATAGACAACTTCTGAAAGAAGTACAAATGGCCAATGAACACTTGAAATAATGTTGGACATCTCTGGTCATTAAAGAAATGAAAATTAAAACAACACCGAGATTTCATCTTACACCAGAAAGAATGGCCACCGTTAAGAAATCAAATAAGAACAAATGCTGATAAGGCTTTGGAGGGAAAAGGAACCCTTCTACAATGTTGGTGGGAATGTAAACTAGGGCAACCATTATGGCAATCACTATGGAGATTCCTCAAAAAAACTAAAACTGGACGTTCCAGAAAACTGAGCATCTTCCTGAAAGAGTTAAAGACATCATATTACAGTCATACATGCAGGCTCATGTTATAGCAGCACAATTCATAACAGCTAAATGTTGGACATGGCCTATATGTCCATCAACAAATGAATGGATAAAGAAAATGTGGTACTTAGACACAACGGAGAACTACTCTACCATAAAGGATAAACTTGAGTCATTTATAGGAAAATATATGCACTTTGAGGCCATAATCTTAAGTGAAATAAGTCAGACATACAAGTTTAAATATTGCATGGTTTCTCTTATATGAGAAGCTCAAAATATAAATAAAGGGCAAAATGAAAGATAGATAATAGGAAACAAAGGGACTGATCTTTTGCAAATGAGAGGGGGACCATGAAATGGAGGAAGGGGTGAGGGAGGGGAGATGAAGGGGATTTTAAAAGTTAAGATGTGTTATGTACATGTACCAACTCCCTGCGAGGAATGTGCAAACATACTAATAAAACGCTAAAAATTTAAAAATAATAAATTCTGTTGTACATTAAAAAATAATCTTAGTAGGGAAGTAGATATTAAAATGAGGCTAAAGATCCTGATAATATGTATCTACAGAACATGGATTTCATACCTACTTCACTCAAGTTCATCAACTCGGACTCTCTATTTGGCCCAACTCTATAAAAATCTCAACCAAGCATTATATTAACAGGGAAAAAAAACTTACCTTGAGAATCTGCAATTCAATCTTATCTTCCAATCAAAATCTCCAGTAGGTAAACAACTTGAGAAAATAGCCACAATTCACTTGGGTTGATAATCCTGTTTGCTTAGAAGAACAAAATTGTTTATATTGTATTTTTTTTACCTGTGGGAAAACCTTGGAAAAACGTATGCAGATGATGAAGTGTATCGAGACTGCAATATTCATATTTTAGAGATGCAATATTTATTCATTTGGTTTTAGTATTTAAATATTTGTCGATAAGCATTTTTTATTCTAATTTTAAATGTGTAAAGGAACATTTTAGGTGTGCTATTTTTTAGTTGAAAATTATAAGAACTTTGACTATGTTACCAGTACTGCTTTATCATTTAAGATAACTTACAATTCATGATTTGGTAGGTTTAATTTATCAGCTTTATAAGAATTATTTTAGTACTCTGAAAGGTTTTGTTTGTTAGCCAGATAATTAAAGTGTTGACAAAGATGATTGAACATATAAAATTTATAAATGTAATTCAAAATTTTTAAGGGAGTTTAATTAACTAAGTTATAAATGGAAGCAAATATTAATCAAACCCCCTCTTAAAAATGATTTGTAAATGCACTGGATTTATAAACAGAAAACTAAGGTTTTCATTTAAACTTTAAAATAGTTTTTACAATGTTTTGAAATTTTATTTTAAATATTCTGAACATCGACTTAAAATATTAGAGGGTTTTTTTACAATAATTTTTATATTTAAAAGCCGGCCTAAAACGTACCTCAAAAGGCTCGTTGGTAACTGCAGTGACTCCATAATCTGAACACCTGGCATCAATTCTTCCGTCTTCTTTTATTTTTAATTTTTAAAGGTTATACATGCACAGAGTCCAGGAGTCGTGTCATTCTTCAAAACTCACATAAATAGCAACATCCCAACCGTCCATCTCATTTGACCCTTCCTCAGAAAATAGTGCTTTCACTTAGTTCAAAATCTCTCTGCATTGTACTTCTTTTTCTCTGATTACTAGTCTAATAGTTCCCAGCACTGAAAAAAAAAAAAAAGGAATCTCATTAATGTCCAACTTTGGGTGTTTTCAATTGATTTACACAATGGTGGCTAAATATTTAGCTCTCTTTTTGCATTTTCCTTGTATGGTTATATTTTTAACTTTGTTTGAATTAAAAGCTAGCATATTTGTATGGTTAAAAGCATGTTGATCTACTCAGAGTTGACTCGTGTAGCATAAATGGTGCATTTCTTTCCTACACATTTTTTAAAAATTCTTTTATTGGTACATTTTAGGTATACAACACATTTACATTTCTCATTGGGAACTTGTACCTTTACATGATGCATCTTGGTTCTTATTTTTTTCCCCATTCCTAGCCCTCTCTTCACCCCCTCCACCCTTCCCTATTTGCAAAGACTTTGTTTCCACTTTTTCCATTTCTCATCATTTTTCCTTTCCCTTCTTTCCTTTCCCTTGGCCCTCCCACTACCCCTACCCCTTTGGGCCTTTTCTTCCTATTTCACATTATCAAGTATTCATTCTAATCATTAGTACATTTTAGGTATACAATATAATGACATTCATCATTGAGATTTGCACCTTTACATGATGCATCTTGGTTCTTATTTTTCCCCCTTTCCCTGCCCTCCCTTCAACCCCTCCATCCCTCCTTATTTACAAAGACTGTTTCCATTTTTCCCTTTTCTCATATTAGTTCCATTCCCTTCTTTCCTTTCCCCTACCCCTCCCACTTCCCCTTCCCCTTTGCCCCTTTTCTTCCTATTTCACATTATCTATTATACCTTTTAGTCCTATTTACACTTTCAGTTTCTCACACTAGAGAAACTATTTGATATTTATACATGTGTGTCCTACACATTTTAATGTCTCAAATTGAAAATTTCTTTGTTTTTGTTTTCTATGGTTTTCTGTGTTTATCAAAAAGCCAACTCCAAACCCCTTTCCAGTTGTCTATCTAATTAGTCTAGCAGTATTATTTTATCAGATTCATCTTTTGGGAAAAAAAAAGTTGTCCTACTCTATTTTGATCTGCATATGTTGCTTCTCTCCTGCTGTACATCTAACCTGGAGCTACTTTGTAATCCATACCTATTTTCCCTTACCACGCCCTCATTTCAGTGAAACATTCTCCAGTAACTTCCCAAAATACAACGCCATGGTGATGCAGTTTTGGACCCTTGCATGTTGCAAATGCTCGATATTATGTTCTCATATCTGATAGAAAGTTCAGTCTGACATATTGATTGATATTGATTGATGTTCTTGAAACATCCCTTGGGCTTTCAGGTCACGATTGCTTCTCAACTTTTTCATTGCTTCCATTGTTAATATATTCAAATATTTTTATTCCTCTAGATTTATTTTTATGGTTAAATTGTCCCGAATATAACCTGTTAATATCTGTTTTCAAATGTTTTGGCAAAAATGTACATATTTTATTCCTTGAAAATTTTTTAATTGTCCAGCCTCCTGTCTTTTTGTTCTATTTTAAGATATTCTTTTTAGTTTGTCTTCTGTCCATGCCTCTCTGCAATTGCGTTCAAAACGTTTCATTGCTATTTTCATATTACAACCCTACTAAGTAATCGAACAAATATGTTAACTAATATTTGCAAGACCCTTATTTATATGAGTTGTTAATAAAAAAAGAACAGAAATATTCTAATTCCACATTAAATTTTTAAAATTCTAATAAAATTAATATTTTGTGGACATTTAAAACTAATAAGAAATATTTTGATGTATTTTAATGAAGACACTGTAAGTCATAATCAGGATGACATCATTTGTTTTCCAAAAGGGACATATATAAATCTGTGAATTAAAGTATTTGAATTATAATTTACATTTTTATAGTGGAGTACTAAAGGATGTAAGAAAGGCCAGGCAAGTGAAAGAGAAAGAGAGATTTCAAAAAACATTTAATCTACTTCTGGAATTTTGAAATTTTAGAATCAAATATTACAAAATGTTATATTATTTACCTTACTGTTTATAGCATTTCAATTAAATGCTTATAGCATTTCAATAAAAAAGAAATGGAAAGAGGAATACTGATAACAACTGCAGCTTTTGCAATTTTCATAAATGACTTTTTCTTTCTTTACCTTGTGTTAATAAATGCCTATCAGAGCAACAGCAGATTCTGCACTGAGTTGAGGATATACATATTCAAATATGTGTGAGTATACACATTCAAATATGTGTGTATATACATATTCAAACATGTATGAATATGTATATTCAAGCCTCATCTCCACCTGTGCATACTGGGAAGCTATGGGTTCTAACTGTGCATGTGTTTGGAGGTATATGCCATTTGTATCAATGACGGAGACATGACTAGCATTTACCAAGTGGGGACTGGAAATGACCTGTACCCCACATACATTCCATCTACACACACACACACACACACACACACACACACAGAGTAAAACAGACACTTTTGCCCAAAGGTTCTTCCTTACTGGTAGAAACAGTGTTACATAATAACAAGGTATATTCAATATGCTAAGAAAGATTGCAGTTCAGGTACGAAGAATTTCAATCTTTTTTGAGATCGTGTAGTTGTAGTCATGATACAGAAGTCTAACTCAGAATAATTTCTGCCAAAATAAAGAATGTTGTTAATCACCTGTTTGTTCCCAGCCTATTGAGTACTGTTCTGAAATTTAAGCAAAAAATGATTTTAGAATAACAGGATAAGGGATCCGTGTAGGGGCTGCCATTTATAGGACAGGCTAAAAGTTCGGAAGAAATTTAGAAAAGACAATGATCAAGGCAAAAATGAATGAGAAGAATAGTATACTGGATTATGAAGGAAGAGTTGTAGTTGACAGGATAGAGAAGATAGTTTCGTCAGAAGAACACAAGAGGAAAGCCACAAGAACGGAAATAAAAACACATAGAAAGGACAGAAAAGAATATTCAGTATGCTCAGGAGTTGAGCTGATAAATTAGACAAACTCAAGTATGCTAGGCCCAGAGAAGAGTAAAAGCTAAAGGCATGAAGAAGAATGTAAATAAATACAAAGAGAAGAAAAATGAGACTATACATAGGTTTTTAATCAAAAGATGCAATGGTTAAAGTTATAAAAAGTATTATCAATATGATTACTGATTGATCAAAAAAAATCAAAGACTAACTACAAATTCATACTGTATTTTGGGAATCAAATAATGTACCTATCTCTATTAATGGAGACATTTTTGTATATGATTTACACAAAAGGTAACTATGAATAATTTCTGAATCTTCTTTCTTTATTGCATGTTTTCTAAAAATTTAAATATAGGATTTCACAGCTTTAGATGACATTTGTGACATCTCCTCCATGAAAATCTCTTGGCCAAAGCTTGTACTTTACCATCAGGTTTCAGGTTGGATTTTCTTTAGAGGTACAAGAGTAGTCCCCTTTATCTGCAGGCATATGTTCTGAGAACCCTCCCAAAGATGCCTGGAACTTTTCTTATTACCAAATACTCTATATGTTATGTTATTTTTCTATGCTAAAATTTAATTAACAAGTTAGATATGTAAAGAGATTAATAAAAACTAATAGTAAAATAGAACAAGCACAACACTATACTGTAATAAAGTTGCCAACATCACCACTCTTGCATTTGCCACCATTATTAATTAAAATAAGGTGTACCTGAACACAAGGACAGCAATACCATGGCTGTTGCTCTGAGGGCCAGCATGGCTACTGGATGACTAACGGTAGGCATGGTATATAGCACGGATACGCTGGACAAAGGGTGATCAGGGCAGTGCACAGCAGGATGGCACAAGATTTCATCATGCTGCATGAACACAGAACAACATGCAATTTAAATCTCACCAGTAGTTTACTTCTGGACCTTTTCACGTATCTTTTTCAAAGAATATAAACTGTGAAAGGCAAAATCATAGGAAAGGAAGAACCACTTTATGTCTCTTTGAACCAAATGTGACATCATAAATATGACACATAACCTGTTTTCTCTTCAGCCCCACAACTCTATCTGAAACCTTTATTTTAAAGTGGTTCCCCTCTTAGCGGACCCCAGCTGATGGCTAATTTGCACTCTTGGTTCAAAACTGGAAATGACTCACAGACTCTTCTTTAGGTTAAAAAAGTTGTAATTATTTTTTTCTCCTGGGAGCTGGATCTTCAGCAAAGGTAGGAGCTGTTGTGTCAGGAAGGTTAATGTGGGCCCTGCTGTCCCCAGAGTTGTCTGAATAGTGAACATTTACAACCATTACTACAATGAGGCTCAAAAAGGGAGTAAAACCTCATTGTAGAATGAGGAGAGAGAGGTGCTTAAACAATTAAAATTACAATGCCAGTTATTTGCAGTAGGAAGGAGAGTTTGTCATTAGTCTGAGAAAAGAAAGAAAGCATTGGATAATATCATAGAGGTATGGAGACATTTTAACTGCTCCAGTGAACAGTTTGATTTAAAAAATTAAATGAAAAGGTAACTTGTAAAACACCAAAATAAATATCAAACTCTCATGTTAATATGATACTAATATCCTACAATTCATGTTTTGAATATAAAATCAGTAACTAAAATGGATTTTTAAAGCAAGAGTACTAAATTTAATTTGATTTAATATAAAATTTACCCACATAAGAATATAATAATTTTGACGAAAATCTTTTTTTAAAATAGAATTTGTAATATCATATTCAAATATTTCTCTAGTAATTTGTTACATAAAATATTCCAGAATATTTTGGCAAAATTATTCATTACATATGTTCAATAATTAAGTATATTGTCTACCTTTTCTTTTTCTTTATTTTGTTTTGATACTGGGTATCGAACTCAGGTCCTTGCACCAGGTGGCAGAACCATTGAGCTAAATCCCCAGCCCTACTTTTTATTTTTAGAAATTGCCTTTTAAAGATATTAAACAAAGAGAAGGACAACATATTCATCTGGGAGATTTTTATATTTCTAGATAAACTACTTCCCAGAGATGACTCTTGACTATTGACATTGGGACTACTTTAAATTAAAAATAAATAGGGCCCTGGGCGGGTGATTTAGCTCAGTGATGCCACTGCCTAACTCACAAATGCAAGGTCTTGAGTTCAATCCTCGGTACCAAAAACAAAAAATTATATATAATAATAAATAGGGCCCTGATAAAACAAAAAGTGAAAAAAAGAAGCTCAAAATAATATTGAAAGCTAGAGCCAGAAATTATTTGAGATAAAATTTCCTCTGATAGTCTGGAGATATTCATCCAAAAAGCAGAATTTATATAGTCTCTCACCAAAAGAGCACATAGCCAACCAATTAATAGTTGATTTTCATAAGAAGATGGTAAGAGAAGATAGAAGAGAAAATAATTACACTAAAACCTCTTTTAAATTTAAAGATGTCCTAAAGTTTAAAAAAACTGATTCAATGGGTTAATGTCAACTACATCACTGCACAATAAATGTCTCCATTGACACTTCACCTAGTGCTTTGAGCTTTCATCCCTAAACTTCCCTCAAACAAGATTTTATTAGTACAAAAGATAGTAAACTCTCTCATTTTTTTCTTCACTTATTAACTGAAATAATTTGTAAAAAATCATTTTCTCCCAAATGTTTGTTGGTTACCTCAAAATATATTTTTAACAGAAAAAGTAAGATTAAAAACAGACATGCTTTATCTTGATTCTCTACCTTGTTTTTTAAGTAATGAGGAGGCAGCTTCTACAATCTTCGATAGTGACTAAAAACTGATTTTCCATAAAGAAATTTAAAATTTTTGTAAGAGGGTGATAAATAATAATTCACTCAGCAACTATTTCGTGAATGTTTACTGCTAGCCAAGGTTGGTTCTATTGCAGAGGGCAGAAGACTGAAGCAGCAGCTCCCAGCATATCCCAGAGAGAGAGAAGTTTGGCTCCAGGTCCACCATTCCAAGCTTAAGGGACCAGGCCTGCCCATGGAACTGACAATAGCCAAGAGGTCAAACAGCCTAGAAAACCATCAGCAGAGATGAATGGATAAAGAAAACATGGTGTGTACTTAAAGTAGAATATTATTTAGCCTTAACAAGGGGAATTCTGTCAAAGGATACAACAGGTATAAATTTCATGGACACTAGGCTATGTGAAGTAGTAAAACAGTCACAAGGACAAGTACCTCAGGATTCCTTCTATATGAGCTATCCAAAGTAGTCAAACTCTTAGAAGTAAAAATATAATCATGTTGTCAGGACCTGGAGGAAAGAGGAAATTACTACTCAATGGATTATGACTTCAGATAAGCAAAGGAAATAATTCTAGATTTCCACTGTACAACAATACGTATCTAGTTCACAAACTGTTCTGATTAAAAATTTGTTAACAGCATAGAATTCACATTGTATGTATTTCTTTACCACACAAAGTAGTATTGTTTATATTTTAGTGGAGAAAGACAAACTAACAAACAGTAGTGTAGTGATAAAGGTTGAACAATATCTAGAGCAATCAAAAGAATTTGGGATAGGAGAGCACAGTCTTGGATAATGAAAAATTCTGTAATGAAATGAAATAGGGACAAAGACCTGTGAGGTGCAGGGGGTGAGTAACATGGAATTTGGAAAACACAGAAAGAGAAACAGAACATAGTAAGGAGGTGCTGATGATAGGGAATCAGGCACACAGAGGACAAGGTGCGACCAAGCTGGAGGGAGCAATGGCAGGTTCCAATTTGTCAGTGACGTAGGGGTATGGATACCATAAGGGCTGTAAGCTGGGTTAGACGATTATTAGACAAGAGGAAGGAAAGCAGGAACAGGGCCAGGGTAAAAGGGCAGGTAATAAGAGATGTGAATGTGATCAAAATACATTAGACACATTGAAATCCCCAAATGTGACCCTAGGGTTGGAAGGTGGGTCAAGGCGGGTGGTGGTGATGGTGGTGGATTATTAAAGTATATTACCTGCATGTACCAATCTGCCAGAATGGAGCCCACTAACTTCTATGGCCAGTATGCACTAATAAAAACTACGGGCACAAAAGAACTCTGCAGTTAATTCTGAATGAGAAATGGAAGCATTAACACATTCCCAGGGGGCTGTAATTCCTATGTCTCGCTTTGCTGCCGGGGGGGAGTTTGAACCACCGGTGGTATGTTCATGACTGTCCCATGTGTGACTGTCCCACTTCTGTCACTGGTGGTTCAACTCCCCTGATGGGGCAATCACACATGTACCAGTGGTTCAATCCAGAAGGAAAGTACTAAAATATTTTATCAGAAGAGCAAAAGCATCTGCCATCCATTAGAAGAGGCTTTGTCTACCTGCTGGGTGGAGTGAAGAGATACAGGGCAGAGAGGGTGCAGAGAGCGGCAGGCCTGGGGGACCTTCTTGTATAGAAACAGTGGAGGTGTGCTGACAGTGGTCGGCCTGGGCTGCCATTTCCTCTCTGTGTCAAGGCTTGGGGACTTCCGGATCCCCCAGGTTCCTCAGTTTTTGCATTCGTGTCTCAGATGCAGTTAGAATCTTTTCACTCTGATTCCTGTCCACCCAGACTGTCATCAGGGAGTCAGTGGTCCATCCTAACTTACCGTGGTGTCAGAAAGGAGATGACAGATGTTCCGGGAGACAGTGATAAGGCTGGTGAGAACCTTGTGAAGAGGGACTCGTTCCCCTCCTGTGCCAGCCCTGCCAGCAGAAGAATGGAAAGCTGTACAGGTTTCCTAAGGGCTCACACCTTTCTATTCTGTTAGGAAGCAGTTAGAAGAAAAGAAAAAGGGTGTTCTCCTTATGTTTGGGATATCTTTTCTTTCTCGTGAAAAGAAATCAAGACATGTTATTTGTCTAAGTATTGTTTTCTGTGGTCCACCAGCACTGTTGCTGAATTTTGGCATTCCGCTCTCTCGTGTTGTAAATTTCCAGTACCTGGAACTGTAACCATCTCGGTAACCTCATGTTTACCTTGGCAAAAATCAGGAGAGACTGTAATGGCGTCAACAAATCAGATTTTATTGATCATCAATAGTAATTATTGAATCAGGAACGCTAACATGTTTTCTCCTAATGTTTCAAGAATTGCTATAGAGACGGGGAAAAATCAAAATACCTGCAAAATGTTGTAAACCCATATGAAGTGAAAGTTAAAATGAGAAAAATATCCACATTACTTTGGACCATGCAGCTCTGGGGAAATAGGATCTCAGCACCTGAGCATTGAATCATTCTAGAGGAATAAACATATCTCTAGTATTCACGGGGGAAATGGTATCAGAAAGACACTAGGCCAATTAAAATATACATTCATAGGCCTCTAGGCACTGTGGAGACTGCTTTTAGAGAAGAGAAGAGAAGAAAAGCTCATCTTAGTTGTCTAACAATTCTGTTGGGGGCTTTTCTCTAAAAACAGAACCATATACATGTTTATAATAGGGAGCATGTGAGTTGCAATACTTCTCAAATTACGTGAGGAACCAAAGCAATGTCCCCGTTTCAGGTAATCAAATAATGCATCCTTATTTAGTGTTTGTCCCTAAATTCTGTGATTTTTATGAATAATTCAGAGCAATGGTTTTGCCTTCTCTCTCTACAGCAGCACTTGGAAAGTTTCCACTTCATTTTTGTTGCAAAAACACAGCCAAGACTCCTAGAATGGGAACAATGTTTAAAATGTATTTTTCCATAATAAAAATACCTTGAAAGGGGCAACTCACTTACAGAGCTCTCAACTGTGATAATTCCTGTGGACTTACCCTCAAGAAAAGTAAGGTTTTGATCACTCTTTGTGATGAAGGAGAAAGAAGACAATGTTGGTCCACATTGTGGTAGGACAAACTCAGCTTACTTATTACTCTGTCACCCAAAGCAAAATAAATTCAAGCTTGAACAAAGCTGACATTGATCCTTGTCACAGGCTGTTTCCACCTCCTGCCCTCCTCAAAAAAATCATGTTGAAAGTAAATGAAAATGCCAGTACAACATACTGGAATCTGT
>NW_004624731.1:12529197-12545675 GCF_000247695.1 Heterocephalus glaber | reverse complement strand
TTTAAGAACTTTTTCTAACTTCTTAAACTTGATGCTCAATTTCTTTTCTTTCTTTCCTTTGAAAATAATTTTTGACCGATTCTCCCTCAGCCATCTAAACTCGGTCATCCTGGAAATGTCAGCTTCTGTGTTTGCTGGCTGTCCTTGCTGCCTTCCACCTTTCCTCCACACAGCCAGGTGAGGCTCCTCCCTCCTGCAGGCCTCCAGAGCATCCTACACGCTGCCTTCGTGGCACACACTCTTCCACCACGCAGATAATAAAGGAACAGCTAGCTGAAAGCACTCTCTGGCTTTTATCATAAAAGTTCGAAATCACGAAAATTCAGCCTCCCTGCTATAAAAGGTGGTGGAAATCTACTTACAGGCTCTCCTCTCCATCTCTCTTCTGCTCTTTATATCTGTGTAAATTTTGCTCATCCACCAAATCTGGCTTCCAAGGCGATTTCTCAGAATTGTATCGCTGTACCCAAGCAAATGTGATCACCAAATTCTATACTTTTCCATTTAATTTTACTATTAAACACCAAAATAATGAAGCCATATTACCCTAAGTGGTTTCTGTTTATGTGTCAGATGTTAGGTTTTGAAGCCAGAGAAGACAGGAAAAATTGAAGTTGGTCTTTTACAATATCAGAATATCCTTCCATTTTTCCAAAACCCACTATAAAAGTGCTGAACATTCTGAACTTTCTTCTCTTAAGATAAGAATAAACTGCTATTTTTCAATTGCACTCAAAATCATAATAAAAGTGGAACAACTTCAAAAGGTAAAAAATGGAGAAACTATTCTAGATGTTCATGCATTTATGAATTCATTAATTTAAAATTCTTTGTATCTGTATTTTTGAATGCCCATACATGATTAAGAACTGGAAACACAGCAGTGAACAAAAGAGAGAGATTTCTTGACTGTATGAAGTCTGTATTCTGATGAACAGAAGAAGTAGTCTTACAATAGTCAGGAACGAACAAAGTGTGAGGGTGTGGATTGAATCATAATGCTTATATAGGGTAACAGTGGAATCTCTAAGTATTTGGTATTTGGCCAGACAAGCTGGACTCTTGAGATAGGTGATGAAAGGCTAACGTGGCTTTTGAACAAGGATGTTCATAAAATCTCATGATAGCACCCAACAGAAAAGAAAATCTAATGCATTCGTCCATTTTCTATTACCATAACTGAACACCACAGGGCCGGTAACTTAGAGAGAAAATTAATTGATTTCTTATAGTTCTCGAGGCTGGGACATTCACAGTCAAGAGGCGACATCTGGTGAGATCCTCTTGTGGGAGGACTATGTCTTCAGAATCTCAGGTGCGCAGGGCATTCCATCAAACGCAGAACAAGCTCACTAACTTGGGTTTCTCATGTTCCTTGTAAAAAATCGGCTCATGAGGGCCCCGTCCTCTTGATCTTTTCTAACCTTAATTATGTTCCCAAAGCCCCACTCAGTCCCTCTTAATTCTTCATAATGAAGATTAAATTTCAACAAGAGTTTTGTGGGGACATTCAAATCATAGCATATGTATCTATCAGTTCCCAATGGGGCTTATTTTGGAAACTTTGTGATTTTTCAGTTGACAAATAAGAGAAACCTCAACTAAGATGCAGCAATGGAAGAGATAATGAAAGAATGAACACTAGATTCATGGAGAACTAGTAACCAGTAAGACTTGGCAAGCAGTGATTTAGGAAAGGCATAACAGGCTGAGGTGCCATAGGTGGCCAGGAAGGCTGTAGGCCTGAGAAGATCTCAGTATTATGCCATCATTTTTAGCAGAGTTGAGGCACACTAATGAAAAGTGTCATAAGAAACTTGTAATTTGTTCCTTCATAAATTAAAATAAGGATCCAAGGTCTTGCCAGAATAGTACTACTCATTTTCATTCCAATTCCCTTCCTTTCAGAAAGAGAAGTTGGTGAAGATACAGGGGAAGTTTGGGCTCCAGTCTCTCCCATCCTGGCTGCAGTCTTATTGGATGAGCCTAACTTTAATAGCTGCAACATTTAAATGACTCTTCCCCTGGACTCGACTTCGAAAGACAGACAATTTGGAGAAAAATCGGATCTGTAGAGCAAGAAAGGGAAAATGACAATGCCTAGGGCACCTCATGAAAATGGGAGGAGGACATTTCTTGATGCAAGCCTGCTTGTATCAGTACCTCTGTACACAAGAGAGATTCTCCTCCACAGCTCTGTGAGGTGCGCTCTCCTACTCTTCCTGGGGAATTGATGCTACAGCTCCTTTGCCCTTTATTATTTAATGCTCTGCTTTCTAGCATTCAAATCTTTCACACACCCATGATACAATCACCTCCCAAAAGCCCCACCTATGAGTGCCTGTGTCTTTGTTGGGGATATCCCAATACAAAGCACCACAGTTGTTATGCATGTTTACACAGTTTTGATTGTTTAACTGTAAATGAGCTTCTCATTTATTTCCTATACTCTAATAAGAAAGAAATGATAGTTTTGTATGAAAAATAATGATTAAAATTTTTCTTAAGTACTTTGTCTGGATGCTACGTAAGATGACATTTTAAGCAAAGTATTGAAAAGATAACACATTCTTAGTGTTTCCAAATGTGTATTTATTGTGATGAGATATTGTGAAAATAATGGGGTGGGTTTTTCAAATATTTGCATATTTTGAAAAAGATAATATAAAATCATTTAGTGTCATAGTTTTTATGTTTTAGGTAAATGAGTTTACAGATGTCCAATTAAAATTATAAAAAGAATAACAGCAATATTCCAAAAGTAGTTGCTTATGGTGATGATATTTATGGTTAATTTTGTTTTTTATTTTACTCATATGTACTTACTTCTAAGTCATCTACAGTGAGCATGTGCTGTGGTTTATAATTTGTAAGTATCTCTTCATTTACGTCAAATATTATATGTGCCATTATTACAGCTTGTGCCTGACCCAATGCTAATCAGCTTCCAGACAGAAGAAGCAAGGAGACATCATAGAGAAGGGTATGCGCTGCACCTGATTCTCCCATGGAACCCCTGGAGCAGTGAGCTCACTTAATTCCACATGCTTGGCATTTTCAGGGATGGGCATGCTGAAAAAGAAGCACAGGGGCTCCGCAGGAGAAAGAGGCAGATAGTGAGGATATTAGCTTTAAGGGCAGCCCCAGCTAAAGATTGAACAAAGCAGAGGGGAAGAAGGTAGAGCACCTGTGACCACTTTCTCTTCATGAGCACTGGAGGGTGGTGGATGACAAATGAGCACAAGCCTTGACAACAACACTCTTCAGCAAGCCCATTGCCGTTACGTCCGAAATGCAGAGGAGCAGCAAGGCTGCAGAATAGGGACTTGGAAATAGTAGAGGCAACTATGCTTGCAATGGTTTGTCACAAAACCCTAGCTCTGGGCTAGTACAATGTACAGCCAATAAGTAACAGTGCCACTGTCCCAACCCATATCTGTTGGTCTCCAATCCAAACCTGTTTTTCTTGATGATTTTGTAGTGTTGGCCCGTGTTAAGACTTCAGATAATCAAATATTGTTCTCTCTTTTTTGTACATCTTCTTTCAATGCAAAACATCAAAGTTATAAAATTTTCCAAGAGAGATGTATAGGACATGAACGTGGAGTGGAAATGTCATTTTAATCCCCATCACCGTGAAATACGATTCATGCTGAGTCAATGGGGAAGGATCAAAGGTCAAAGAAATGAGAAAGATCTAAGCTCAGAATTAGAAACAGTTTCAATGCTGTATTCATCCTCGAAGCAGAAGTTAATGGAGCTACTAGGCCATTTGAGTGACCCAGAGTTGTGCTAGCTTTCATTTCTTTATACCTACAATAAATGAGAGCAGAAACTATAGCTTCCGAAAGAACTGGGACTGGAATCTGTGAAGTCTTTGTTGACCACTTGAAGAGTTCCACAGTTACAAACTGATTCACTGCACGGTAAAGATGTAACACATTTTCTATTTGATAGAGTTAAAGAGCTGATGTGGGTTAATATTTGCCTCAGGAAAGAAAATTCACAAACCTATAAATTTAAATAAAGTTTATGATGTTTTTCTGAGCACTGATAGTTAATTCAAGAAAATAATTAAACAAAACAGAATAAAACACCAAGTGATGATGAGCTTTAAAAGAAAAAACACCAGAATCTTAAGTGTTTGTTAGTGATGTACGTGGTAAAAATTCCAATTCCCCAGCGCATTCCCCCTTCACTCCTAGCTTTAGCATTGATTCTAGAGATCAGGAGAGCTGATTGTTTAATGAAAACCAGACTGACACCACCACAGGATCTGCATAGGAAACATAGAGGCAGGATAAAGGAAGTTCTGTCTCTTCCAAAATTTTGATCCTTTACTAATTATTTGATTGTGAAAGACTGAGCCAAAAGAGGAGCAGGAGCCAAATTGCTTGAAACACTAATTCAGCAAAACACTCGATGTTCACCTACCCCGGTGACCATCATCTCTCTGGCAGGTCTGAAGTCTAGGAGGTCTGATAGGTATTTTCCTTCATAATTTTCATGCCCTTTTGATAACTGTTACTTGGCTTTCTTGCTGTGTTATTCTCTCCTTTCTGAGAAACTATTTAGAATTCTTGAGTGAAAACCTGTGGAAATCAAGCTGAAAGGACTCTGAGAGGAAATGGAATCCTGAGTTATTCAGCCACTTATGATTACTTTATTTAATGCTAGGTACGACTGAAATTTTGACTGGCTGTCATTGTAGTGTTATTAATATTCTCTTCAAAGAATTTCAGAATGAAGACAAGCATAACTTCAGCAATAGGAAAAGTATGACTGAAATGCAGTGGTTGATTTCTTAAACTGGTTTGGGCTTCATAAATGAAATCTTTAGGAGAGCTCAACTGAACAACCTCTACTGACATGAATGAACCTGCTCAGGTGCATGACAGCCTTAAAATGGGACACTCTAAAGTCATTCCATTGCTTCCCAGAATTCCAACACTGGGCTTTCTTACAAAAATTCCTGCATTGGAGAGCTTAAGTTCTCAAAGTCTTGTGTGCCTAAAAATTACTTGGCTGCAAAAATACCATGCTGAGGATAGGAAACTAAAAGCAACAAATGAACTACTGTACGTTCCATTTTTATGAGGTCCAAGGAGAGTTATAACCAATGTATGCTGAGAAAGATTAGCACTATACTTAGCACACTGGATGTACTAGGGGGAGTTGGCAGGAAAAGAACAAAAGGAACTTTCTGCAATGCTGAAAATGTTTTATATTTGGGATGAGTAGGCATCACACATAATCTAATGTATATAACTAGCTCTCTGAAGTATTAACTTAAAAATAATCCACTGAGTATTGACAATACAAATTGTTAAAACTCTACAGAGATTCTAACTCAGGAGATTTTGGGGAAGGGGATACAGAATCTATGACTGAATTTTGAAAGAGGTATCTTTGGATCCTACTTGGAGTGAGATTCACTGGTAGAGTGAGAAGTGATTTAATTTTAGGCAGAACTAGCCTGGGTCTTTGTACAGCATATTTTTCAGCTTCAGGAGCACATACCAGGCTCTGTCTTCCACACTGCAGGGAAGCCAGGGGATTGTTCTCTTGCTACCTTCCATCTCCTGTGGTAATTAAGGTGACATAATCCTTCCCGTCTCCAGTCTCTGACATGTGTCCTAGTCTGTGGATTCTCTGTGGGCTGAGCTGAATACTAATTTTGATAGTTTACATCACAGAAGCAACATTTCTTGCTTTCAAGAGCTGCAAATTAATTGGATGAATTATCAGGAGCCATGGAAAGATGGTGAAATTTTGGAACATTGATGATATTGTGTGTGTTCATAATTATTTTTTCTCACCAGAAACTTCCATTATCCAGAGATTGGAGTAAATGCTACAAACATAACCTTCATAATGAGGAACATTTGTTTTCCTTAATTTGTTGTTTAATATCAATTTATTGATTTCTAAAACAGAAAAATGCCTGCTTGTACTTAAACAAAATTAATTTCAAGGTAATTTATTAAAGCTTTAAAGATAATTATCAAAATAATTATTCCTAAATACTATGCACACATCAAACAAGCTTTATATAGAATTTAACACACTAAAACTTATTTCAGCACAGCAACTATCAAATTTTAAAAATCTCAGGCTGGGGATGTAGCTTAGTGACTCAGCACCTGCCTGGCAAATGCAAGGCCCTGAGTTTGATTCCTGGTAACAAAAAAAAATTTAATAAATCTTTAAAATGTGCCTTTTTAAAAATAGCACTAAAGATTGCACCTTTTTACCCAAAGTTTGAACTTTGCTTCACAATTTGAAATTTCAGAGATGAGAGGGAGTTGTATCAGTCTCAGATAAGTTTATGTGTCTTAAAGAAATTCTTTCTCTGGGGATGAGGATGTAGCTCATTGAGAGAGTGAATACAGGAAACCCTGCACTTTCAATCTCCAGCACCCTCCTACCTACCCTACTCCACAAAAAAGAAATTTCCCCACTTCCTCTGATGCATGAGCCTTCAATGATGGCTCTCAATGGATTTCTAAAAGAAAAATGTTACAATAATAATCTTTAAAGAAACAATTTTTACATAGAGTCACTTTTATGAACATGCATAACAGTAAAGGCTACTTGGTTTGTGTTTGTTTCCTTGATTTAACAGTACAGAATAACACTCTGGAAAAACCAATTCTATCATTGACCCCACTGGATGATTTCATTCCTCCCTCTCAGGGAGGACTCTCAGGACTGCCTGCCTGTGCCATTCCTAAGAGGAGGATGATCTAAGAAAGTTCATCACAAACAGGTACACTGTGACTGTTAAGATGGATTAGAGAGGATTCTGGGAAGAAGTTGGGATAGAAAGCACCATAAATCAGTCTCCCTACCCAGAAAACACTTGGACTGGCAAAATCTTTCTTACACAACTACTTTGGAACTCTGGAGTTTATGAAAGGCTTCTATCTCCAGGGGTAAAGTTTGGTAAACTGTGGCAATTTTCAACAATTTCAGTGAAGTACTAGTTACCTATTACCAGCCTTCATCCTTCTGGTAAACTTGCAAAAGCTTTGCATGGTTTGGCTGAGCAAAAGGTCTTGCAATCCTGGGTATTTATCTGTGTTCTGATCCTCCTCACCACAGAGGTGAGGAAAAGCAGATAACTGCACTCTTGCAGCCTCTCCCTCACTGTTGTAAGCTCTTCCCCATGTGGAGCAGGTGACATCCAGAAGATGCTAAGGATTGGTACTTTTCTGTTTCCCACTTTGGTTTTTCCCATTCCCCCCCCCCCTTGGGAACCAGATATTGAAGATTAGGACATTCAAAACTACATATACAAGGAAAATTAGAAAGCCTCTATTCATGCCCAAGGGAGGTCACAGACTCATAAAATTCCTTAGTTTTATACCTCAAGTGGATTCTCAGAACAGAGAACACATACAACAGTCAAAACTAAAACTAAAACTAAAGTAAATCTTAGAGAAGGAGGTGAATCTGACTTCCAGTAAGAACATATTAGACAGAAATGTCCAGTTTTCATCCATAAAATTACAAGGCACAGAGACAGAAAAGTGTGATCCACATAGAAAAAGAATAATAAAATAAAATAACCACTAAAAACTGTACCTGAAGATACCTTGATGAGAGAGCTTCTAATAAATGCTGTAAAACTATTATCTCAAAGATGTTCAAAGAACTAAAAGACATCGTGTAGAAAATAAAAAAATGTGACATATGAACAAAATAGAAATAGCAACAGAGTTTGGAAATCTAGAAAGAAACCAGAAAAAATCTGGAAGTGAAAAGTACAATAACTGAAATGAAAAATGCACCAGAGAGTTCCAAAGACAGATTTGAGCAGGTAGAAGACATGATTCAGTGAATTTGAAAAATAGAATACCAGAAATTAATGAGTCTATGGAAAAGAAGAAAAAAAATGATTACAGAAAAATGAGTGTGTACCCTAATGACTTATGCAATACCATCAAGGGGACTAACACATTGTGACAATGTCCAAAGGAAAAGAGAATGGAACACAGAGAATATTATAAGAAATAGTGACTGAAAATTTCTCAAATTTGATGAAATGAATGATAATAAACATTCAAGAAACTCAACTCCAAATCAGCTAGTTCTAAAACTCTCACACCAAGACTCATTATAATCAAATATTCAATGACTGAGACTTTTGAAAGCAGGGAGAAAAAAAATCACATAAAAGGGATTGTGAAGAATATTCGCAGATTTCTCAACAGAAACTGGAAGTCAGAAGGCAATGGTACCATATAAGCAACAGGCTCAAAAGAACACCAGTCATCCAAGAACTTATATTTGGCAAGACTTTCCAAGTGAAACAAAAATGTACACATTTCCAGATAAACAAAAATGGAGAGTTTGTTTCCATTAGATTTGCACTGTAAGAAATGCTAAAGGAGCCTATAGATTGAAATGAAAAAACACCAAAGAAAAACTCAAATAAAACTTTCAGGAAAATTAAACACATAGATAAATATAGAAGCCAGTAGTATTGTAACAATGGTATGTGACCCTGTTTAGTGTTTTCTACATGATTTAAATAATTAATAACTTTCAAAAAGCAATTATTAGTAGTGCTAGTATTATAAATTTGATTTCTAGCTCTTCACTTTCTTTTCTATTGGCTAATACACTAGAAATCATTAGTTTATGTTTTGAACAAAGATGTATAATGACAAGTTTGTGACATCAACAAAGGATCAAGACAGAACTGTTAAAGGAGAAAGGTCTTTTAATGCTATTGAACATAAGCTTGTGTAAATTCAAATTAGATTGTTATAATTTTAGAACTTTAAATGTAATCTCCATGGTAACCAAAATAAAATAACTAACTAATAAACCCAAAAGACACTGAGAAAGGAAGCTAAGTATTTCACTACAAAAAAAATAACTAAATACAAAAGAACACATGACTACAGGAAATGAAGGGGGAAAACCATGGCAAAATGAAAAATACGTCCCTCTACAGCAGTAATTACTTTAAACGAAAATAGATTAAATTATACAATCAAAAGGCAGAAATTAAAAGAGTATATTTTTATGGCCCAAATATATGCTATATACAAGAGAATCACTTTAGACTTAAAGATTCAAATAGGTTACAACTGAAAAGAAGGAAAAGAGTATTCCTAGTAAACAGTAACCAAAAGCAAATATGAATGACTAGAGTAACATGAGAAAATTTAGTATTTAAAAGTTATAAGAGAAAAAGACACTGTATTAATAAAATGTTCACTATGGCATGAACATAAAATAATTGTAAATATTTACAATTTAATGAGACATCAAAATATGTGAAGCACAATTTGGTATCATTGACAAGGGAAATATGCATCTCTGTAGTAATAGCTGGAGACCTCAATACTTCATTCTCAATAACAAACAGAACAATTAGATGTTAAGCAAAATAATAGAGGGCTTGAATACAGTAATTAATCCAGTGGCTCTAACTTACCTATACACAACACTCTACCCAACCACAGCACAACACCCATTCTTCTCCTGTGCTTGGGGGACATCTTCTAGGACAGTCCTACATTCTATCACAAATGAAATCTCAATAGTTTTTCTTAAAGATGAATATCATAAAAAGTGTCTTTTCTAACTACCACAGGAAGGAGCTGGAAATACATAACAGAAAGAAAACTGGAAAATTCACAAATTTCTGGCAATTAAACAACAATAATCAATAAAGTAGAAATGAAATCGTAAAGAAAATTACACAATACTTAGATATGAATAAAAGCAAAAACACAACATGGAAAAACTTGCAGGACATGGTGAAAACACCACTAAATTGAAACTTCATGGCTATAAAGGCTTACATTAGAAAATAAGAAAAACTAATTACTCTCTGTCTAGATTATGTGATCCAAAATGTAAAAAATTCTGAAGATCCCCTCTCAAATTTTTAAACATATTAGAATAAATGCAACACAGTAGCAGGATGCAAAGTGAATACCAAAATAATAAATTATATTTCTATATATTAACAGCATCTTAAAGAGGAAAATTTTTTAAATCTCATTTACAATGCCATGAAAATTTAGGAATTAATTTAGTCAAGGAAAATAATTCAGAAGATGGCAGAATAGGAGGTCTCAGCCTTCATCCCTCATAGAGATGCTGATTCACAATCCCCATGAACAGAAATACTCTGTGAGACTTCTGGTGTCCTGATAAAAGGTTCCAACCCTGGTGAGGAAGGAAGATTGACAGTGGCCACACTGGAGAGGGTCAGGGCCTTTTCCTTTCACCGCAGCACCCTCCCCAAGCCTTTGGGTACCAATTCCTCCAGTGGGGAGAGAGAGAGAGAGATGGAATGTCAAAGTTCCCCCAGGTCCTCAGACTCTGCCTCAGAGGCCTTCTTCTCCCTTGTCTCGCTTACAAAGCAGAGATTACCATAGGGAGATTTCAAATAAAGAAAAGAATGATTTCTCATAGCAGCTAGTAGAGAGATCTCAGTGTTCAGATCCAGCAGCTGGCCTACAGATCCTGCCAGCCATCCCATCCTTAGATCCAAGCAACTGTCCTCCTCTCTGGGGCTCCTGCAGATATAGCACATGCACCCACTGTCACACATGCAAGATCCCAGAGCACACACACCTGGGCACCCAGACACACTCTGAGATCGGAAGAAGATGCACAACCCTAGACTGCTACTGTGGAAGGGAAAGAGAGGAGGTGAGCTGTTGCCCACCATGCCAGCATCCCCAAGCACTTCCCCAGGGAATGGGAGAGGTGACTCTCAGCACTGAGCACAGTGACACTGTGTGCAGAGAAGGCATGCAACCCCAAAACAGCTCCTTCGTGAGGGAAGACAGAAGTGGAGGTTGCACTCCCAGCCCTAGCTTTGGAGGGCATTGCCCTAGGAAGAAGAATGCACAAAACAAAGTTTAGGAGGAGAGAGGAGCGGCCTCGGTGAATCCACAGAAGTGTGAAAAACCCCAGGATCTCCAGCTAGTTCATAAAGTCCAGAAACAGCATCTGCCCAAGGGACATGAAGAATTAGAGAAACACGCTATCAACAAGGGAACAAAATAAAGCCCAACCTCCTAACTCCTAAGGAAGACAGATGAAAACTTGAAAAAGAATTAAAAATAATAATGGTAAAGATGCTCATTGAAATACAAAAGGATGCAACAGACAACAAAATTACATCAGCAAAATAAGATATGAACAAAATGAAACATGGAATAAATAGAAATAATAGAAAAGAATGCAAGATTCTGGATCAGAATAATGCAATTATCCACATTTAAAACTTCAACAGAGCATCAAGGGCAGACTCAATCAAGAGAAAGAAAGAATTAGTGATCTGAGAAAGAAGTCATTTGAAATCATGTAATGACAGGAACAAAATCAAAAAAGAACAGAAAAGAGCAAGAAAACCTACAGAACTTATGTGACATCATCAAGTGAAATGATATCTCCATTTACAAGTTTGAGAGGGAGAATAGAAAGAGAGAGGGACATGAAAATTACTTGAAAAGATCATCACAAAAAAAAAATCTTCCAAATTTGGGAAGGAAAAGGACTTCCATATCTATAAAATTGAAAAGATTTTAAATAATTGAACCTAATTTCATCAACACAAAGACACATCAAACTGTCTAAATCAAGACAAAGAATTTTGAAACCAGCCAGGAAAAAGTGACTCATCATACATAAGGAAATTCATAGGAATTTCATAAGAAAAAACATAAGTTTTTGTGTGAAATTTTCCAGAAGAAACCTTGTAGGCCAAGAGAGAGTGCATAATACACTTAAAGCACTGAAAGAAAAATAAAAAATAAAACCACAAACCAACAATACTATACCTGTCAAACTTTCTTTAAAAGAAAGTGTGACAATGATTTCCCCGGATAAACAAAAACAAGAATTTCATCAACACTAAACCCACTAAGAAAAGCCCTAAAGGGAGTTCTTGATGTTGAAATAAAAGGATACTAAACAGAAACACAAAAACAGGTGAAAATGTAAATATTTCTGGTAAAAGTTAATACACAAATACAGAACAATTTAAAACTACATTGGAGATGCATAAATAACCAATCCAAATTCAAATTGGAAAGGAAGAAGTAAAATTATCTGTGTTTATAGATGATATGACTTTATATATAGAATACCCTAAAGAGTGCACCCAAAAAAATATTTAGCACACTTAGTAACAATGCTGCTATAAAGTCAAAGTACAAAAACTCAGCTTTATTTCTGTACATTGTTCAACATGGAAACTAAGAAAATAATCTTAATTATAATAGTATTAAAAGCAATAAAATATTTAGTAATAAACTAAAGAGGTAGAAGACTTACACACTGAATACTATAAGATATAGATGAAAGGATTTACTACAAAAAAAATTAAGTTTGGAAAAATTAATATTGTTAAAATATTCACAGTGTCCAAAACAACTTACAGATTCAAAGAAATCTCTTCCAAATTTGTGTCATTTTTTACAGAAATAGAAAATCCTTAAATTCATATGAAACCAAAAATGACCTAAATATCCAAAACTATCATGTGTAATATGAATGAAGCTAGAGGCATCACATTCACTGATTTCAAAATAAATTATAAAATTATTGTAATCAAAAGTGCATGGTGTTAGCATAAAAACAGAGACATTGACAAATACAACATTAAAGATAAGTCAGAAATAAACCCATGATTTTATAGTAAACTGACTTTTTATAAAGATGTCAGGAATACACAATGGTACTCTTCAGTAATTGTCGTGGAAAAACTAGATACCAATATGCGCATGAATGAAGCAATTCTTATCGCACATTGTATAAATGTAAACTCAAAAAAAAAGACAATATAAGATTTAGACATATTATCTCCTTGAGGAAAACATAGCAGATAAAATCCATGACATTTGGTATGGGAAATATTCTTTCAAATTTGATCCCCAAATCTCAGGCAACAAAATTGAAAATAGACAAGTGTATTACATCAAATTACAGAACTTCTGTATAGCAAAGGAAACAATTAACAAATGAGGAAACACAGACAGTAGGAGAAAATATCTGCAAGCCATATAAGGAGCTCAAACAACTCAACAACAAATAACCTGATTATACATAGCAAAGGACCTGAATCGACGTTTCTCAGAAGACCAATTACAAATGACTGGTATATTCATGAAAAAAAATGCTCAACATCACTAGCTACCAGGAAATACAAAATAAATCCATAGTTAGACATCACCTCATACCTGTTTAAACAGCTATTACTGGAATGATGCAAGATAGTAAGGATGTGCAGAAAAGGGAAACTTTGTGCACTATGAATGAGGATAAAAATTAGTACAGCTGATACCAAAATTGATATGGAAAGTCCTCAAAAACTACACATCCAAAGGAATCAAGATCAGCATGTCGAGGAACATCTGAAGTCTCTTATTCAATACAGCACTATGTCTCCATAACAGCCTTCCTGACAGGCAGCGGGGAGCACTGCACCAGAGCGCAGAGACCTGAGATCAAAGTCGTGAACCCTGAGGTCCCACAGGCACTCTGGACCTCTCCTACAGCACCTTCTACCACAGTGTTCTGCATCCCTGGCCTCCGACGGGCTTGCAGTGGTAAAGGGCTGCAAAGCACTTTGTAGTCATTCTCTCGTTTTCTTGAAAGTGCCCCCAACTTTCTTCCATCCATATCAACCTTCTTATCAAAGGCTCACCAGCCTACACCATTGGTTTCTCTCCTTAATATACTTTTGGTATACTTTATAAGGCAAGCCTGGGAGTTTTCCAAAGCTTTTTGTGTTGCTTTCCTTTATAATGAAAATTTGTCTTCTTTAAATGGTTTCTCTATTCTCTTTTAGCAGGAGCAAGTAAGGGAGGTCACCTCGAAGGAGACGTTGCTTAGAGACATTTTCCATAAAGTAATTTAGTTCATTGCTCTGAAGTTTTGCCTTCTACAAAGTCCCAGGACACAGACATAATTCACCCAAGTTCTTTGCTGGCTTCTAACAAAGCATAGCCTCTAATCCAGCTTCCAGTACTTTGTTCCCCCTTTTATCTGAGACCTCATCAAAGGAGACTGACTGTGCTGGCCTTATTTACCAGCATTCTGTTCCAGACCTTATCAAGTGATCTCTGAGAACAGTGAGGCTGCCCCTCCTGCTCTTGTCTGCTCTGAGCTCTCACCAATCACCCTTAATGTTCTATTCATGGCAAAGCAGGCTTTTCCTAGCCTTTGCTTCAAAACACCTCCAGCTTCTCCAGTCACCCAGCTGCAAAGCTGCTTCTACATTTTTAGTTATGTGTTACAGCAACATCTCACTCTTTAGGTACAAATTTCTATCTTACTTCATTTGTGCTGCTTTCACAAAATGCCCGAGATTTGGGAAACTACAAAGAACAGGAACACACTTATCAAGTTCTGGAGGCTAACAGGCCGAAGATCAAGGTACTGCTAGGAACACAGTCTCATGGAGGTCCAGGCTCCTCTTCCAAGATGGTGCCTTGAACACTGTCTCCCGGTGCAGGGAGGAGCACTCTGTTCTCACAAGGCAGAGAAACAAAGGGCACGAAGGACCGAGCTCCGTCCTTGACTGCTTAATTGTTATTCCATTTGTGAGAACAGAGTTCTTCTCAAGCAAACACCTCCCCAGAGGCCCATGTCCCACCACTGTTACGTTGGAGACCAAATTTCTAACAAGAATTCTGAGGGAAACATTAACTGTATCAGTTCTATCTATGGATACATGGAGAAGAAAAATATCATGCACACACACAGCAGAATAGTCTTCCAGAGAGAGCAGTTCTGTCCTTTGCAATAATGTGGGTAACGTGGAAGGCAGTCAGCTAACTGAAATGAGCCAAGTACAGAAAACCAAATACCACATGATCTCACTTATTAAGTAAAACCTAAAAAGTCAAAATCATAGAAGTGAAGAAAAGAATAATTGTCAAAGAAGGTGGGAGGCGAGGGGAAGGAATGGGGAGTTGTTGGCCAAAGAGTACCAAGGTTCACTTAGAAAGAATGTTTTGAGATCTGTTGCACAGTGCCAGATGATGCACTGTATATCTCAAATTGACTTAACATCAAATGTCTCAGCACAAAAAACGATAAGCAAGGGAGGTGATTGATGTGTTAGCTTGATTTAATTATTCCACATTAAATATATCATAACATCACACTGTAGCCATAAGTATATAGTTATGATTTGTCCACTTAAAATGATATGTTTTAGAAGAACATGTGAAGAGGGTCAACAGCACTAACCATTAGGGAAATGCAAATCAAAACTGCAATAAAACATCACCTGACATTCATAAAACAACAAAAGAAACAAGTGTGAGTGAGGATGTGGAGAAAATGGAAACCCTGAGTATTGATGATAGAAAGGTAAAATCCTAGAGCTGTTGTGGAAAATAGTGTCACTTCCCCAAAAGAATAAAATTGAATTAACATATCAGCAATTCTCAGGTGAGTATACACTAAAATTTGAAATGAAAAGATGACTTTGAAGATATAGTTATACACCCATAAGTACAGTGGTATTATTCACAATGGTTAAAAGGCGGTAGTAATCCCAGTCCCCATCATGGATAAGTAAAATACGTTTATGTGCATACAATGTGGAGGAATATTATTCAGCTGTAAAGAGGAAGGAAATTATGCCACATATTACACCACGGGTGGACCCTGAGGACATTATACTAAGTGTAATAGGTCTGACAAGAAAAGACACATAGTTCTGCAGTCCAGTGAGATGAGATCTTGAGAGCAGTCAGAAACAGGGGGGAAAGTAGAAGAGTGGAGGTGACAGTGACCAGTAATGGGAGAGAATAAGGAGTGGCCTGTGGTGGGTAGACTTTAGCATTATAAGATGAAAAGAATTCCAGACACGGATGGTGGTGTTGGCTGCACCCAGATATGATGCCCCAGACAGCAGAGAACTGCACTCTTACAACTGCTTCACTAGGACATTTTGCTATGTGTGCATTACCACAGTAAAATTCAGGGGCAAAGAAAGGTAATGTCAGACCTCTGAGTCACGTGACCTTCAAATATCTAGAATTTTGGAGTATCTGGAAACTTCATATTTGGCATGGAAATAAATCAATATATAAGTTATAGATTAATTTTTAAAATAGAGAGTTCTTCATAATGTAACATTACATAACAATCTTTTTATGTTCTATTCATGTTAATTTATGCATAAAGTTTGTCACATTTCAGATTACTCTTCTTTTAAAGGAAGAAAAATATACAGATCCAGTTAAGCACACCCACATATCTATTTTCTTCCTTTCTCTAGGGGATCTACTATGCTGGAGATAGAGAACATGATTATTATTCGTATTTTCATAGGTCTTTTAAGTATGTAATTAATACCTTGACACAATGTATTTGTAGGTTTTTAAAACTTTAAATGGTATGACTACTTTTGAAACTTTTTCACTTAGCATATTTTAGTGCCACCCATCTTTATGTATAGCTAATTAATTAACTTTAATTTCAAA
>NW_004624731.1:12352776-12505867 GCF_000247695.1 Heterocephalus glaber | reverse complement strand
CAAGGACCCAAGTTCGATCCCCGGTACCAAAAAAAATTTAAAAATAAAAAAGTAAAAAAACTAAAAAATCACTGGATACAGCACATATTCTGGCCAAAGCACACATTGCAGGACTGATTTATAGAGGTATATGACAATAGATCAAGAGAGGTTAGGGGCAAGGTGTAGCATTTCTCTTATATTTCTTTGTGTGCATGATGATTTACAATCAGTTGAGTGCATCTAAATTAAAATACATGTGTATCATCAGCAAAAAACATAAATTTCTCTTGTAACTTTTTCAATTTTCCTGTATCTTGGGTTTTTCTTTTTTTTTTTCTTTGCATTTTTCCACGTAAGATAGTGTTGCTTTTGAGCCCACAAAAAGAATTTCCTAGAAATCTGCATAGTCCTAAAAGCTATTACTACTCTTCAGTATGCATTTAAAAAGCATCCCCTTTGTGTTATTCTTGCTCTGTAGAATTGAGAGGGAGTATTATTGCTCCATATAGCTATTTTATTCCTCATCCCTTCCTCTAATGCTAAGGAAATTGTTTAGACACAAATTTTGGAATTGATAGAAATGTATTTGAATTTTGGCATTATTACTAGGTGTATGAGTTTAAGCAAATCACTAACATCTTTTGATTTCAGTGATACTCCCACTTGAACAAGAATAAAAACTATCAAATACAGAACAAAGGATGAGTTTATGAAACAATACTTGTAAAAATATTAGTAGCTGGCACACAACATTCAATCAATGTTACTATAATCAGTATTTCTGAAAGTTACATATTTTGTCAGTTTTACTATAATAAAATGCAACATTGAATTTTCATTTTATGCATAGTAGCATAGCCATGAACATAGTCATGAAATAGAGCGTTTCAATCATCTCAAAAGGATTCCACATAGAGTCACACACTTTTAAGCCTTGAGAAAAATGTTGCAGCTTCTACTATAACTCCCTTATTTTATGCAGGACTTTAGAAAATTAAAGTCCTTTGACATGCAGGAGCTTGCTCAGCAGCATCAAAATATTAACTCCCTGAGATTTTGTTTCCCTAAACTCAGTTCTCTTCTACTTTACCATGATGGCTTATTTCTGGCCAGAAGTCTTCTGGATGTGGTAGAGCAGTTCTCTTCACTGAGCAGGAAAGTTTAAAGACTAGAAACCATGAAGAGCTCTCCAAGGAGTAGAGCAAAATGTGAGCATAGGACCATTGAGCCACAAATACTGCCCTCTTCCAAAGCTCAAGCACTGGAAAAGTTCCTTACTCTTTTGGTCTGGAAGTATCTACCATATTTTCTTTATCATTGGAATTCATAAGTTTCAATAGTACATGCAAAGAACAACATATTGAATGGAAAATAATAGTCATATTAAATAAGCTATGAAATTTGGAAGTGAGAGAGATGTACAATAAAATTTTGTTGTTAGAGCAAGATCTCCAGTTGGCAGAATCACAAAATAAAAACCATATGGGCTTTTATTAAAAATAAATTTTTTGTAATTCTTGAGAGGGTCTGATATTTCTTTATAGAGATGAACACTGGCTTACAGTAACCTTGTATTATAGATGAATGTATAGTCACTTTCTCTTCACTGGGACAAAATATTCAATAGCCACAAATTTAAAAAGAAGTTTTTCAGTTTTCATGGATTCATAGTGTTCAGTCCATGTGCTGCTGCCCCCAAGGCAGAAACAATATAGTAGAAGCACATATCAGGAAAGTTGCTCAATCTGTGGTTGTCAGGAAGCTGAGAAAGAAAAGGGTCAGGGATAAGAAAAAAGTCTTCTGAAGGACAAACAAACAGCAAATAAAGACACAAAAAATGCTCAACATTGCTGGCCATTCAAGAATTACAAATTAAAACAAAACTGAGATTCCATCTCACTCCAAAAAGAATAGTAGTCATCAAAAAAGGAAAGGCTAGTGAGGCTGCAGGAAAAATGGAACACTTCTCTATTATTTATGGGAGTGTAAATTTGTACAACCACTATGGAAATCAGTATGGAGATTCCTCAAAAAACTAAAATAGAAATTCCATTTTACCCAGCTAGTTCCATATTAGGTATCATCCCAAAAGAGTACAAGTCATCATACTACACTGATTCATGTATACCCATGTTGATAGCCACACAATTCATGAGAGCTAAATTTTGGAAAGTACCCTTATACTCATCAACAGATGAATGGATTTCTCAAAGAAAATGTGGTGTTTATATACAACAGAGCACTACTCTATAATAAAGAAGGATATATTTGAGGCATTTTTAGTAAATAGATGTAACTCGAGATCATAATCCTAAGAGAAATAAATCAGGCACACAAGTTTAAATATTACACTGTTTCTCTTGTGTGAGAAACCTAAGTATATATAATGAGTGCAATAGAGGATAGATGTCAGCAAGGAGGAAGAACTTCTTCAAATGGGAGTTGAGAAGTAAGGGAAAAGAGATTTGAAGGAAAAAACAATTGAAGAAAAAAATGGAAATAGAGGGGGAGAAGGGTTGGATGGAGGAGAGGGAAAGGGATTTTTGAAAAGAATTGAAATGTGTTATGTACGTGTACAAATCCCCATGATGAATGGGTTCATTATGTATTGCAAACATGTACTAATAAAATTGAACAAACTCTTCTAGATCATACCCCCATGACTCACCTTCTCTGAACAGGCTCTACCTCCCAACAGCACATTCAGCTATTAATTCATCAACAAATGATCCAATCATATTTCAAAGCCCCACCTATGAACACTTGAGACTTTGGAGGGATACTTTAGATCTAAACCATAATATTCCAACTCTGCTCTCAAAACAGCTTATGTCCATCCTGTTATGCAAATGTATTTAGTTGAACTCTAGGAGTCATCAGTCTTAACAGATAAAACATTGCTGAAAAGTCCAAGTCCAAAGTCTCCTCTGAGACTCAAGGCAAAGACTTAGCTATGAGCCCTTTTAAAAGTCAAAAAGAGGGCCAGAGATTTAGTTCAGTGGTTCTGCCACCTACCTCACAAGCACAAGGTCCCAAGTTCGATCCCCAGTACCAAAAAAAAAAAAGAAAAGAAAAGAAAGCTGAAAACTTCCAGCATTCAATGACAAAAGATAAACATTTCTATTCAAAAAGGGAGAAACAGGAGGCACGAAGACAACAGAGGAAACCAATACAAATAAACCAGCATGGCAAACATTAAATCCTATAGCACCTTATGCAACAACCAGGCCAGGTTGTGACAAGGAATAAATTCTAAAAGGCTTGGGCAGCCCTGCCCTTATGGCCTTGATGGTTGCATCCAACATGGCCTCTCTTGGGCTGGCTCAGCTAACTGCCTGCAGCATTCATTAGCACATATTCCACATTCCTGGCATTTCCAATTTCCTGGGGTCTCCACAGCACTGTAGGCTTTATTCTCACATCTTCATGCCTCTCTCTCTCTTGGCATCACATCCTCTGGCTTCCCAGAATTTCCTCTGAAATCCAGGTGGAATCCTTAAGAACCCACAACTTTTATACTCTGCATGCCTGTATAACCAGAATCATATGCATGATAAGAACTGCCACCAGCTTTAGCAATAACTGGAACCCCTCGGATCATGGCTACAGCAGCTTCAGAATGCCTAGGAGACTGTATTTGGGGAAACACTTCCTTAGGAGGTCCTGAGTAAGCAAGATGCTCCAAGTTTTACTTTGAGAAGTTCATATACTTCCCCAAATTACATATTTTATTGCTTAAAAATATTTTAATATATATGCCATTTTGTTGTGTTTATACTACTAGTTTATCTCAGATCACTTTTTTTAAAGTTTTATGTTATTTTCTGTTTCTTTTTGTAAGCATCTTTTTGGTTTATGTCTTGTATTCTAAGTGACTACTATGAAGATAATGATACAACAGTGTATTAACTATTTTTAAAAATTATCCATATGTGGTGAATAAAAATGATGGCTTTCTAAAGTTATGTTACACCTAAAACAAGTTTGAGTCATTTTACACATTTTAAGTTAATGTCCAAAATTTCTCAATATTTTTAATTTTAAATAGTTTCAAAAGATGAGTAAATTTTTTTTTTAGTCAGCTTTCACATTGATGGGAAAAAATATCCAACATTTGCAACTTAGAGAAGAGACGTTTTCTCCTGGTCAGTTTCTTGTGCCTGAGGAAAAATACTGGAAACTTTATCTTAAAGGAGGAGGGGTTTATTTTGACTCAGAGTTTTAAAGGACTCATTCCATAGTTGGCTGGCTCCATGGCATGATGGAAGGGTCCTGTGGAGGAAAGCTGCTCACAGTATGGCATCCAGGAAGCCAGGAGCAAAGGGAGGAGCCAGGGAGGGGGATACGTCCTCCCAAGTCATGCCCCAGTGAACCACCTCTTCCAACAAGTAACAGTATATTCCGTGATATATTTGTCAGTGATTCATCTACTGATAAGTATACTAGCCCCATGACCCAATCACCTTATGCACATATGAGAATGTTGAGGGACATTTTAGGTATAAATGATAATATTCTACCACTAGCCCCCAAAAAACTCATGTTCACTCTCCTTCACTTCAAAGACACTTATCCCATCATTTTTGCCACTTTCTGAAGCAGTTCTGGAAGTCCACTTTCCTCTCATTAGTTGGGTTGTCCTGGTAGCCCCACATCCTGAAAGGATTCAAAATATTTACCTTCCCTGGTCATTTTGACTATGGGGAATGGACAGAAGTCACAGAGGGCCAGATCCAGGGAATAAGGTGGATGAGCACACATGATCCTATTTTTATTAGCCTATCTTTCCACTGGACAGCAGTCAGCAGCAGCATTAACCATATTTTTTATCATACCTCCTAAAGATACTCACAAAAAAACACTTCCAGAACTGTTTCAGAAAATGGCAAGAATGATGGGATAAGCATGTTTGAAGTGAGGGAGAATATTTTAACAGGGATTCATGGCAATGTGTGTTTTACTGTAATAATGTTTATAATGCAAATGTTCATATATATTCCAATAACACTTCATAGAACCTATTATTAACAAGAGAAATTACTTACACTATTATACTTTAAATTATATCAAATGGACCCTCACTCATAGATAATTCAGCCAGTAAAGTTTCCTTTTGTGTCAAATATATGACTTTTCTGCGAAAAGTAACGGCAATCACAAATGAGAAATTACTCAAAGGAGAACAGACAGAAAGCATTTACATGATACATTGACCACTTCAAAATTGTCAGGAGAATCAATTCTAGGAAACTACACACACATATGACAGTTGAAGATTTGGAAATGGATTTCCTTAAAACTATCCCTCCCAGAGTGCTTGATTGAAAGTCTTAATGTATCCCCAAGGAATTGTATGTCTAATTTTATTTGTGAAAGATGTTGCTCTTTAGACCTCCATTAAGTTACATCATCAGAAAGCTACTCCCCAGAACCATTCTCATAGAAACATAATATATCCTTAATATTTTTGAAAGCTGGAAGAGAAAAAAATCATATAACATTAAGTGGCCATAAGATTACCTCAACTGCTCCTGCAGACAAACTGAAAAATAACTATTTAAAAATTCTAGGATTTCCAGTTTCCAGACCAACATGTATGAAGCTCAAAAGTTGTCATTCCCTACTAACAGCAAGTAAAAAGCTAAACAAACTGAAGTGTTAATCATTTTTGTTAGATTCGTCAGAGAAGTGGACTTATAGGGCAATGCCCCTCAAATTGGAGAAATAGGCAGGTGAGTACATAGAGTGTATTATGGATAGAAAAGCTGAACTGCAATTGACAAATTTCTGGAGACTCAGTTCAGATAATCCTGAACGTTAAAAAGAGTGATCTCAGCGAGATCCAGAGTACACTTTGTCGGGCTTCACTACCCTACCCTATTCCTAACATTTCAACTAACAACCACCCACAGAGAAGGGCATCTTGTGTGAAAATACAACATGGGAAGAAGCCTGAAACACTGGTAAGCCATAGAGCCAAACTGAAGCCTCCTCTGAAGGGACAGAGAAACACTCACATGTTGTTCCCATCACTCCTTTCTGTCCTTTCTGTCAGCACAGAGCAACGCAGACAGTATTCCCTTGGCCCCCGGTGTGAACAGTAGTGAAAGAGAATGAAAGACAGGTGTCCAGTTTCCCTGGTCTCCCAGATGCTTCTTAGGGAACCCATGCTGGCCTAGTCTCAGTGGGGACCCTGGAAGGAAAATGCACAGCCAGACTGCTGAGGGTCAAGTAGAAACAAGAATAGAGGCAGAAGTCATAAAGAACAACATATGCATGTCTGAGGTAACTCTATGTCCCTGCCGGCAGTGAGACACAATCATAGATACCAACAAACCTCACAGCTCTTCTGCAGAGCTGAGCTGGTTGACTTCAGAAGCACAGTAGAAAGAGTGGCCTAACTTGGGTCCCTAGATGGTCAGGGTTGAACCCTGGCTAAGAGTCTAATCAGTCGACAGTGGTCAATTCAGAGAAGCAAAGGGGCTAAAACAACTTGAACCAGATGTCCAGCAGCAGCAGCTCCACTGAAAAAAAGCCTGCCCCGTGACCCATTTGATGCAGAGGGACTCCCGGTTCCATGCATTTGGGGAGGTACAGAGGACAGACCTGCTTGACTAAGAGAATCAAACAGCCACCCAGCTCACCCAAATGTCTAGTTCAAGTCTCCAGCATGACCAGGAGGCCACCTTCCATCATGCATTTCTAAGGAGCATAACATCTGGTCCTGCCCAGCCTGAGCATCAACTCTGCCTAACCTCAGAGCTCAGACTGTAGCACTGTCTAATTGTCTGTTCCACATACTGGAATTGCCCAGCCATGAAATACATCCAGGGACTAACAGACCAGAAGCCATTGCAGTACACAGCCCTATCTCCATCAGACAGCAGAGAGCAGCCAGCACCTGACCACACAAGGAGTTCAGTCAGCAACACACCTGACATCTGAGCAAAGAATGCATAACATCTCTGCCTGCCTCTGGTCACCACCAGCTGACTTTTCCAGAATTGCCAGCTAGATTAAATTCTAAAGGTCTGTCCTTACCTAAGAACACCAGTAAATTTCAGAAGAGTGCAGGCTCTCTCCTCAAATGTGCAGACAATTGGAAAGGATATAAGGATTATGATCAATCAGGGAATCAAGATTCTTTGCTCTTGTTGCTTAGAAATTTTTTTTCTTTTTGCTGTTCTGGTCCTTTTCTGGTTCCATATGAATTTTAGATATTTTTCTAGTTCTGTGAGGAATACTGCTGGTATTTGATTGAGATTGCATTAAACCGACGTATCAATTTTGGTAATATGCCCATTTTGTAATTCTTCCAAAAGAAAGTAATAAATCATGACTCCTCTAAAAGAAACAAGTAAAGCTCACATAACAGTTCCAAAGAAATAGAGATTTATGAAATTATTAATAAAAAATTTAAAATAATACTCATAAAGATGCCCATTGAACTGTAAGAGTATATGGATAGAAATAAAATTTGAAAAATAATACACAAAGTGAAAATTGTAATAAACAAATTAAAATAATAAAAAGGAAGAAAAAAATCCAAGACATGAAGTAAATACTTTAATGAAAAGTTTTCACAGGAGATTCAACCAAATAGAATAAAAAAATCAGTGAGCTAGAAGTCAGAACATTTGAGATAATTCAATGAGGAGAGAAAGAAAATAGAATGAAATGAAGGGAAAAATCAAGAAAGCCTATGGAAATTATGGAACAACATCAGGACACCAATCTTCTGCATAATAAGAGTTTCAGAAGTAAAAGAAGGAGGAAAAAACTCCAGAAAGAATTTTGAATGATGGCTAAAGTCTTCCATAAACTGAAATATCAACATCCTGATATAAGAACCATAGAGATCTTCAATCAAATTTAATTCAATAAGATTCACCTAGACACATAACAATTAATCTATCAAAATCCAAAAAGAAAGAAAAACTTCTGAGAACAGCAAAAGAACCAAAACATATCACATACAAAAGACTATCAGTATGACTATCAGCCGATTTTTCTTCAGAAACTGTGCAGGCTAGGAGAAAATGAGATGAAATATTAAAAGTGCTAAAGGGAGGAATAAGCTGTCAATCATAAAACTACTCGCAGCAAAGGTGTCTTTCAGAAATGAGGAAAAAATAACTTTCCAAGACAAAAGCAAAGTTCAACACCACTAGACCCTGGCTTACAGGATTTGCTAAGGTGAGTGCTTTAAGCTCAAACAGAAGGCTGCTGATTAAAAATGTAAAACTTAAGAAAGCATAAATATCATTAGTCCAATCAGAAAATGTATAAGAGATCATCTTCAAAGTTATATAAGCTCTACAGAATATATATATAGACTTTTTTTTTGTTACCAGGGATCAAACTCAGGTCCTTGTGCTTGCAAAGCAGGCAGCAAAACCACTGAGCTAAATCCTCAGGCCTCTATAGAATATATGATCTTAATTCCACTATTGAAAAAGTTCATATATACATGTGAAAATACTGGAAGACAACATGTGTATAAAACATTAGTGGGTAAGAATATCCTTGATTTTTATTTTCTTCTTTGCACTTCTCTGTATTTTACAAAATACATTATGTATGAATACCTATCTTTTAGGATCAAAACATGAAAACAGATAAATATAAAAAATAAAAATGACAGGATTCTGACACAATTTTTATAGAATACAAATGAGTGGAATTGAATATATTTAAATCCCAACTTTATCATTTGTGGACATGTATCTTTAGAGGACACAGTCTTACCATTGTGTCACATTGCATATTGGGAGGTGCTTTGTAAGGGAAGTGGCCATGTGCCCTTTAGGGTCTTCTATACGGAGTTTCACTTCCACAGTGAGCTGCACTGATATTGAATACATAGAGGACCAAGTATCCCATGCTAACCTGTACCCCTAATTCTCCAATATCCTTACTATTGATGTGAGTAGCCTTTCTCTAGGGCAAGTAAAATGTGCAGTTATACTAATGAGCAGGAAAGTAATTAACTGGATGAGAAATATGCCCAGAGTACATTTTAGATGAAGCTTTATTCCAAACATTCAATTAGGTGAAAGTGACTGAGTATGAGATAAGGCCTTCAATCAGTCTAGTAAAGTAAAAGTCACTAGGACAACCTCTTTGTAATCCAGCAGGAACAAATGCAATTATAAGAGAATCATGCCGAGATGCAACTGCTTACGTAACAACCTTAGGAAGACAAGCTCAGGGACCCACTTTCCAATTCCCTAGGCCTGAGGGAAGAAGGAGAGTCCTGTCCCCATTCTTTGCTCCTGGTAACAAAAGTTACACAATTAAATAAATATACTCATCTCCAGAGAGAAATGAAAGTAAGTTTGGACAGTCATGACTTGCATAATAATGTAAATAATGAAATTCTCAAAAGTTTAACAGCATGTCTTTTCCCAAATCTGCTCTCTATTCATTTAAGTTTTTCATTCATCCAATTACCAAACACGAACTGAGCCCTTTTTAGATGTCAACCCTACTTCTAGGCAGTTACGCACAAAACTAAGAAAGAACAAAGAACATTGAGGATAGAATGGTCTTCGTCTTTGAATTCTGATGCTGATGGAATCAAGTTGAATGAGGCATGTCCAGTGTTTGGAGATCAGAGGTTGATGGAATTCTTAGGGTTCTCTCTAAGAAAAAGAAAATAAAATTAGAAAATTAGGATTGCAAAACAACACAAGCGAGGAGCCCTGAAATGTACGTCCCATCCTCACCCTAGAAATCCACCTCCGGAGCTTGGTTGGATCTTTTACTTCCATGTGACCTCAAACAAGTTCTTTAATCTCCATTTTCTCTTGTGTATATTGGACATAGAACATGTCCCTTACATGACTGTTGCAACATGAAGAGAGACCATAATATAGATGAAGTGATTTGCATATACCTGGTGTAGTGCAGGTGCATTTCCTGTGAAATGGTAGCCGGATGGCCAAGCCAGGAAGCAGGAAGCAAGCTTAGGCTTCTCTGTGGCTTCCGCAGATCACAGTAGATCGTAGCTGCACCTCTTCCTTCCCCTAGTAAAATACATATGGTCCAGATGACTTCCAAGAAGCCCGAAAACTGCTGGAGTGCACAGGAAAATAGAAACAGCACAGTATCCCTCTGGAAATGAGAAAGAGAGGGCACCTGGCCTTGCGTTGTCTTTTCTGCTCAGTTAATTGGGTTCACTGAACCACTTTCACAATGCCACAAAGCAAATGTTTGGGATGGAAGCCTTTCATCAGTCAAGTAGAGCACCGACATTGCAAATAAATATTTTGATCAAACATTTCTTTACGGAGATCGTGTTTGTCCACAACGGCTCCTCTGCACCGATGTGCACTGGTTTCCTCCTTCCCAAAATATTTGGTTGGCATTTTCTTGACACATATTCTGGAGGACTTCAGGGTTTTTTGTTTTGTTTTGTTACTCCATTAATTATCCATATTTGCTGTCATTGCTAATGATTTTTCAAGTATTTTATTTGGTTAAGACCAACTTCGGATGTGAGTATTTCACTGTTAGTGGAGGAACCACAGCTTTCTCTCATGCTCTCTGCTTGATTTCCTAACGACCTAGCTTAAAACTCATGACCTGTCTGCCTCCTCTCCTGTTCAGGCCCAAGTTCTGCATCTATGTCTTCCCTCTTCATTGGTTTCTTCATCTAGATTCTCATATTTATTTGATATAACTATCTTTATGTCATGTTTCAGACCCACGAATGCAAATAAATGAACTACTGTCTCCTCTATCAAGTTGCATGAAGCCTAGAGGAAGAGACAAAGGAGTGAGGATTCTGTTACATTATGAGACAGTCTGTCATAGAGGTATGTCCTATATATCAAGGAAGTACAGAAAATTCAGTGCACCAGCGTGCCTGAGAGTGGAACAAGGTCAGAAGGGATGAAAACAAAAAATGTGAGAATGAAGCCACCCTTTAGAGAGCAGGTTAAGTTTTAGTAAGACAGTAGAAGTAGCAGTTAGTTACCAAGAGGGAAGAGCACATGTAAAGATCTGCTTGCAAGTAAGTGCAGGACACATCAATGAAAGCACAGAGACTGGTAAAGTGAAACCATGGGATGCACATGAGACTGGAAATGTGGGCCATAGTTGAATTTTAAGACATTTCTCTCATTCTTGATACCTTATAGGTTTTATTCTGTGGAAATTCAATAACTTTGGGATACATTGGGGCAGGATTCGTGTTTTAGGAAGATCACTCTAGCTACAAGTTCTGTGGGAGTTAAATCGGCAGAGAGAGAGACAAGGTTAGGAATTCACTTACAAGCCATTACAGTGGTAAAAGCAAAGATGATGAACTTCTGAGGTAAGGTAAAGAAACAAAGAGCCTGCGGAGGAGTGGTTGATTTCAAACGTTATCTAGGACACTGAGTGGAGAAAAATGGGAGACAGGGAAGTCCCTGTTGGTTCCCAGATTTCTACATCTCTCTGTGAGTCTTACAGAAACATCAGACACACACAGGTACAGTATACACCTCTTAAAATACATAGTGTGTATACACTGCACTAAAAATTCCCAAGAAAAGTTCACCATTAAGTGTGTTTAACCATTTATGAATGCTGTTAATATTTTATTATTGTGTTCTTAACAGAATGCAAGGCAAGAAAGCCTCGTGGCAATTTTTAGAAAATCTAGTTGCCAAGGCCTATTAATTTCTTGACAAGAAGTTGTTCATATATAAAATTTTAGTTTAGCTATTACACTAGACTACAACTTGAAATTGTCCCATTTCTTTTCATTGCTGGTTGGTTCACGTTTTGATTTTTAATAGTGTAATAACTATCCAATGCACACAATTATATTGATAATATATTGACAGTTTAGAGTAATAATAAAATGAGCATACATAGCTGGCTCTAGAAACAGAATAAGATCAATACTTTGAAGCCTTTCCCATCACCTTCCCTCCACCTATTTCAATCTCAGGTAACTTGCAAACTTGCTGGCTTAGAAGTAGTTATCCCCTTACCTTTACTTTCCAACTGTTAACATACAGATCCTTAATTAGTAGTGATCATGTTTCATGTACAGCCATCCTCACTCACTGACAGGAATACATTCTGAGAAATGTGTCATTAGGTGATTTCATTGTGTGATCCTCATAGTGTTACTTATGCAAATCTATAATCTACTACACACCAACACTACACAATGTACTCTTGTCAATATTTTTAAAATTTTTTAACTTTTTTCTTAAAAACTATGACTAAAGAAATCTAATAATAACAAATGCTGGAGAGACTTCAGGGAAGAAGGAACCCTTCTACATTCCCTTCTGGGTGGGAATATAAGCTGGTACAATCATTATGGATATTAACATGGAGAGTGCTCAAAAAACTAAGCATAGAAATTTCATTTAATCCAGTTATCCCCATTGTAGGTATCTTCCTGAAATAGATATCATATTACTGTGATACATGCATACCCATGTTTATAACAGCACAATTTGTAATAGCTAAATCTTAGAATCAGCCTATGTGTCTATCAACAGATGATTAGATAGAGAAAACATAGTGTTTACACACAATGGAGCACTAGTCTACCATCAAGATAGATAAACTTGAATAATTTGTAGGAAAAATGGGGATGTCCCTTATGACCATAATGTGCTGTGAAATAAATCAGACACACAAGCTTAAATATTGCATGGCTTCTCTAGTATAATAAACCCAAGTTACAAATAAAGAGCAAAAATAAAAGAGGCAATGGGAAATACGTAGCTCTTTCTCAACTGAGAAGTAGATCAAGAGAGGGAGGAAGACGTGAGGGCAGGGAATGAAAGAAGGAATTGAGATGTGTTAGGTACATGTACAAACTCCACACAGGAATGTAAACAATATGTACTGAAAACATGTGGTATGAAACAAATTAACAAAAATGTGTGACAAACATCTGCATGACCCTCAACCTGCAGAGACCCAAGACCATCACCGTGGCTAGCTGCCTCCTCCACATTTTGCCCCTCTGGAAGGTCTGCACAGGGAATGTGGAACTTGAAGCTGGTATCTCCCTGACAGTGGTTTCTTCTGCTCCATCTCTCTAGAAGGACCCACAAGAGGAAGTTGTATAATTAACCCTTTTTTAATAAGTAGAAGGAGTACCCTCTAACAATAATAAGTATAGTTCAATAAATACATAAGCCAGTAACATAATCACGTGTTGTCCTTACCAAGTATTGTGTACTGTGCAAAATTGTGTGTGCTCTGCCTTCTCACAGCTGGAAGTGCAGTAGGATTGTTTGCACCAGCATCACCACACACAGTTGAGGAACACATTGCACTATGACTTTACAACAACCGCGACATCATCAGTGATGGGAATTTTTCAGCTACATTAAAATTTCACGTGGTCGTGATCATATATATGTTTTATCATTGAGCAAAACATTGCTATACAGTGCATGGCTTTAAATTAAATCCTTCTTTTATATTCTCTCTGATTTCTATTTTTGTCCAAACAGTATACTCCTGAGACTGAACAATGCAGATATATTTATTCTTTGCCTCTGGTATAGAGCAGTCATTATAGACATATCCTGCTTTGTATATCCATTCTCCTCCAAACTGGTCCAGTAGGGACATTCCTGGTTTGAACATGCTTGGGCATATCTCCTTATGTATACAGTACATGAAAATAGCTAGCCATCTGTTTTTGCTTAACATATTTTCCTACTATATCTTTTCATGTCTTCTGAATCTATATGTTAGATGTAACTCTTATTAAGTACACATATATAATAGTGTGTCATCCACACATCTCCAAATGCTTATAAATACTTGTTTATATATTATCTACTAACTGACAAACTTTTCAACACCTGGGTGGGCAACTGTTATCAAGTAGAATTAGTATTTCCTACTCTGAGACAGATTAAAATGTAATGCTACAATTAGGGCAAAATGGAACTTGATCAACATGAGATTTAGACTCAGAAAAAGGTAAGATTGCCAGAAAAGAATAGTAGTTCTTACAGATATTCTACCCTTTGGCTTGAGAAGCAGGAGAGAAGGGGAGGAATTAGAACCCTGTCTGAAGGAAGGAGAAAAAAGGAGGCTACTCATACACAGGGACAGCAATTTTCTGGAAAAGGCTTGATAATGAAGAATATTCTAGCTTGGAAGCCTGCCTGGGAATGCATGGATAAGAGACAATAGAAGGTGGCCTTGGACATACGATTTTACATCAGGGTAAAAATATACTGGACTCTAAGGTTAATTGAAGGTATCATCACTGTTACTCAACAGCACCTTAGGAGAGTCTGGAGATCACGAACTTGGCTGATCTACTGTGATTTGTGGAGTAGCATTGTTCTCTGGCAGCGCTGCATGCCCAGTATCCAGGCTTCCTGCTGTTTCTGGCTGCAGAAGACCCTTCCAGCCTTGCCCACCAGATGCACCTCCTTCTGTTAGCAGACATTTCCATTTTCTCATTGCAATACTACATTTGGTCATCATCCAGCACAAGAAATGTTCAGTCTGTGTCCTGTTGCTTTTTTTTTTTTTTTTTGCTTAAATTCTTTTATTTTAGGTATACAATACGTTTGTATTTATCATTGGGTGCTTCTACCTATAAATGATGTGTCTTGGTTCTTACTTTTTTCCTCTACTTTTGATAAATGTGTTGGCTTAATTCTTGTAGATAAACTCATCTATTGACTCATGACAGATGGAACATTCTGTTGAATACTTTGTGAGAGTTGTAGAGAATGAAGGAGCAAGTGGTGCTGAGCACAGTAACATAAAGTCAAACAGACACCAGGACAAGATGTAGGGCTCACTTAACCCCAGGAACCTTGTCTCTTGATGATGTAGTAGACCTTAGACCAGACAGTAAACAGTTTTCGCATAACAAAATCTCATTGCTAATGAATTATATCACAATCATGAACACTTTTAATAAAAAATCAAGTCTTGCTCTATGATAGTGATTACATTCTCCAGTGACAATGTTGCATTCTGAAAATGTTTAAGTTTTTTTAATCTACAAAAAATGTGTAAGTCTGTGAAAAGTACCAGTTGTTCAAAGACCTCAGCAGTAGTGGTAAGTTCTGTTAGCCTGATGACCATATTTAACGGAGTGAACAAAGGCACTGAGCGATGCTAGATAAATGTCTGTTGAATGAATGAACGCTGTCTCTTTCCTTGTTCCCTATTTGGCCATCTGATTAACCTATTTCAGTTGATTTGTTAAAGCTGATAAACATTGATAATGCTTACCTAGTAGTTAAACATTTAAGATACTTGCAAATCCTTCCTACAAGAATCTCATTCAGGTAGTGAGAAATTTCAGACAAGGACAGAAAGTCTACAAAGAACTTAAGATTCAGCAAAGACATTCCTAACAAAGAACTTGTTAGGAATAATATGTAGATTCAGCCTACTTCCTAGAAGGCAACAATCAATGACATGAAGATTAACAGGAAAAATATGTTCCAGAACTTACTTTATCCATTCCTTAAATAAATATTAATACACATGAAGGAAAGATATCATCTCAATGGGAAGACACTGTACAAAAAATTTGATTAAGTAAGAAAACTCTGTAAGATGTTAGAAGGTATAAGGGCTTTGAAAAATATTTACATAATATGGGTTAGGTCTAGAATGTCCTCCAAGAGCCTCTTGTGTTCAGAGGTGGGTCTTTTAGAAGGTGATTGGATTTTGGGGGCGCTGTACTCATCAGTGGATTAATCTACTTTTATCCTCTGATGAATCCATAGCAGAATGTGCTGTTGGGAGGTAGGGCCTGGTTGGAAGAGATGGTCACTGGGAGTGTTACCTGAAAGGACGCATCTCCCTCCCTGGCTCCTTCCTTCTCTCTCAGCTTCCTGGCGTCCAGGCGGTGAGCACCTTTCCTCTGCCAGGCTCTTGCACCGTGCTGTTTTTCCCTGGAATCCAGGGGACCACACATGCCTTTGAAACTGGGAGCCAAAACAAACCATTCCTCCTTTAAGCTGTGGGTGTCAGTTATTGTGACCCAGTAAAGAGAAAGTGACTAAGACATTAGAGCAGGAAAAGAAATTTGAGAAGATAAAATAAAGGAAAGTAAAAGAAAAATCATTCACTGCACCACTTGGCCTGCAATTCCTAAGCATTTGCTTTGTACTCAACACTTGGAATCTAAAGACAAATTAGACATGACCCGCCCAGTCCAGTGGACAAGCATGAGTAACAGAAAGAGGCAAGTGCTCATTTTGCTAATGCTCTAATTGAATGGGTACAGAGATCTACAGGGACTCCTGATGACAATTAACCGCTCAGGGTCGTCTTCAGAGACAGAAAACTTTTGTGTTAGCTCTGAAGAACTGGGTGTGATTTCATTGGTAGCAGTGGAGAGGAGAGAACAGACACTGTAGGTAGCTGACACAGCTAATGGAACAGCATGTAGGCATAGAGAAGAGCAATTCAAGGGGAGGTGAAAAGTTTGTGGCAGCTAAAGCATAATTACAACAGAGCAAACCAGGGCTGTATGGTAAGGCTGGTGGGGTGAAGGAGCAGCTTTGTAGATAGTGAGCCTGGGAAGGACCCAATCTTTCCAACACACATTAATAGTTTCTACATACACTGAATACATTTGTATGCTGCCCTGGAATTTGATCATGTAAAACAGCAGGCTTAAAAGTGCTATGGAATAAAGCAGTGTACTTTTGTTTTTCTCATGGATGTACTTGGCTTTAACTAGACACAGAATACAAAAATCCAAACTTACAAAACAGATAAAATAGGATGTGATTATTTTGTGAACAAAGGAATTCTTATCTTTATGAAAGGATTTATGCTCTTTGCTCTCAAATACAGAAGTGGTGTCCAAGCTTCCCAACTCCCTGAATGGGTCAGGAATCTCCCATCATGGAGCTATTCCTGACATATTTCTGACTCCCCCCTCTGTAGGACTGATTTTTCTCTAGCTTTGTTTCTAAAGTTAATGTTCTGTGCATATATGCAACTCAAAAACAATTCTCCATCAGACATAAATTTGCATTTCCATTGTGGTTTTAGCAAACACTGTTAGTTTTGCATCCACCCAGCACAACCTCCCATCACTGATCAGTAAACAAACTGAAAAACAGACAGGGAAAGGGAGAGGCATCATTCAAGTAGCTCTGCTGGGTCAAATCAGAACAATCCAGAGCTGTGACTGAGGGACAAGGACAAAGGAAGCCAGGAGGAGGATGAGGGCCTCTGGATCTATAGGGAGCATTTTATGCGGCCCCTGGTACCAGGTAATAATGGATATCAACAATTCCTGGGGTTGGGAGAACAGGAAACCTAAGGATGGTACTGCCAGTGTCCTATGTATCTCCTTTGGAGCAAATAGGCATCATACAGAATCTAGGAAGGGGGTGTGATCCCCAAAATCTCATAAGTGGCATCAGTATCTGGAAGATGCCAAGGGCCTTAATGTAGAGATGTTTCCTGAATGAAGTATTGTAATTATGTGACTTTATTGGAGGTGATTACTAGTTGAAGATTTAGTGAGCCAGGGTCTTGCTTTTTTTTGTTGTTTTCTTTTAAAAAAATAAAATAAAATAGCCACATATTTGGGAGATGACCTCCACCAGGAACCCTTAAGATCATCTCTCTCCATGATACTTTGCTTAATGTCCTAATATGTTAAAGGTTCAGAGTTTAATATTTGAGTCGATATATTAATCAGCAATATTTAAATATATCCGTTAGCATTCAAATATATGTCATTTGTCTTACTGATCAAATATTCATATTTTTGTCCATCACAAAATATGAGTGCATGTATGTGTGTTTTCTATATCTAAAGCAGCATATTAATGGTAAAAGATTGAAAGTTTAACCCTGAAGGATGGGAAAACAGACACATATGTCTTTTCTTAAAAATACTGTTTGACATTATAGCGCAGTTCTTAACCAATACAATATGGCAAGAAAAAAATACAAAACGTGCAAGTAAAATTTTTATCCTTAAATTATGATTGTTCTCATAAAAAGTCCTAAGAAATACTTAACATTAAAAAGCAAAGGAAAAAATCCCTACTAGAAAAATAAATGAATTCAAAAAGGGTGCAACATATAAGATCAATAATTTTATATCAACCATGTTTTTATTTTTCTTTATATTAGCAATGAAGAATTAGAAAATTAAATTAATGCAATGGTCTCTTATAACAGCATTAAAAGATACACAAACAAATTTAACATTCCTGAATTCTTAGTAATAAATCTAACAAGACCAGAAGCAAGACATTTGTACTTAAAACTAAAGAACACTGCTAAGAAATACCACAAGAATGTCTCAATGTTCTACTAGATGAGCCATTTTCAAAAATTAAAAGATTGAAGACTATTAAAATGCTTGTTCTCCCCAAATTGATTTATATATACAATGAAGTATTCATCAAACTCCCAGCAGGACTTTGTTGGTCAAATTGACAGGTGATTGTATATTGTATATAGAATAGTCAAAACAATTTTGAAAGAGAACAAAATTGGATGATGCACAATGACTTTGGCACTTACTGTAAAGGTATAGTAATCATTATAGTATTACACTGATGTGAAGGTAATCATATAGATCAATGGAACAGAGAGGGATTCCATAAATGTATCCATACAGAAATGGTCAGACATTTTTTTGACAAAGACACCAATTCATTTCAAAGAGGGATATATTGTTATCAACAGAGGTGCCAAACAATTAATTCTGAAACAAATGAATCTCCACCCAACAGCACACTGCATGCAATGTTTAACTTAGCATGAAACATAGACCTAAGTGTAAAAGCTATACCTTAAACTTTCAGAGGGAAAAGAAAGAAGAAATATCACAATCTTACTAAAAACAGGACTTACTACACAAGATATGAAGTGCACTAACCATGGAAGAAAATAGGAAATAACAGTCTTTACCAATATTAACACTTTATTATCTTCTAATGACTTTGTTGGGGAACTTAAAATGCAGTCCATAGACCCAGAGGGAATATATGAGATACATACATTTGGCAAAAGATTTGCATCTAAGTGATCTAAAGACTCCTTATAATTCAATAATTAAAAAGTTAACTATTCCAATAAAAATGAACACTCACTTTGACAGATGCAAAAATATGTTCCCAACAAAGAACTGCATTCCCATGAACTGGGAATCCCAATGGGAGCCCACTGGGTTTTGCATCATAATTATAATTGGTGGCAGCACTGTGATAATAACACAACAGATCTACTGCAGTGGAGACAGAGAAACCCATTGGATAAGGGTAATAAAGATTTTATGGTTCATTCTACTCTTGTACATACCCACTCCATTACAGAGTTATCCTTTATCTTTATAGCATCACATTCATATAAATGCTAATCGCAATGTTTCATGTTCCTCCTTCCATCCTGGAATGTTTCCCAGTGCTCTCTACTGAAGAACAGGCCGATATCACATCAAACCCAGCAGATTGGGATGGGAATTTCACATTGATTTTACCAAATAAATAGTCAAAAGTGCCACCTCTTTGTTGAATAAGGACATATAAATATGCACAGAAATAATATTGTATTATTTTACTGCAACATAAAATTTAATCAGAGCAATTACTTGATTACTGTTTTATTATACAAGTAAATGATGTCTATTGAATCAAGCCTCTCAAATGCCTTTCATGCTTGAATAATCTTTAGAAATAAGTTCTTGTTGGCATCTATAATGGAAAAAAATGCTAGAAATAAACACATCTCAAGTATGCAACATACCACCATCAAATTTATACCACCATCAGGGCTGGGGATTTAGCTCAGTGGTTTTGCCGCCTGCTGTGCAAGCGCAAGGACGGGAGTTTGATCCCCGGTACCAAAAAAAAAAAAAAAAATTATACGACCATCAACTTAATTCTTGTTGATATTTTGAGTTTCAGCTTAATTATTTTTATTGTGAAAACAGCACGTGCTCATAAGAAAAATAAAAGTACATAAAAGGGTAAAGAAGAAAAAATTAACTAAATCAAAAGATCCAGAAGGAATCATTGTTAAAATTTTCAAAATTTTCCATTATTTTAATTAATGCTTCGTTTATATATTTGAGAGCATATAATAGATATGTTTCTCTGTGCTACCTTATTTACTAATACGTGTATATTATAATTCTTTGTTTAATCATAGGGTTAATTTTGTGCAAAATATTTGAGCAATATAAAAAATTATAAAGACAAAAATAGCAACTTGTATATTCCCTCAACCAAAAATAAGTTAGTTGTAGTTTGTTGCATTTCCATCTATTTTTTCTGGTTTTTTTTTTTTTTTGACTGTTGAACATTTACGAAGTTTTATTACCTGAACTAATTTACTTTTATTGCTGTATTGCAAGAAAATATATGTTTTATTTTACCACTTACCATCACTGACCACTAATTTTCAAAACTTCTATAAATTTGATTATTTATTTATAGCCTTTTTTAAACCTTAATTTTCATTTCTTTGTTTCTAATGACATTAGCTGTATTTTCAAATATTCTTTGCAATTTTTTTCCAATGGAATGTTACTAATTTCTTAGTAATTTATAACATTCACTTAGAAATTAGATATTAATCTTTGTCAATCAGTTGCACATTATTTTCCCCTCCTGCCTTTTGCCTACAGATGTTTTAACTAGTTAAGCAGAATAGATCTTCTGTTATGTAATGTCATCTATTGCTGTCAATCTTAGAAATAACCTACATAGCTGGCCTTTTGTTGATATTCATTCACATTTTCTTCTAACTTGTTATATAATTGAACATTTAAAATTATTGTCTGTTTATATTGACTTGTGATATAATTAGCATGTTGAAATTTCACATATCTTAGCATCTGTTTTAGTTTTAACTGTTGTATTCCATTTATCCAATTTTCAGTTCTGAAACATAAAATAATAACATGCAATTGGGATTCTGCAAGATCCTAAAATATGTATTAGAATAAACTATCATCAATATTATTAGCTTTAATTATCTGTTTACTTTCAACAAAGACCTATAGAATTATTATTTCATATTGTTAACAAATACATTTGGAAATTTTCTAAGGTTATAAATTAATTTGAAATGAGTTGAAACATTTTGTAATACTTGGAACCACATAATTTCTTAATATAATTTTATTAAAAGCTATTAATATCTTTTTAAATATTAAACCTTCCTTGCATTCATAGGAGAAAAACTCTTACATAATAAGAGTGAAATATTTATTAAATATAGTGCTAAAGATTATTTTTGTACATTATTATTAAGTTATACATCACTATGGTCAGTGAAATTGTTCTTTACTTAAGTTTTCTCAATTTCTTTTTCAATGTGAAGATAGGTTAATAAAATAATGTGGTTTGTTTTCCAGGTATTTCTTAAGCTCTAGTATATGGTATTTCTTAAGCTCTACCATATGTGCTCTGCATAAATTCAGAAAAACTTGCTTATAAAACTTTCCTAACTAAGAATTTTATTGCCATGTATATGAGAAGCATCTGTTTTTAAATTGTGATTTACATTTTTGTAGAAAATTAGAATTTTTCAATATATTTGCCTTCAACTATTCCTGGAATTTTATGTAAAATTATAATCTCTTCCATGCATATTTTAATACTTAATTTACTTTCCATAAATTGATTTTAATAATATTTACCAAGAGGTATCCAGTTTTTAAAGGCCATTACAAATTTCTATCTATTCACTCTATTTCTTTCTGTTTATTAATTCATTAGTTTCCATTCTCCAACTTTACTTAAGGCCACCTTCTCTAAAACTTTCTAACTTCTCAACTAAAGTGCTTATTTCATTCATTTTTTTCATTCATAAATGATAGCACTTAAGGATAGAAGTTTCCCTTTGAGTATGTATTTGAGAATATCTCAGAAATATTGATACATTCTGTCTGTTAAACTATCTTCTAAAGACATTTTAATTGCATTTTATTCCCTCTTTAACTAAATTGGTTTTTAATGAAATCTTAATTAATTTTTAGTTTTGTTTATTTATGAGAGAAGGATGTAAACTGACTTGTCCATCAATTACTTTTTTAAAAGTTTAGGCTATTTGTATAGCTTTGGGACATGATTAAATTCCATAAATACTCTACAGGTGCTCAGCAAAATTGTTCTTATTTTCCCTATGAATTTAGAGAATTAATAAACATTTATGCTTATATTCCTCATATATTGATTTGTGATTTACTGATGCCATGAAGCTGCAGAATCTTACTATAACCACTATTTAAAACTTTGACTTTTATCTCATTCTGTAAGTTTAAAAGATTTTTAAGAGCAGTTTTTAGTTCATATCAGAATTTAGAGGAAAGAACACAGATTGCCTATATAACTCCTGCTGTTACACGTGCAGAGTCTCCTCCATTATCAGAATCTCTCACCCCAGGGTACATTTGTTACAACTAATGAACACTGGCACAAAAAGTCACGAAAAATTCTACATTTTACATTAGGACTGATTTGTTTTTCTTTGGTTTGGGTTTTTTTGTTTTGCTTTGTGTTTTTTGTTTGTTTTGTTTGGTTGTCTGGCACCAAGATTGGACCTGAGGCCTTCTCATGAAACTACATCATCACCCTGTTTTTCTTTTAATATAGAGACAGGGTCTCACTACATTGCTAAGTTGCCCAAGCTGGGCTCAAATTTGCAGTCCTTCCACCTGAGGCCCCCAGAATGCTGCGATTACAGACATGCATCACTACAGCCCAGTTTTCAGCCGAATTCTCATTCTCAAGTGAAAGCATATGAATTTAGCCTTCACTGTCCTTATTCCTTTCAATATCCTGGTTTTCTGAGCTCCCATTAAAATCTCTCATCAATCTCTGTTTACAGCATTCTAGGATTTCTCTAGTCCTCAACTCCAAACCTTTCCAAATTCCTCCTGCCAACTAGTTCCCAAAACTTCTGAACCACATGGTCAAATATGGCTATAGCAAGGGCCTCAATTCTAGTACTAATTTTCTGTGTTAGTCATTTTCCCATGACTGACACAAATTACCCAAAATCTACAACTTAAAGAAGGAGAGGTGTTTTTTGGATCATGGTATCAGAGAGTTTTGTCCATGGTCAGTAGGCTCCAAAGCATAAACAGCAAGGCAAAAGCACATGGTGTCAGCACATGGCAGAGGAGAGCTGTTTAACCCATGTAAGTCAGGAAGAGTGGAGCTGGGAACAAGAATACACTTGTCCAGGTACTTTCCTCTCCCCATGACCAATGTCCTAAAGCATATTTAGCTCAGATTATTAATGGATTAATTCACTAATGAGTATAATTTACCATGATTCAGTAACCTTATAAAACTTCACCTCTGAATACATGAGACTTTTCAACAACACTTTAGATCTATACATTAACTTCCACTTTTGAACTCCAAAATTCTCATGTCCAAAGATCACCAATGTTTTAACTATTTTAGCATTGCTAAAATATCTAAGTCCTGAGTCTCTCCAGACACTCAAGCAAAATTCATAGCTGGGAGCCCTTGTAAAAATCTCAAAGAAATTTACCTTCTTCTAATATGCAATGGCACAGGATAAACATTCTCATTCCAAAAGGTAGAAATAAGAAGGTAAACAGAAATTGGACCAAAAGAAGACTTAAATTCAGGAGGGAAAAATTAAATCTGATAGGTTCATGACATGCACCTGGGGTGAGCTTTGGTATGATATGATCTCCAATGGGCTTGGAGAGTCCTGACTTTGTGGTCTTGATTGTTTCTGTTCATATGGCTCCTCTCTGGGGCTGGTTCTGCTCACTGCTTGAAGCTTTCCTCAGGAGACATTTCATGTTCCTACATCTCTAACTTCCTGGTGCCTCTACTGCTCCTTAAGCTTTATTCTCACCTATCTCCCCCTGAACATCATATTCCCTGGCATCCTAGACTTTCCCCTGAAATCTGGGTGACAGCTCCCATGATCACACAGTGGTTGCGTTCTTCAAACCTATAAAAGCAGCACCCAGCAAATGGTGCCAAGCCCCTTCACCAGCTCGAAGAGACACTGGGCCCTTTCAGATCATGCTGGAATGGCCTGTGAGTGTCCGAGTGGATGAACTGGACATACATTTCCCTAGGTAGTGGAAAGTGAGAAGAGAGGCCTGGGCTTTTCTTTGCAAAGTCTTTCAGAAGAGATTACCCTTTTATATCCCTGAGGCTCTGATGGGTGAGTCATGGTCCATATCTGAGATATTCTTAAGCCATCTTGCCTATTTTCCTGTTAGAAAGTAATTGGCTTCTTTCTACTGTCATTTTCTCTTCAGTAGTACTGGGGATTGAGCCTACTTCCTTCACACTAGCTTTTTGTTTTTCACTTTGAGATAGATTCTTGCTAAGTCACAAAATTGCCTGGAGTGAGTCAAACTTGTGATTCTCCTGCCTCAGGCTCCCAGAGGACTGAGAATGCAGGCATGTGGCACTACACCCGGCTTCAGTAGGTTTTAGGCCAAAGAACAAAAAGAATCTCTTTCCCTATAGGAGTCCCCTTGTCAGTGTCAAGCCCCTTAAGGTTTTCTACGTTATTCATTTAATAAAATAATAAGACTATTTTGGTTTCCCTGGTCTTTGCAAACTGCCTGAACTCTACCCATCCTTCTCTAAATGTAACCTGAATAATAAATTTTCAATTCAGAGTTTGTGTTTTTCTATATCAAATATAATTACCTATGAAGCATTTTGTGATATTTCTGCAAAATAAATTATACTACAGAGCATTTTGGGCTCCATTTACCACCTAAAACAATTGATTTGAGTCTATTGCATCCTTGGCATAAGAATGTGAATTGAAATGGTTATTATTAAAAATGTTAAAGGTGCCTCAGGCATATCCTTCAGACTTCTCTAGGGGTGCTGAAATGAGATGCTGAAATCATGCAAATTCAACCGGCAACCTAAGTGTCTCCATACGTCTCCAGTACTTCTTGAAAAAAGAGTGGGTCTCAACCCTGGAAGAGACAGCTTTTCCTGGAAACGTAGTTGATATGAGGAGGACACAGCTGCTCTCCTACCACCCTTCAGTGATGGCTTCCTCCCAGTCCCACACCAAGGGGCACAGTGTCCAAGCACAGCATCCAGTCACACACATGCCTGCTGTATGGAACAGAGGTTGCCTTGCGTAGCTCTGTGGAGGGTACATAAAGATAAGGTCATTCTTACGACTTTAGTGTTTGTATAAAATTCAAAACATACTCTTGGTTTTACCCTGAAAAGCTGCAGAAAATGTTGTCTTCATTTTTTTCTGATTGGGCCTAGTTGCAGAGGCAAGCATTAAATATGTACAATAGAGGATAACCAGGTTCAAAACTATTCATCCCGAGATGCAACATCATTCTCACAGCATGGTGTCAGGCTAACTAGTGCTAAATCCTGACTCTGCCAATTACAAAATCCCTGAGTTGGATAAATTACTAACACACCTATGCCTTAGTTTCCTCATTTCTAAGTTTGGGATAAAAATACCTTCAAATAGGTATGGGGATTATCTGAGATTAACACTGTAAAGTTGCATCTCGATGTCAAGGACACTAAATGCTCCACTAACTCTAATACTACCTCTAGCCATTTCCTGTTTCTGAATGTGGAAGGAAGAGGGGAGGTTTACCTCATAGGAATTCTGACATAATTTTTTTTTCCTTTACAGTAATATCTCTTCCCATCCAACTATGGGAATGTACTAGCTAGTGACCAAAACAAAAACCTAAAATGAAATAAGAAAATGATTGAGAGAAATGTTTTTAAACACTCCATCTTTAGGTCACATGCTTTATTTTTGACAATCCTCCCAAGCTAAATGAGATTGCTTCTTTATTCACTGACTGTCATGGGGACCTCAGGAGGAGATAGAGCAAAACTACAGCTCAAATAGTTTCTTAGCTTGAGTTGCTGTGACAGAAAACCACTGCGTGGGTGTCTTATCAAACAACACTTGCTTGTCATGGTTCTGGAGGCTGGAAAGTCCAAGAGCAGTACGTGATGTTAGTTTCCTAGTGAGGGCCCACTTCCTGAGTGCAGAGTCGCCATCTTGCTATAGGCGTACATGGCCTTTCCTCAGTGCAGGTCACATGAGAGAGGGAGAGAGGGAGAGGGGGCAGACAGTGGGAGGGTGACAGAGACAAAGACAGAGACAGAGACAGAAAGGGCAGAGAGGCTCTCTTGTTTCTTCCTCTTCTTGTAAGAGCACTGTTTCCTCCACGAGGAAAAGTCATAAGAATTTCCTTTCATGACCTCATCTGTACCTCATTAGGTTATAGAGGCCTCACCCCTCCATACCATCACCTTGGGGGCAGGACCTCAAAATATGAATGTGAAGGGCCACAAACATTCAGCCTACATCAAATTGCACACAATGTTTTCGAATCAATGACTCAATGTGGAAGACAATGTTAGACCAAGAGAGCCACACACTTTTGTGGTCACACTCTTGTGCACTTTCTTCCTATGTTAACAGTAGGCTTAGCCAAGTGAGTTACATTGCCCAAATGGACATTACCAAGCATCATGCAAGCAGAGCCTTAGTAAGTGCTTACACTTTTGAGACTGTTCTTAAAGCACCATCTCTTGGAAGCTGCAAAGAAGCTCAGGGTGGACAGAAGAATAATGATAGGAATGATGGAAGGAGGCCATAGACAGGGAGAGGCCACCTCATATGTTCCAGTCACATCCCATTGCCCAGCAGCATGCAGCCCTCAGTGGAACAGAAAAACCACACAGCTGACCTCAGAATTGTGAGAAATAGTAAATCACTGCTGTTTTCAGTTACTAAATTTGGAATTATTCATAAGCAACAATTGATAATTGAAGCAGCCAATATATTCTTTTAATACAATGCTTAAGCCCCTGAAATGTGGCTTCTGCAATAGATTCTCATCTATTTTGCACACAAAGACAACAGCAAGTCCACATGAGAGGAAAAGCACGTGGCTGCACTTGAGAATGGATACACAGATAAGGCAAAGGAAAACTACGTTCTTAATATCTAACAGTAGAATTTCATATCATATATCATATCACAGTAAGTTTGGAAGCCTTCAGCAGCAGGGAAAAAAACACACTACACAGCACAATAACTGTGACTTAAATGAGATAAATATTTATTTTCTTGACGTTCATAAAGAAACTAAAAGCAAGACAGTGGGGAGCTGCCATGGTTACACGTGGTCTGCTGGGACCTAGGCTCCTGTCTTGACACTCTGCCATCTAATGGCATTCCCTCATGATTGCTAGTCGGGCTCTGCAATTCACAACTGATAGGCAAAAAAGGAGAGGCTGCAGAGGGGAAAAATACTGTGAAAAATTTCTTTTCTATGTCATGGAGAGAATAAAGTTAAAAAGCCATGCATAACTATAAGGTATGGAGAGAAATGTAGTCATTTATATTGCTGTGCTGTCAGTTTTTCATAAAACTACCTTATTTGAATCACTTTTTGTGAAGAGGTGTGTGTGTGTGTGTGTGTGTGTTTGTACACGCACATGATATAAACTGGTAGAAGGACTGAGAGTAATGTTTGGGGATTTGTAGCTGGGAAATTAACACCACAGTGAAAGAAGACCCCAGAAGCAGAGGTGACCAAGACAGCATAAGCTTTCCAGAATTTTCTAAAGCAATTTTAGAGAGGGCTTTCTACTTCAGCAGATCACAAGACTGATTTGAGCCGATCGTTTATTTATTATAAGTTTAAAATATTAAAACATGTACAAGATCAGAAACAATATAATGAAACTCTCACACTCACATAACTATTACTTGGTTTCAATAATTTCAATACACGTCTAATCTTTTTTACACTTACAGCCTACTAACTTTTCGTTTTTCCTCACAAAGGGTGATTCTTAAGCAAACTCGAGACACATCACAAGGTAATCTTTCCTAGGTCACAAGAGAGCCAAGACTCTGAAAAAGGGGAAAATGGGGGCCGGGGATTTAGCTCTGTGGTTTCACCACCTGCCGCGCAAGCACAAGGTCCTGAGTTCGATCTCTGGTACCAAAAAAAAAAAAAAAAGCAGGGTGATGTATAATGTCTGTGACTGTGGGAAGGAACAGCAAGAGATGGACGGTATTGAGAAAAAGGTGGACAGTACGTGCAGTTTAGAGTGCAATAAAAAATAAACACAAGCAAATCTCTAGCTAATTAAGTAAACAAATGAAAGGAGGGAAAGGAAAGAATGGGTAAAAGAAGAGGCAGTTGATTTTTGAAATGTGAAAAAGACTCAAAGAAAGAGGTGAAAATTATTCAAGTTGCCAACTGGATAACAAACAGGACCTCGAAGATGAACAAGGAAGTAAGGTCATCAGTGGCAAACACTTGTAATTATTCCTAACAGCCTGACTCTTCCTTCTCTGAGTAACAGGACCCTCGTTGTATTTAAGCAGCAGTATGTCCTATCCAAGGAAAATAATCCCAGGTTTATTCCTGCATGGTGAGTAGAGGAAATTCACTAAGTAGGGAGTAGGTAGATATTTCTAAAGAAGGTTGATTCAGCTGGAGGGGATCATTTTTACCCTTTTATCTCCTTATCCTTTTCTTCTAACTCTAGCACATAAAGCAGGGATGACTGGGTTCGCAAAGCCATGAGCTAAAGGTAGCACAGGGGTGTTGGGATGTGACAGGTGGCATCCCTGGTGACTGTGGAGCCACTGTTCTGGCTGGAGCCTCCTGAACCCACTTCTGATACTGGAGACAAACAAAAGCCGTCTTTGGTAGGGAAGAGGCCTGTTAAATGGAGCCAACACTAATTTAATTGATATAAGTGCAGAGAAATGTAGTTCAAACTATTTGAAGGGTGAGTGGGAATTTTTACAGAGCAAAGCAAAATGAATGAACCATTTTCCATTGATCAACAGATGTTGCTCAGTGTCTGTCTCAATTGAATTTTTTAGATGAAAAGGGAAAACATCAAACATTTCTTGCAGAGCAATTCTCCAAAGCTGAGCCAGAATCAAAGACCCAGTGGAGTTGCCTATTATTACTTATTAATTATTACTATTAGTACTAACTTCTTAGAATTCTATCACACTGTCAATTTCACAGCACTTTCATACCAGTTATCTCGAATCCATTTATTCGTTTGTTTAACTAATATGTTTTGAGTATTTAGTGTTCTCACATCTTTGGAGTAGGTACATCTATGGGACAGAACACACCATGAAATCATCTTATAAAGTAAGAGCAAAAGATAGCTCTACATACTGATTGAGGACCCTATAGGAGGCACTATGTTGAACATTTTATAGATATTTTCACTACTAATTTAATAACTCTATAAGGTAGTTATTGTTATCCTTCCATTTTGGGGTGAGATTTGAGAAGTTCAAAGAGATTAAATGTAGTTGCTTCATACAACCAGTAAGCAGAGGCACTGGGATCCAAACCAACTTGTCTGACTGTCCTGTCTCCAGATGTTTTTAATTCAACATGAAGAATATTAGGCGTCTGAAACTACATAAAATGGCAGATTTAAGGTGTTATAGATATTAAGTGGGTACGGTACAGTGTGTGTTTATGCTCTCACAAAAGAGAAAACAAAGTCTTAAATAACAGTTTATGAACTGATTTGTGTCTCTATTGTATCTACTATAGGCTGCATCAGTTATGATTCTTTCTGCTCTTGGTTTTTTGCACAATCCACATATATCTTGCTGAAAGAAGTCACTGGGAGAAAAGATGTAAAAGGGGTAGAAATATTTACCTGCTGCTGGCCAAAATTAATATAGTAAACTCAAAGAATCAAGAATGGATGTGAAGTAAGGTGTTCAAAAAGGAAAATAAGTTTTAATTTAATTCAATGTTGTCATAGTTAACTGTCTCACCTTGAGTAAGAAATTCCCAACTGAATTGGATCAGCCTAGTTCTGGGTGTGGGTGAAGGGATTTACTGAAGACAGAAGACCCACCCTGGGTGTGCGGCACCAACCAATAGGCTTGCCCCCTGAACGGGCTAAAAGGGAAACAAAGAAGGAAGGCGGAGGGCCTCTGGTCTTCACCTTCACATTGGACATCATCTCCTGGCTTCCAGTGCACTCCTCAGCCTCCTGATATGGACTCGCATGGGAACCACAGTGAGCTCCAGGCCTTCCACTGGATCCTTCAATCTCCAGTGTACAGACAGCCCCTCTGTGCTGTTCCACACCTGACTCTGTGGGAGGCCATTATAAGCCTGCCTTATAAATCTTTATATATTTGTATATCATACATTGAATCTGTTTCTCTATTAAGCACTGACTGATACAAATGTACTGCTCATATGACAAACAGCAGTGTGCTGTTACAGTTTAGATGCAAAATGTCCCCCAAATGTCTCATGTTGAGAAGTAGCCCCCTTGGAAGGTGATTGGATCATGGTGGTGCTATGTTCTTCAGTGGATTCATCTACCAATGAGCTCCTTGGTGAATGTACGATCAGTAGGTGTGTATTAGAGGAGGTGGGTGCCTGGAACACTACCTGGAGAGGTATATTCTTATTCTTATGCCTCTCTCCCCTACACACACACCTTCCCAGATGCCATAGGTTAAGCAGATTTCCTGCCATGCTGCTTCCACCTTGGAGCCTGCCAACCATGGAATGAACTCTTTGAAACCACGAGCCAAAATAAACTTCTCTTTTATTTGGGATATTTTCTGTCAGCAAATGGAAAATGACTAACACAGAAAAACTGGTACCAAAAGTGGGGTCCTCGCTGTGCCTATATCTGATCATATAATTCAGAAGCCTTTGGAACTGGTTTGCAAAACAAGTTTGCAAAGGTTTGGAAATATAGGCAGGACAGGCTCTAGAATGCTGTGAGCAGAGACTGATGAAAGAATCTGGTGGGAGCTCCAAAAACCAAAATACTGAAAGGAATGAGAGCAGTAAGGGCCAGGAATGAGGGCTTTATTAAAAACTAGACAATGATGGTTCACACTTGTTATTCTCTTGATGGCTGAATCAGGTGGATGGAAAATGTGAACCCAGCCTGGAAAACTGCAATAGAATGAGACAATGTCACAAATAAAAATTAATTGTAGGGACATAGCTCAGTAGGAAGTCCCTGGACTCACTCCCCAGTACTGAAAACAAAAACAGAAAGAAAAAAACTCAATACTTTGCATCAGAACAATAGAAAAGATGATGTGTTGGGCTGGGGATTTAGCTCAGTGGTTCCCCCCACCTGCCTTGCAAGCGAGCAAGGACCCGAGTTCGATCCCCAGTAGCAAAAAAAAAAAAAAAAGAAGAATTTGTGCTTGCTTAGGCAGCACTTATACTAAAATTAGAAAAGATAATGTGAGGGCATCTCAGGAAATGACCCCACTAGTCACAGGCTCAAGTGTTAAAAGGGGATAAACTCCTTTGAAAGAATTTGTTTCGAAAAGAAGGCCAAAGGGTATCCTGCTCACTGTGGGATGGCCAGGGATATGTATCCCCAAGTTCATGCATCTAGGCACTCAGAGGTCATGTAGCCACAGTCCACAAGGACCCAGTTATTGGTCCAGCTTGTGGGAGATGTGGGTGACATCCATATGATGTGGGCTTATAGATATGAGGAGTCCAAGAGCTATATGATCATAGAGGCTTCCACCCAGATTTCAGAGGAAGGTGTGAAAGGCCAGGGAACTTGATTCTGAGAGGCTGATACATGAAGCTGTAATTAAAGCTTAGGGTGCAGGGGAGATCACAGAAAGTTCATAATGCCAGGAAGGTGGAACAACCTGCTGAAGACACTCCCATGCAGTGAGCTGAACCAGCCCAAGAGAGAGGCCACATGGGCTGCAACCAGCAAGGCCACATGGGGCTGGACTGCCTTAGCCCTTTGGAGTTCATCTTGCTATCATAACCTGCTACAGGTGCTGGAGATGGGACTACAAGGGTTAAAGTTTGCCTTGCTGAGTTTTGATCTTCTTTGGTCTGAATCATTTTTAGCCCCTTATCTTTCCCTTTTAGATTAGGAACATTTACTTCATGCCATTTTATGTTGGAAGCATTTCACTTTCTTTTTGACTTTTTATAGGGGCTCACAGCTGAATATTCACTTTAAGTCTCAGAGGAGAATTTGGACTTAGAATTTTCAGCAATGCCAGAATTGTTAAAATTTTGGCAGTTCTTCAGGATTGACTGGAAGACTTTTGCATAAAAGGAAATGAGCCTTTTGGAGGGTCAAATGTAGATATTATGGTTTAGACCTAAAATGTTTTTTAAAGGTGAGTCCCTGGCAACATGGCCTGGAAGGGTATATTCTTTTTTTTTTTTCAGTACCAGGGATTGAACTCAGGACCTTTCACGTGCAAGGCAGGCATGGTGCCACTGAGCTAAATCCTCAGCCCTTGGAAGGGTGTATTCTTTTCCCTGGCTCCTCCTTTCTCTCATTCTGTTCCCTGTAAACCATGGACTGAGCAGCTCTCCTCTGCCATAACCTTCTATCATGTCCTTTCTGCCTTGGAGCCAAAAGATATGCATGAACTGAACTCTCTGAAACCATGAGCCAAAATAAATCTCTCCTCTTTAATTTGAGTATGTCAAGGATTTTGCCCCAGTGATGGAAAAATGACTAATGCACATGCTAAACATGCTTGACCTGATATGAAATCCTTTGTTGGTGGAATTGACTCAGGTTATGTGACCAAATCCGAAAGGAGTCACATCATTCTCTCTTTTTCTGTAGAGTGAAGCAAGGCTCCAATCCCGGGCCAGTACAAAGGAATGCAATCTCCTTTAAGCCCTGCTTTAAATTAGCATAAGTTAGTCCCAGATAAGATAGAATAAAAGCAGGGAAAGAAGAAGAAAAATGTATCAGAAAGTGGAGACTCCACAAATAGGGTTGTCAGATTTAGCAAATAAAGACATAGAATTTCTATGTGAACAATGAATAGCTTTTTAGTTGAAGTATGTCCTCAAATCACTAGTGTTGCATAGTTAAAAGAAGTTGCAAAACAATTTATTGTCCCTCATCTTGCATGGCACATGGGCTCATAATAAAAATGTATTAGTTGTTTATCTGAATTCAAATTTAACTAAAAGTCTTGTATTCTATGTGTTGGCTCTACTTTAAGACATCATTAACTTTGAATTAAATTCAGTATCTCCGAAATTTAGGGACATGGGTCTCTATGAGAGCTAAAGAGCATGCATATATACATATATATATTCATCGTAAAAATTAGTGTTTTTAATTCAATGCAAACGTAATTGTGCTGCTAAGTAATTTGTATTTAAAATTGAAATTAGATGTTACTTTTTAAAAATTCAATTTTATTGTGGTAAGAATACTTAAATAAGATTTACTTTAATTTTAGGTACATTTTTGCTGGCTATATTACAATGTTATAAAATAGATTTTCGTAGTTTTCATGAGTTTGTTCATTTTGCTTGACTGAAACTTTATTTTTATTGATTAAATCCCATTTTAGATCTTCTAGCAACTGATACTTCCTGTGTTACTAGACAATGATGCTACAATTCTAAATAAAACATTAGTAAGTCAAATGAATAAATTTAAACTGCTAATGGGTGTTAGGTACTATGCTTGTAGAATTGATAACAAATGTAAAATATCAAGTCTATTTTAATCATATGTGTACCCCAGTTGTTGTGTTTTTATTATGTGAGGTAATGACTAAGCCTAAATTGGATGGCTTTTATATAATATGGTGTTGAGAGCCAGATGTCCCCTTCCTCTCCTAACTGACTGGCTTCATCAGCCGCAGAAGATGGGACATACCAATTGCTTGGAATATTCTATACCTGTGGTATAGAAAGTCATCTTCCAGATCTGAGGACTGCATTTGTGTTTCCTTTGGTGGCTGTAACCAATTCCCACAGTTGATGGTTTAAAACAGTACACATAACTTCGTATAGCTCTGGAGCTCCGATGTCCAAAGTCACACACACTGGATGGGAATCAATCTGATTGTAACTGGATTGTGCTTCCTCTAGGAGACCTTGGGGAGAATCCTCTCCTTGCTTCTTCCATCTTCTGATGGCCACTGACATGTGTTGGCTTGTGACCGCACCACTCCAGCCGTTGCTGCTGTGGTCACATTGTGTTACATTTTCCTTGGCCCTTCTTATGCAGCCATGAGGTTGCACTTAAGGTCATTCTCATAATCCAAGATAATGTCCCCATCACCACACCCTTCATTTAGTCACATTTGCATTTTTGTTCACTTGATTTTTGCCCTAAGAGTTAACATTTGGAGGTTCCAGGAGAAAGGATGTGGCTATCTTTGGAGAATATCAGTCAGCCTGCCCATGAGGGCACACAGCCAGGTTTTCGAAGACCACAAAGTAGCTTGGCCCGGAGCTCCACCTGGAGTCAGTGAAGCTGGAGATGTCTTTCACTTTCTGTGAAAGACCTGGAATCCACACTTGAAGGCTGAATTATCTCACACAAGCACACCTCCAGTGATAAGCCCAGATTATGCCCTTCCCATGTTTAAAATAGGACACAGATAGATCCATGTTCATGATCCCACGGAAGAAAGTACTTCTCTTGATTTAGGGGCCAATATATGTTCTCTATGTGCACTTTTTCTTGGATATTTTTCCTGTTATGAAACTGTGAACGGATAAATATTTGGTTTTTTGTAAAATATTCATTAATGCCTCTTAGGTACAAGGGATTGTGGTAGGCCCCTTAGCATGGTGGTTAAGATTCAGCAGATTACTGGGGATCCCATTTCTGCTTCAGGGATCATATGTCTCTAGCACCTCCTTTGGGACCCTACCTCTGTTTCCCACCCATAAAGTGGTCTCCACCTCATAAAATTCTTCAGGGTTAAATGTGTGAAGTTATTGGAACAATGGCTGGCTGCTAGGTGAGCATTCTAACTTCACAAATATGAGATAGTATGTGTTTCAGTGGAGAAACTAAAGAATTAAAAGGTCCAGTGTAAATAGCTCAGGCAAGATATACGCAAAAAAAACTTTTTAATTTTTCAGTCTTACAGAAATCTAAGTTTTGAGAAGTGTTTGTTTGTCATCTTTAGAACTCTGACTTAAGGGAATCTAGAGTGAAAAGGGAGAGGGAAGAAGAAAATGCTATGTGGGAAGGAAAGATGGTCAGATAGGCTCTTTGTGGTGCAGGCAGTAGGCTGTGGGCAGTCAGTTGTTGTGTTAGGAAGGGCAATGTAGTGGCACAAGCCACTACATAATCTCAGGCCTTTGGGGTGCTGAGGAAGGAGGACCCCAAGCTCCAGGCCAGCCTAAGCCAGTAAGTCACTTAGTGAGACGCCATTGTTGGGGCCAAGCAGAGCAGCTCAGGGCTACAGCCAAGTGTTACACCTCATCGTCAGAGCCAAGTGCCACAGCTCTGAGGCACAGCTGAGTGTCACAGCTCTCACAATTTGAAGACTCCAAAATCCGAAGGTCACTCCAAGAGAGGAGAAAAACCTTTATTATGCTGGCAGGTTCAGAAGAGTTTTTACTCCAAAGTCTGAGCACTTCACCAGAAATGAGAGCCTACTTATATAGGGATCTACAGGCTAGGCAAGCATGCTCAATGAAGCAGGAGGGCGGAGTTACAGAACATTCTTGGAAGTAGAGTTTAACAGAACATTCCTGCAAGGAGGTGGAGTTTAACCGGACATTACTGAAAGGTCACAGGGTTCAAACAGTCACAAAACATTTTGATACCCTGTGCAGGATTGTTACATTTCTGGAAGGAAACATTCTGTGGAGAAAAAAACATGGAGGCAAGGCAAGAGCCTAGTTTGTGTATAACTGCTCTATCACCATCACAAAATAAAGAATAAAAAGTGGAGAGATGCAGCTCACACTGAAGGCCTGGAAGGAACAGGAGACTGTCAGGTACAACTTGTGCTGGCATGAAGAGACTTAAGAGCTTCACATTTAGTGACCACCAAGTTAATTAACTTTCCAGAGGCACCTCTCAGAAAAAGGAGGTTAACCTATAAGGAATGCATGTTTTAAGGAATAAAAGGATACATGAGAAATCACCTAGCCAGATAGAAAATGGTTTTTAGTTTCCTACTGAAACCTATTATTTGGGATACAGGCAAGTAGGGAATTGAAGTCTTCATCCCGTTAGAAGTGATACAGAATCATCAAAATCTGTCTGACATTTAAAGAGTGTTCATTCCTTGAACATTTCCAGGATACAATGTATACTGAAGCCGATACTCGGAGCTGCAAGGAAGTCGACCTAGAGAAAGGCTCTGGCCGCTGGTAGAGGCAATAATAAAACTAGAGAACAATGAGGGTGGTAACCTATTTTCATGAAATTGCACAGCCAGCTGAGGGAACCCTAGAAAGGTGCTTCTAACTTTGAAGGAACAGGGAAAAAATAGGAAAATAACAGTAACAAGGAGAGGGCCGTGTTTGGACACATGGCATATTTGGTGTTGATTTGGCTAAAGAGAACATCCTGGAACTGTGCTGGGCTCTTGGCTACGGAGGACAGAGGGGCTGCGGGTGTCACCCCAAAGGTCAATACAGGACCGCTCCGTGGTTACTCCAGGCGACTCCGGGAAGGCACTGCTACTGTATGAAGTGTGATTCACGCTCTTGTACAAAGGCACCCTCACTTGTCGCGCACAATGCGGGGCCAGCGCCGCCGCCGTCGCCCGGGCAGCGCGTCCTGAGAGCTGGGGAGGTGGCTGGCGCGGGACCGAGCGGCCCAGGTTTCCGGCGCGGTGGGCGGGCGGGGCGCGGAGCACGTGGGCGCGGGCGGAGGCCGGGAGCCCGAGCCGCGAGTGTCAGAGGCGGCGCCGGCCGCGGGAGGCGGGTGTGGCCTGCGGGGACCAGGCGGCGGCGGGCGCTGAGACCCGCGGGGACCAGGCGGAGGCGGCGGGCGACAGCGGCGCGGGCAGGTCCCGCGCGGGACCGCGGAGCTGCGCGGCCCCCTCGCCTCCCGGCCGCAGACACCTGCCGCGTCCGGGCGCGCCCGGCCCGGCCAAGTAAGTGCCACGTTCGTCCCCTCCTCCTCCCCCTGCTCCTCCTCCTCCTCCGGTCCCCAGCCAAGCTGCTCCGGGGTCCCGGCCCCACCTCCGCCCTCCGAAGCCGTCGGGTCCTGGGTGGGTGCCGGGAGCGCCGCCCCTCTCGGGGCTTCCGCGGGGCCGCCGCGTCTCCGGCTGGGTGCCCGAGAGAGGAGGGCAGCCCGGACCCCGGCCCCGCGAGCCTCCGTGGGTGCGAGTGGCCCGGCCCGGGCCCCCGCCCGGGGCGCTCGCTGGGTGGGTTCCCGGCCGCTCATTGTTCGCCGCGACGGTGCCGGTGCCGGTGCAGGGGGCGAGCGCGCGACCGGACGCGGCGGGCCGGGTGCACGGCGCAGGGCACCGGGTGCGAGCCGCCCGCGGGAGGACGGGCGCGCCCGCGCCGTGTCGGAGACTGTCCCCGGGGCGCGAGTGGGCAGCCGCGAACCCCGCTCCCGCGTGCGAAACTTGGGGCTGACTCTGAAGAGACATGGCCGAGAGGTTGAACAACCTGCCGCGGGCGGGCGCGGAGTCCCCGCAGGATTGTGACCGCCGCACGAGGGGGCAGCTTCAGGTGTCGCGGGCACCTGGCGGCTCGCCCTCGCTGCCACCTGATTTCCACTCAAGGTCCTTGGGTGGGGTTTCGCCCTCTCCCTGCTTTTACTTAGAATGTGCAACCTATGCGTGCCTTCAGCTCTTCAAATTGGGTGGTTTGGGACGATGAATCCGTTTTATTATTTTTTCAAGTGCCGTTTCCACTGTAGGGATGACCTGGCTCTCCCCACCCCACCGGCACGCCAAGCTTCCCGGAGACAGGCTGGGCGCCCGGGGCAGGAGGAGCCCTAGGCCTCGGGAAGGAGCCCAGCGACACCTCACGCATGTTCCCTCTGTGGAGTGGTGGACAGTCCTACTGGATTTCTTCCACTTTTTAAATGGCAGGGGAGTCACCTCTTCATGACACCTATTGCTTAGCCCACTACAAAGGAGAATGCGTTTGAAAGAAAGATGTTACTTCTGTTTTTTTGCTAACAAGCGCTTGTAAGAGTTTAAAATTATTTCCTGGGCAGATCCTCGTAGTTGGAAGTGAATCCCAGTTACTGACACATCTGTCTTGCTGTGATGGACATGCTAAGTGCACCCAGGGCTTCTGGAGAAAAGCCCGGTACAGTGCCTCTCTGGCCACAGTCTGTGCACAGAGAAAAGCCATGCAATGGGAGTGGTGTTTACTGTGTGGAAAGACCTAGGATTTACCGCAACAAGACTGAGCTAGGTGGGTGGTAAATGAAAGTGGAAACCTGAGTAGGCCTCCAGGCTCACAGGTCCTCTAATATACATGTAGACAAATACTTATGTTCTCCTTTCTTTCTTCTTTATTGTTCTTCATGTTTGTATTTGAATACTTTCAGTAACAGCATTTGTGCCTTGGGTTTGGGTGGGGTCATTGATTTGGTTTTGTTTTGGCTCTGAAGAAGGAACTGTGTTTTGGGCCTCTTGGAACATCACCTTTCCAGTAGCAGTAGTGCTCACGGAGTTACTGAATTATCTTTTCCCTTGTTCTTTTGTCAAGCTCACACCATGCCTAGCTAGGTGTAGGGCCTAGCTAGGTGTAGGGCCTAGTCAGCAAGACTCAGCCAAGTTCTAATGAAGATTAAGACAGGAGAGCGCTCGCTCGGCAGCCCTATGTAAACGGTACACTCATCTAACCACCTTCCCACGTGACCAATTTTAGTTAGTAGTAGCTGTTCATCTTCTCTAGTCTCCAGACTCTAAACTCTCACCCAGATTGATTACTGCACTAAATCTTGATTGTACGAAGAAGGGAACTTAATTATTTTGGTCTCATTTATCAGTCAGCAATGTTTAGTGTTGCCAAGATAATTATGTCATTGAAATATGCCTGACTTTAAAATACATCAAAAAAGGTTCTTCTAAAGGTGTTTCTTCATAAAGGAAAAACAAAATCCGAGTGAAGCCATAATTTCACTGTTGTGAAGCCTGGTAGCCATTTGTTTATTGAGTTTACTCTTCCATTGTTTTGTTTTCTAAGACCTGAATGAAGATGGAAAGTGAGAAAAAGAAGCACTTGAGTGTTATTTTCTATATTTGGAAAAATCTACTTAAGTAAATACTGATTATTTTTTTAAAGACACACCATCACCTTTTTAAGGAATATTGAAAAAACTCAAATTTTAGGATAAAAAATGCTATTCCTAAATATTCTTTAAAAGTGGATATGTATGAGCACATGTATTTTTAAACCAGTTTGAAGAGAAATGGCATTAAATTACTGTTATTAAAACATTTGAATTTTGTCAAATCTATATTTAAATGTATTATACTGTCTTTTTGCAAGTGGTTTAATTGTAATAGCCTGTTTGTTGAGATTAAAAAGAACATCATTGATGTCATGGTGTGCTTTGCATTTTTAAATAGCAGCTAATGAATTACAAACATTCATTACTCTACAACCACTTGCTGAAATGTCTCAGGACCCCCAAATAGAGAATTATTTGTGCTATATACTGTCATTCAAGCCCTTGTTAGATTTATGTTGATCCCTTTGTCTTCTCAGAATTAATTGCCCTGTAAATTAATACCTGTTGGACCTGAATCTCTTGTTATTCTCTCCTGTGTTGTAAATTTATGTACAGATATCTTTGTCATATCATGGCGAGGGGATTTCCTATTGAAAACATGGGAATTAGTGTAGAGGGAGGGGTGAACAGACCTTGAGAATAACTTTTATTAAATCTGGAAAGAATCAAAGAATGGGGACTTAACGCAGGAAAGGAAGGGCGGGATTCACTGTGTAAAACCCACTGAGGAATTCTTCTTTGACCCCTGAAAGTCTAAGCTAGGGGACACGTGATGTACATTTGTGTAACTCAAGCACTAATGTCAGGATCCTGAGGCAAAGCAATGGCGGAGAGCATCTGGTACCTTTGCTTGGTTACATTTGAATGGTGGCTTTAATTGTGTCCACTTTGCTCCATAGGTTTTCTCCAAAACTAATTCCATTTTGAGAAGTGTCTTATTTCTGTAAAATTAAAAATCATCAATGCTTATTTAAAAAGCTTAGTTTCTTCTCTGAGTACTTATTACATCTTCTGTGAGCGATTACTAAATCCCTGACACTCAATTTTTATAACTAGATGAAAGTAGAAGCACCTTGGTTAAGTGATTCAAGTGAGTTCATTTAAATATTACACTTTCCTTCATCCTAATAAGCTAATTTGGAAAAAGAGTATTCAGTTAGAGTTTTATTTTTAAAATCAGTGATTTTGATTTTCATTAAAATGAATATCTATTTGGGTAACAAAAATATACACATTTATGAAAATATATACAACATACAAATTAACAGTTGTGCACATTTTTGATGTATAGCTTCTTCTGATAAATGAGATTTTTTATTTTTTCAGGGGTAAAGTGCATCTTTAACTGATCACAGTTTCTTTTTTGCTTTGAGCCTGGGAAGCTCCAAGCCAACCTGAAATCTAGTTTATTAATCATAGAAGGCTCCATGAAATACACAAATGTGTTATCTTTCTCAGTAACTTTAACTTACTGTACTCCCAGCATGTCTCATTTAGTTTTGTTTTTTGTTTTTAATTGTTGAAGGAGACAGACCATCAAAGTAGATATGAGTTAAGTGTTTAGATACAGAGTCAAGCCTGCAAGTAGTTTTTAAGATCCACTATTGGAAATGTCAAGGGACTTCTACACAAACTAAGGCATAATTTCTGATCTAAAGATATTACATGGTGGCTGGATAAAGAAGCCATAAACACGTAAGAAGCTAACTAATAATGACTCAATACATACACATATCATTTGGATTAAAATGAAAACCCAAACCCTTTCTTTAATGAAAGTCAGCTGCCACTTTCTAGAAAAACGCTATTATAACATTAACCAGTAGAGCAAAGAAACTAAATTTTTTCATTAGAAGGAATTCCCCTCTGGGTACACTAAAACTCAAGTAGTCTTGAGTAGTTGAGGATGAAAAAGTGTTGGAAAAACATTATGATTCCATGGCATGGGAAACTCCCAGACACTGGTCTTTCCTCTTCTTCCCCCCACCCGTCTCTCCCTCCCACCCCATCTTCATCTTTTCTACTCTCCACCAGGGCTGAGCCTGATTAACAGGTACAGCAGTTGGAATGGCAATCTCACCACCAGACTGCAAGCCTCAGAAATTGCTGTCTATGTAAATACAGTATTTGTTCTAAGTACTGCACCTAAATACAGCAGTTAGGTTTAAGTGCCCTCTGGTTGTTTCCCTTTGTACTTGAATCAACAACCATTTTCGACTTTTAGAAGGGACCACCCACAAAACCATTCCTTTTTACTTTGGAAAATCCCAGGGAGGGCAAAAACAAAAGAGGCAAAACCTTTAAAAAATAAAAATTATTTACCCAGGGTGACTTGATGATGGCTAAGGCCACAAACTCTGAATTAAACCTCCAAATCTAACCAACTACCTCTAGATATAAATCTGATTCTCCTCTGTAGATATGACTTATTTTCAGACATCTTGATTACAGTTAATGTTAAAATAATTAGAAGTAAAAAAATGCAGATCAGTTGTCCTGAACTGAACTATCAGGTGATGATAAACATCGATCATTTAAAGTTGGCCTTTTAAAAAGCACTTTGGATACGATAAAATCACTGTACTAGTACACTTCCTGTGCTTGCCATTATGATATAAATAGTTCATAAAGCTTTAAAACTTTCATCAAATTAATGTTTCATTGACATGCAAATTAACGACTGACATCTATGGTGCATGCCATGTGATGATTCCTAATTGGCAAGTGAACCTCAGAGTATTATTTATAGATTAGATTGCTACAAAGTGCAGAGTAAATTCTCATTGTACAGCTCAATTTAAATTGATATTTAAGCTTTGATTCCCTTTACTTTTTTCACATTCCTTTTGATCTCTGAAGCCCCTCAGAAATAGGCTAGCTAAGGTGCTAAATATATAACTAATAAGATTTGGGCAAAGAATTTGTCTTCAAATTATACCTAAGAGATTTGGAGACCAGTTAAGTCTGGCTCAGCAGCTTGTTCAGGTGTGAATCTTCTGAGGGGGTGGAAATTTGAACTTAAAGCTTAGGTAAGATCCCTTTCCATCCAGACTACGTAAGATTAATGTTCACAACAAAAATGAGAAACATGAACATTTAACAAGTGAATTAATTTTTAAGAATAGCAGCTTCTAAATATCTAAGTGGAAATTGTATTTATTCTCTAATGGCATTTGAGGTTTCTTGTATCTCTGTAACCCCTTATAGTTTGTGTATAGAGAAGGCAATGAGGAAATTATAGTGTATCAACAACTCATTTCATCCTCTCAGGCCCAAATTTGGCCTTTCCTTTCTTTATTCTGTATCTGTTTCTGCCTAATGGTAGAATGAACAAATAAAAGATGAAAAAGAAAGTACTTTATATTTATTCTGCACATTTTTGGTCAGTAGGCATTTTTTTTTTTTAGTTCTTTTAGTGGTACATTTTAGGTATACAATTCGTTTACATTTATCATTGGGTGTTTGTACCTGTACATGTTATATCGTGGTTTGTTTTTTTTTTCCCCCATTACCTGTGCACCTTTCACGCCCTCTGCCCTTCCCTATTTACATAGATTTCATTTCCATTTTTTTTTTTTCTCATAGTTTTTCCTTTCCCTCTTTTCCTTTCCCCTTCCCCTCCCTTCACTCCTTCGTCTTTGGACCTTTTTTCCTATTTCAAGTTATCAATTATTGATTTTAATCATTTTAACCCTTGTTTACACTATCAGTTTCTCACACTAGTGAAACTACTTGGTATTTACACGTATGTCCTATTTATTTCACTTAAGAGTATGGCCTCGATATGCATCCATTTAGCTATAAATGACTCTAGTTTTTCATTCTTTATGGCTGAGTAGTACTACATTTTATTAAAAAACCCCACATTTTCTTTATCCAGTTTCCAATTGATGGGCACTTGGGCTGTTTCCAAGCTTTAGCTATTACAAACTGTGCCGCTATGAACATGGGTGCACATATATCACTGTGGTATGATTCTTTTAATTCTTTTGGGAAGATCCCCAGCAGGGGAATAGCTGGGTCAAATGGGACCTCTAGCCCTAGTTCTTTGAGGTATCTCCATACTGATTTCCACAGTGGTTGCACCAGTCTGCACTCCCACCAACAATGGAGAAAGGTTCCTTTCTCCCCACAGACCAGCCAGCATTTGTTACTGGTTGATTTCTTGATAGCAGCCATTTTTTCTGGGGTGAGGTGGAATCTCAGTGTTGTTTTCATCTGCATCTCTCGAATGATGAGTGATGCTGGCATTTTTAACATGGCTTCATGGGGCCATTGAAGATACATGAAGTATAAATTCTTGCCTGCAAAGATTGAACTTACTAGAAAACTTTACAGTTCATTAACCTTTTAGATGTTTTCTTCATACTGTATCCAACCTGGGATGTCTAGCTTTTTCTTCACATCGCTCAGATGCCAATTAAAGATTTAAAGATTTTCCTGAAAAGACATACCTTTGAAGGGATCTTCATAGTTGGACTTGAAATTGACATAGTTTTTCCAAGAGAGGGAGAGCGTGTCTGTCTGTCTGTCTGTCTGTGGCCATTTTAGTCAAATTGAAGATATTTACATGTTTGGAAAATCTAAGAAAATTCCATAAATTGGTAGTATTTGTTATGACTATTGCTATCATTCTAAAGCTAAGTTGATCAAATATAGAATACAAGCAAGCTGTGGGGGGTGAATAATTATCTTACTTTAACTAGAGCAGAATTAAATAAAAAAATTCATTATTAGGCCTGTTTTAATAACCTATTAATTTTGGTTGACAAGTGCATTCAGTGGTAATGAGGCCATAATATGGGTGGATATATGAACAAGGAAGCTTGATTTCCTGCTAATGAAGGTTTATAAGGAAATCTATCCCTTAATTAAGAAAAGGTCACTTTTATTAATAAACATTGAAAAAGGACTTACTGTGCGCCACACGTTTATGTAGGAAGTGTTCATAAAAGGCAAATTAAGGGCTGGAGATGTAGCTCAGAGGTGCAGCACCTGCCTGGCACCAGAAAAGAAAAGCAAATTAAAAGGTCTCTACTCTGAAGGAATTTCTGATGAAATGAGGAATGAGTCTGCTGAATAAATGTGGGAAAGGAAGTGCTGTGGATTTCCGGTCTATGAGGAAGGGTGGAGGTTTCAGCTTAGATGAGTGGGTGGGAGGATGGAAAGTTTAATCAGAGAATGGTAGCTAAATGGGCCAGTGTGAGTCCAGCAGGCAATGAACCCCTGGACTGCAATTTCTGGCTCAGAGCTGCTGGAGGGAGACAAGAAAGCGAGGCACAGGTGAGAGTCCAGGAAGATGAGCAAGAAATATTACACCTTAGTTCAGAGGGCAGCACAGCTGTCTGGACCAGAGCTAAGGATTGGAAAGTTTCATCCTGATCAGATCCAACCTGCGCAGCCGAAGCTATCCCAGGAAAAACACGCAACTTGGGGGCTCCTTCACTCGCATTCCTCCTAAATGAGTTGCTGAAGTTTTCAGGTAATCTTCCTGTGTGGCCTCCCGCCTTTTACTCTCCCAAAAGATGACAGGATACCTTTTCCTGGGTTACACTCAGCTCAGTACCTCCATCTGCACCCTCACTCTGGGTCACGGCCTTGCTCCCAGTTCATGTCTATGCTCCCGAGCGGAAAGTCTGCAGACACCCACGGCCACCTGGACCCACGCAGCACTGTGTTCTGCTTGCACCTTGTCTGCGTTCTTGTGGGTTCTCACACACAGCATTGGCAAAATTGCAATGGTTGCTTCTCACTGGAATGCAGTACAGAAATATGCAACTGGAGTTGATCCATGCAGGAGACTAATTCTCTTCCATTGTTTGTTTACCCTTAGGAAATAATCATGGTTTCAAAGAGACTTATGGAAAGGAGGTTACTTAGAACAATGAAAATATAAAAAACAATCCATTTCCCCAGACAGAGAGAGAAAATAAAGTCTCCAGTCTTGTGATGGAAATTTGTGTGTATGGTTCTTGGGATTGGAAGTAGGCCTTAGCCATGCTACACCTTTAGCCCGTGGTAGAATATTAAGTGTTATTTTGAAACAGTTTTTGGAAAAAAATGAATTATTAACTAGGTGAAAGTAGATGATATAAAAAGAAAAATACTGCAGATCTGTAGGTTGCATAGGACACAGTTCTATGCATGCACATAGATGTGACTGGAAGAATGGACTGATTAAAGGTGGCCCTGATGGACACTGAGAAAGAAAAGCTTCTGAAGAGCAAATCCCTGGAAAAAGCTTGAAAAAGCCAATGTGGTAGGGGGATTGTGGTGACACAGAAAATGTTCACTGAATAAACACAATGGAGAGAACCATCTCCGTAGTGTGAATGAATGGTCAGTGAAAGGTTCAATCTCACCAGGCTTTCCCCTGGCCTACAGCATCCAGTCTCCCAGCACTTCCTGTAGGATTTGCTGCTGAAATGGATCACAAATCCCTCCAATTCTCACCATCTCCACTGTGAGCCTTCTTTTCTGGCCCACAGCACCATCATTTCTGCCCTGCACCTTCCCTTGTCTTCTAGCAGTTTCTTCTCATGCTCCCTTTTGCAGAAACAATGATGTGCAAAGCTGTGTTTGCATCATGATTGAAGCACGAACCCCATGTATGGGCTCCCCGAGTGTGAGTCCTGCAGGCTGCCAATTACCAGCTGTGAGACTGGGGTCAGGCTGCTTCTCTTTACTTCTGTGTTTCCATCAATAAAACTGAGGCTGGTAATACCTATCTTGTAAAGTCGTTACTAGGGTCAGGTGGATATCTAGAATAAAGTAAGTGCTATTCTGAATTAGCTATTTGTCAAGACCCAAATTAGATTGTGCCTTTGTGTGTGTGTGTTTGTGTGTGTGTGTGTAAAATCATGCATAAGGTTCCACTTTGGAACTTTTTATGAAATCCTTATGGTATCTCATTCATGAATTTCACCTCTTGTTACTCCCCCTTTCCTCATTATTTCCATAGAAAACCATAACCTGTTCTGTCACTGGGCCTTTGCACATGCCATCGCATTGCCTGGAGTGCTCTCGTCTGACCCTCCCTAACTGCTTTTGTCCTTGTCCTCCCAGGTTTTGCCTCCTCTTCTGGAGCTCTTCCTTGATTTTGGTTCACCCACAGCACACTTGCTGCTACTTTTTTTTAACTCTTCACATCTTGCTGTTTCCTTAACTGGCCATATCATCGCTTGCACCCTTTGGTCAGTTAACTCTTTTCCCCTCTGTTTGTTCAGTAGGGTTTCAATTCTGTGACCCGAGAATAATGCCTGTCATGTGATTACGTTCGTAACACCGAAATCTCGAAAGAGAGTCCACATACAGTAGGCAAATAAATGTCCATGGATGGAGGGAGGGAGGGATGACTGAAATTCCTCCTGCTGTAACTGGGACTGGATTTTTAGAAGGGCTGACTTCACATTGACAAAGTCTGTGTGCCACGAGAGAGATGTGAAAGATTAAGTTGTTAGTATTCCCCTTCATTTAGGCCTGGTACACAGGGCCTCATTGTCAGAATGCAGGTGCCTTTGGAGAGGTTGACAGTTTGAGAGGCAGTAAAGGGTGGTGGGTGGCTTGGGGGAGCCCTCCTGGTTGAAGATGCTTCCGGCCAGGGCAAGCCTGTGTGGAAGCCCCAGTGCTGAGGGAACGGGGGTGGAACTGAGGTGGAAATTTGGGGATGTGGATAGTCCAGGTCAGGGATGGTGAACCTTTTAGTGACTGGGTGCCCAAACTTCAGCCCAAAACCCACTTATTCATCGCAAAGCGCCAACACTGCAATTAACCCTGAATAGTCAATGGTCGGCTGCTGGGGCCACTTGGCTCACGTGCCAACAAAGAGGGCTCTGTGTGCCAGCCATGGCACGTGTGCCCTGGGTTCGCCACCACCAGTTCAGACATTCAAGAGGAAGTGTCTGGCTAGCATTTTGTGAAGAACCAGGCTAGAGGTAATACATAAAGTAGTGAAGTAAACTTCATAGCATCCTACTTCTTAGCTTTAGAGCATGTTGCCTAGGACTTTGGAATCCCAATGCCAAAAGAACTGCATAATTTATTTATTTATTTATTTTTTGGTACCGGGGATTGAACTCAGGACCTTGCACATGTGAGGCAGGCAGCAGCACCACTGACCTAAATCCCCGGCCCTAACTGCATAATTAAAAAAAATCAAATTAGTTATTTGATGTTATGAAATGAAAACGAAACTATTTTTCTTTTGTTGACTCAGCCTGATGTGTAACATGGAAGTCACTCAAGCCTGAGTGTGTGTGTATGTGAGTGTGTCTGTCTTTGTTCACAGAGGCAAACACTTAATGTGGAAAAGGCTGTGTTCTTGCATTGTTTATCTCATCCTAAAATTACAGAAGCAGGGAGTTTTGTGCCAAGAGACGCTCCCCTTGTCTCACCAGGAGGTGTCACTACAGCTCATTCAGACGTCGGAGCACATTCAGTCCTTGGGACCGGGACCACGGTGTTGGCCTTCAACACCTGCCCACTGGGTTCTCTGCCAAGCTAATTTAATTAAAAAACGCAAATTAAAAAAAAAATTACTTCCGGGTACCCACTTCCGCTCCAAACAAATGCTGTTACCAGGAACTAGCTGAAACCTAAAAGACTTGTTTAATGCTCTGGAAACAAATGCCACTCTTTCTTTTAAGCGTAGGGCAGGGCACAGTGGAAAGAAAATACAAAGAACGAGGTAAGGGAGGAAAGACAGGTGTGGAGAGCGGTGAGGAGAAGCGGGGGCTGCGCGTGTCTGGCACCAGGTGCCCTGGAAGTCCCCGCGCACTCTGCTTTCTCCTCTGACCTGTGCGTGTTCTCCTGTTCCTGCCTCCTTGCTCCACTCGGGTAGGTCCAACTTCTGCCCCAGTCAGAGCGAGCTGGTGTCCAGTGAATACATGCTGCCAGCTCTTTGATTCGTGTAATTTCTATCCCCTCTCATTTCTTTGTGAAGTAGGTATTACTAATATTAAAATGTTCCAGGCGAGAAAGATGATATTAGGAAGGTGGCCTGTTTCGTGGTTATGATGTGGAGTTGATCAGGGATCTGCTCATTTTCCTGTTCTTTCTAAAGATCCCCCCGCAGGAGACTCCCTGAGCTTTTCCTGCTCTGGGCCCCACGCAGAGCACCTTGTGTTCACCCTATGCACAGGGGCCAGCCTTCTGTTTTCTCCGCTGGCTCTTCAGAATGCAGGCGCGTTTCTAGGACGGAACATGAGGCCCCCAGGGGTGATCAGTGGGGGACAGGTGCATCAGAAAGATGGGTGAGGACGAGGAGAAGGACAGCAGGAAATGCAAGGGCACCTGCCTTCCAGAGCCACCACTGACCCCACTTGCAGCAGGAGCCACTTAACATCGGAGAGGGCGGCGAGAGGAATGGAGTTGCATGCTCCGAAGACAGGGTCTTCATCAGCATCTCCCGCCCATGAGCAGCTGCTCCTGTGGGCCTGACAGGCATCCGCTGTCCTGCAGGTGGCAGCATGGCCCAGCTGCCGGGAGCCAGCTCTGGTCTTGGACACCCGGAGTGCTGCCAGTCAGGACAGTTCTGGGCGTTTAGTGCCCTGGGAATGATGAACAGCCCTGGCCCCCACTGCACCCCACGGTAATTGAACCTGTGATATTTTGGAGGCTGCAGAGAGATTCTGGGCCGCTGTCTACCAGAGGGGCTGCCACACTTCGGACAGTGGATCCTGGAGGCATCCTGGAGGCCTTGTGGTGCCCGGAAATCTCTCTTTGGCAGAATGCTTTAAAGGAGGAAAAAGGATCCTCTCCTTTAAGATATGGAAGAATTAAACAAACAACTTTTCCAGTTATTTGATTTGCTATGCATTCCACACTCCTTTTTTCTTTCTTTGGTTCTGAAATAATATTCCTTTCCACCTGACTTAAAGCAAATCCTCTGGAAGGTAGCTTATGTTAATTGACTGAGTATTTTGAAAGAGTGCAGGCAGACTATGTAAAATGTCTTAATTTAAATAAGCTCTGAGCCCTTTCATGTTGTAAACGGAGGTATTTAAAAGTAAGATGATTGGAAATTTCTGAAGTTGTGCACAATTCAAGAGAATGGGAAACATGTTGGAAAGAGCGACTGGCAGGGTTATGGGGTCTGTTTATTCTAAATATACATGTTATATCAATTACAGGAGACAACCAAGAACAAATCTTAAGCCTGTCGGGTTGGGTTTGTATGGCTGCTTCTTTTCATTAGAATTTTTAGTAACTGGGAAAAATGCCAGATTCTAAATGCTGGAAAACGGTGTCTTGAATAGGATATACTTGTACATCTTAGCAGTCTTAAGAAAGAAATCACTTAGGAATTCAGAAAGGGTTTGTTTGTCTTTGTGGACAAATGGGGACTCTGAACCAGCATGTTCCTGTCATGAACCAGCTCATGTTCCTTGGTGGTGAGTTTCAGGCAGTGGTTTGTAGCCTGTTTGGCGGATTCTTTACTATCTCTTTGGGAACTTTTGAGTATGCTTGTTCTTTTCTAAACTGGTGAGATTTTACTGCCCATTGTGGCAGATTTTCCTGTGGTAGCCTGTGATGATTGATCCAAAGTTATCTTCCACATGGGAGGGAGGTTATCATCTACATGGCTACGGAGCCAGGCTTAACCGATTCAGCACATGCTGCTATTTTTAAGTATCAGCAGACAGTGAACTTGGTCTCTTGGGATACTTGGAGTAGATTGAAAAAGAGAACTGGATCTGGCCGACCCTCAGATTCTGTTTTCAGATTCCATTGCAGGTGTTGCATTTTCCCAGCCTACCAGACTCTGCATCTTTGGCTGCCATGGGCAATTTATTACAAATGTCTTGATTTGATCCCTTGGTACACAGATTTATATTCTGATGCTGCTCTCAATTAACATACTGTTTAATATATAAATACAACATAGTGTTCCAAATTTATTATCGACAATTTTTACAAAATAGATTACCTTTTTTCTGCATCAGTATCTGCCTCAGATTTGTAAAGGAATGATTTTTGGATACATATAAATCATTTTCTTGTGTAACCAAGAGGCTTGTCGTCCTAGAAAAGGACAGGATTGGTGGTGTCTATTTTCTTTTTCTTTTTCTTATTTTTTTTGTACTGGGGATCAAAATCGGGACCTTGCATTTGCAAGGCAGGTGGCGGAACTACCGAGCTAAATCCCCAGTCAGCACTAGTGCTGTCTGAGACGGGGCCCACAGTCAACTCGGCATTTCACAGCGTAACTCCTTGATGTCTTTGCTTCAGCTTGACAATGAGCTCGCAAGCCAGGTATTGTCGAGGGAAAAGAGTTTTCTAAATATATCAGGGCATCAAGTGATGGGCTGTGTAATATCCTGACTTTTCTTCTTTGAGGCCAAGAGCATCAAAGTTTAAATATATAGGGTGGTGGGAGCAGAAATATTAGTGAGGATCTTCCCAGATCATGACAGCAGCTGCAACAGGACGGGTAAGTGAGAGCCCTAGTGGTGACAGTCTGCTTTGTCATGGGCCTGCAGAGAGCGATCTGGAAGTCACAGCCTAGAGAGAGAGGGCACATGGAGAGTCTGAGGTGGCCTGTGGACTGGTGAGGTAGAGGTCCAAATGGAGCAGCTGCCTGCCACAGATGGGCATTAAGGACTCAGAAAAATCCCTGTGTATGAAGACTGGTGAGGTCACCAGAAACCAGCAAGTCCTCCCAAACACTAGATGATAAGACAGTGAAATGTCAGTAGTTATCCATAGCACTTAATATTTATCAGGCTTGCACTGGCATATGCGCACGATTTATTTACGGTCAGTGTCTGGTTCATTTTTATTGGACCAGCACCCATTTTGCTTGGCTCATGCCATGCTATACCTGCTGGCAGATATTTTGAATATTACTCCAAGTGATCCATCAGAGCGGGGAGTGGAGGAGTAGACCGGTCCATCCTTCTCTGTCCAGCACCTGAGTGCATCTCGAGCTCAGCGGCATGGATTGGAGTTGCCTGCTGTTCACTGTGTTAAGACGAGAGTCAAGGCAGGATTAGCTTACAGAAGGAAGGAAGAAATGTGAAAGCCTGAGCTTTTACCGTAAAAACACTTGTGTCCTTCAGAAAATGACTCTATAGACAGCCCTACTAAGGGCTTTGTTTTGAATACATGTAGTTATTTAAATTCAGGAAACTGTTCAAACTATGTTTTATTCATTATTGGTACTATATATACATATATATGTATATATACCTGTGATAACATTTATCATAGGGAATTTGTACCTGTACCTGATATGTCTTGATTCTTCTTTATTCCCATCCCTTCAATCCCTCTTCTCCTTATTTACAAAAGCTTTGTTCCCATTTTTCCTTCTATCTTTTTTCTTTTCCCTTCCTTCTTTTCCACCTCTGCCCCATCTTGTTCCCCTTTCCATTTGAACAGTTTCTTCCCATTTCTCAATATCTATTATATATTTCGGTCCTTGTTTGTGCTTTCAGTTTCTCATAATAGAGAAACAATGTGATATTTAAACATATGTGTCCAATTTATTTCACTTAAGAGTATGGTCTCAAGGTCCATCCATTTACCTAGAAATGTCTCAAGTTTATCCTTCTTTATGGCAGAGTAATAATCCATTGTATAAAACATCTTTTTATCTATTCATCAGTTAATGGGAATTTGGGCTGTTTCCAAGATTTAGCTATTACAAACTGTGCCACTATAAACATGGGTGTGCATATATCGCTGTGATATGATTCTTTTAATTCTTTTGGGAAGATACCAAGAAGAGGAATAGCTGGGTCAAATGGAACTGCTAGTCCTAGATGTTTGAGGAATCTCCACACTGATTTCCACAGTAGTTGTACCAGTCTACACTCCCACCAACAGTGGAGAAGGGTTCCTTTTTCCCTGCACCCCTGCCAGCATTTGTTATTGGCTGATTTCTTGACACTAGCCATTCCTTTTGAGGTGAGATGAAAGCTCAGTGTTGTTTTAATTTGCATCTCTTCAGTGACCAGTGATGTTGAATATTTTTTCATGTATTTATTTGCTGTTTGTACTTCTTCATCTGAGAAGTGTATATTCATTTCAGTTGCCCATTTTTTGATTGGGTCTTTAAATTTGGGGGAAGGATCTGATATTTTTGACTTATTGATATATTCTAGATGTTAAACATTTGTCTGAAAAATAGCTGAAAAGAATTTTTTTTCATTCTATGTGTTGTCTCTTCACTCTGTGGTGCAGAAGCCCTTTAATAAGATGAGATCCTATTTGTTGATTTTTTTGGTATTATTTCCTATGTGATGGTTTTTTTTTTCCATAAAGTCTTTGCCTGCACCTATATCTTCAAGAGTTCTATCTAGTCTATCTTCTGATAGGTTTAGTGTTTCTGTTTTAATATTTAGGTCTTTAATCCATTTCAATTTTAGTTTAGTACATGGTGAAAAATGTGGGTCTAGGTTTAATCTTCAGCAAGCAAAAAGCCAGTTTTTCTAGCACCATGTATTGAAGAGGCTGTTTTACTTCCAATGATGGTGTTTGGCCCCTTTGTCAAAGATAAAGTGTATTTGGAGTTGTTTCTACATCTTCTGATCTATTCCATTGATCCTCAGGTCTGTTTCTTTTTTTGGCAGTACCGTGCTGTTTTTATCATGGGAGCTCTGTAGTATAATTTCAAAACAGGGATTGTGATGCCCCCTGCCTTGCCTTTGGTGCTCATAATTGCCTTTGCTAGTCTAGGTATCTTCTGGTTCCAAATGAATTTTAAGATTGTTTTCTCTAATTCTATGACATATGCTGTTGGTATTTTGATCGAGATTGCATTATATCTGCATAGTAATTTTGGATGTATGGTCATTTTCACTATATTGGTTCTTCCTATCCAAGAACAAGGGATGTCTTTCCATTTTCTGACATCTTCTTTGATCTCCTTTTCTCAGAGTACTGTAGTTTTCGATATAAAGATCTTTTACTCTCTTTATTAGATTGATTCCTAAGCATTTCATTTTTTCTGATGCTATTTTGAAGGGCGTGGTTTCCTTTATTTCTCCCTCAGTAAGATTGGTATTTGTCTACAAGAATGCTATTGATTTTTGACTGTTAGCTTTGTATCCAGCTATGCTGCTGAATTTGATTATTAAATCTAGAAGCCCTTTAGTGGAGTTTTTGGGGTCTTTTATGTAGAGTATTATTATGTCATCCAAAAATAATGATAATTTAACTTTTTCTTTTCAAATTCTTATTTCTTTCATTTCTTTCTCTTGTCTAATAGCTGTGGCTAATGTTTCCAGAACTATAATGAACAGGAGTGGTAATAGTGGACATCCTTGTCTTGTTCTTGATTTTAGGGTGAAAGTTTTCAGTTTGTGACCATTTAGTATGATTTGGCTGTTGGTTTGTCATAGATGGCTTTTATCAGATTGAGATAAAGACCTTCTATTCCAATTTTCTATAGGATTTTTATCATGAATGAGGGTTGGACTTTGTCAAATGCTTTATCTGCATCTGTTGAGATGATCATGTGGTTTTTGTTCTTGGTTCTGTTAATATAGTGTATTACATTTATTGATTTGCATATGTTGAACCATCCCTGCATCCCTGGGATGAATCCCACTTGGTCAGAATGTATAATCTTATTGATAATTTGCTGCATTCTGTTGTCTATTATCTTACTGAGAATTTTTGCTTTTATGTTCATTAGGGAGATTGGCCTGTAGTTCTCTTTTTTGGTTAGATTCTTCTCTGATTTTGGTATCAGGATAATGCTTGCTTCCAGGAATGATTTTGGGAGTATTTGCTTCACTTTCAATTTCATTAAAGAGTTTGAGGAGTGATGACATTAGCTCTTCTCTAAATTTCTTATAGAATTCAGCAGTGAATCCGTCAGGACCTGGGCTTTTCTTTGTTGGCAGGTTTTTAATTGGATCTTCAATTTCATTGACTGATATTGGTTTATTTGGAATTTTTATGTATTCTTAATTCAGCTTTGGTGATTCATATGTATCTAGGAATCTGTCCATTTCTTCTGTGTTTTCCATCTTATTAGAATACAGGTTCTCGAAGTAACTATTGATGATCTTCTGTATTTCTACAGGATCTGTTGTGATTCCACCCTTTTCATTCTTAATTGCATGGATTTGAGTCTTTTCTTTCCTGTTTTTGTTAAGGTTGGCTAAAGGTTTGTCAATTTTGTTTAATCATTCAAAGAACCAACTCTTCGATCCATTGATTCTTTGTATTGTATTCTTAGTCTTGATGGGATTAATTTACTACAAGCTAGCGTGATTAAGTGGCATGAGACAATTCAAAGAAGAATCAAGTCAGAGAAAGAAAGAAATTATATGCTCTTTCCATGTTGCAGAATAGGATAAGTTAATTTTTTCTCATATTCTACATATTCCTGCTGAGTCCTCTTCCCAGGCAGTTAAACCTTTGGAACTTTGGCCCATGCTGACTCTCAGTTGTGCCTCTTCTGTTTTATATGTTTATAAAAATGTCCAGGGAGATATGGGTTGCTTGTTGGTATCTTGCTTTAAGGATTTCACTTGCGTTTGATATTTTCAAGTCTAAAGCACAGTCAGGATCTTCAGCCTCTTTAGTTTCCTAATCCTTTTTTTTTCAGCCACATGAATTATCTCAGTAACCCTGAATAGACCCATTTCCAAATCTGGTTAATACCTATTTCTTGGATTTATTTTTTAATGTCTATGATATTATTTTTCCTTTTAAGAAATGTTAGTATTGAGAGCTCATGAATGCATGAATTGATAAAATGTTGTATTTTTACATGATGGAACACTACCAGTCCTACAAAAGATGAATTTCCATCATTTGCAACTGTATAGGTGAACCTAGGAGATATTAAATTAAGGGAAATCCAGGAAAACCCATACAGTATGAGCTCATTCACGTATGGAATCTACAAAAGATGATCTCACAGTGGTAGGCATTAGAATGCTGGTTATCAGAAATGGGGCAGGGTGGGAAAAGGTTAAGAAGATGCTGGTCAAATAATGTAAAATTTCGGTTAGGAGGAATAAGCTGAAGACATATACCATGTTACATTGTGACTATGCTTTGCAACAATATATTGCATTTTTGAGAAATACTGAAAGAGTAATTTTCATTGTTCTTAGCACCAAAACAATTATGTGAGGCAGTGTGTGTGTAGGTTGGCATGGATTGGCCATTCTCTAATGTATACGTGTTTCAGAATGTCATATTGTCCATGATAAATATAGTTCTATTTTTCAATTAAAAACTCCAGTTGAATATAAAAATAAGATGTGGACCCCATTGTGTCTAAGATCCTGTTGTTCCCTGAAAGTCATGCTCTGAAACCGTGAGACAGATGGGAGTGGCAGCTCCTCAGTCTTCTTCCTTGTCTTTTTTCCCTCTGCTAGAAGGGCACTGGTGTTATTAACCCCAAAGCCAGTCTTTAACCCTAAGGTTGTCCAAGCAGGCACTGGGATTCATGCTCACCTTTGGATGGAGTAGATTTTCTTTTTTTTTTTTCTTTTTTTTTTTAGATTTTCTTTAGTTTAGGGGAGAAAAGTTAGCAAATTACCAAGAAAGAGAACTAAGATTCAAACTCAGTTTTTTCTAACTCCAAAGAACCACGTTTTAATTCCACTTTTTTGGCACTGACATAAAAATACTGACAGGAGGGCTGAAAGCTATATGTCCATACACTCTTGTCCCTCCCTTTTTTAAAACACATACTTGGAAATTCCAGTGGATACAATCTGGAGTCCCTTCCTGAGAAGAAATTTGCCTTCGAAGCATAGCTCCAAGGACTGAAAAGGAAAAAGAAAGACATGAAGAGAAAGACATTAACATTTTCTACATTTTTCCCTGAGCGTCTTGAGCAGATACTTGGTTCCAAGGGTCACTGAAAGTTTCCATCTCTAAGTCCAATTTTTTGTTTATTTATTTTCTCTCCTTTCTAATCTTTCCATAAATATATTTGAGGTAGAAAATCTGTTAGGATAGTTAAATGGACCTACTGGCTAATGAAGAGGTTTATGGTAAGGTGGGAAAGAAAGTTATGAAAACAGATGGTTTCTGCTGCTCTCATTACCCAACGTGAATTGCACCACCTGGAGATCTCCACAATTCCTGTGAATTAACAGTACCTTTCCAGCAAAGTGTTTTGCGAAACAGTCTTGGTGGGCAGAGAATGTTTTGTGGTAAAGCAAGGCAAAGCTGTAAACCATACACAAATCCACACCCTAGGAAGTGTGTGTATGTGTACTTTCCACAGCCCCAGTGATGAGAATATAGACACTCTTATTTTGTTTCTAGTATATTTTAGGACCAACGTTTAAATATCTAGTTGGTATTTTCTTGTGTGTGTGCATGCGTGTGTGTTTGTTTTAGCAGTTCCTTCAAGAAAATAATGTAGTCCCCATGTGAAAACCTAACTATAAAACAGTTAGAAATTGTTTTCTGTATCATGATCTGTGCTCAGCTGCACTCCATGAAACATGCCTTGTATTGGTCAGCTTCTCTGTCTCTGGAACAGAGTACCTACACAACTTAAAAATAAAGAGGTTGATTTGGGTCATGGTTTTAGAACGTTGAGTCCGTGGTCTGCTGGCTCCAAGGCAGGAGCATCATGGCAGAAAGGTTTGGTGGAGCAGAGCTGCTCACTCCATAGCAGTCAGGAAGGACAGTAGGTTATAGTGAGTACCAGAGATGAAAGGTTGAGGAACCAGACATACTCCCTAAGGTCATGTTCCCATGACCCATCCAGACACACTCAGAAGTATTCTTTACTAATCTGCTAGGTTCCTTAATCTAGTCAATTTGACAATCAGTTTTTAGGCCACATCCATCAATCATTTTTTTTCCTTAAAAAGTACTAAAATATGTTTCTCTCCTGCCTTCTCAGAGAGCAAATTGTAAGATTTATTCTAGAGTATTGTGTGTATGTGAGCTGAGATATCTAAGATTAAAAATAGTTGGCATCTACTAAATTCATACTGCATTCCTTGGACTGTTCTGGGTTAGTGACACTAGTTACATACATTATTTCATTTAGTTGTCATTATGAAAGTTACTATAATTAACTAAAGAGCCCTCAAGGAAGGAACACAGAGAAGACTCCCTGTACACTTAAGTCGATTTGGGGCAAGGAAAGTAAGTTAGAATACCTGAGTTTGATCTGGTGCTCCTATTTTGGTTCATGTCTAGATGTCCCCCCAAAGCCTCATGTGATCATTGGTTGGGCTTTTTCAGAGGTGTCTGGATCTAGAGTGTGTGACACTGCGATTGATTCATGGTGTAATACTAGGATCATGGTGCAATGCTAGGACTAAGCGTGTGAGTGCTACTTGTCCTAAGTAGCCTGGATAAGACAAAGCATAAAAAGAGCTGTGGTCATCCCTTTGTTGCTTTGCTACTTTCTGCCCATCATGAACTGTTTCTCCTTTGCAGTACCTGTCTGCCATGCCACCTGCATTGGAGCCAGCAGATTATGGACTGAAACCTCTACAAACTGTGAGTTAAATAAGCTTTCCTCCTTTAACTTTGGGCATTGGGTATTTTGTCTCAGCAACAAGAAAAGTAACTAAGACATCCCTCTACATTTTCTCCATGTGGCTTAAAAAGATATCTACTGTGGTGATTTAACTGGGTTATTGGGAAGACCAGTGTATTGGTCACTTTTTCCGTAGCTGGGACAAATCTGATACCTACAAAGTAAGGAAAGAGAGGTTTCTTTGGCTCATGGTTTAAGAGGATTCAGTCCATGGTTGAGTGGCTCCAAGGCAGATACAAGTGATGGAAGGGGATGGAGGAGGAAAGCTGTTCACCCTGTAGTAATCAGGAAAGGAAAAAGATGGGAGGAACCAGTGATAAGAATATAAGGTCACATCCCAGTAACCCATCTCTTCCCCTTAGCCCCCATCTGCTAACTGCTCATTCAGCCATGAGTCATGGATGGCTTAAGTCACTGATGAACATAGTTCCCTTGTGATCCAGTCACCTTCCAGAAGACCCACCTCTGAACATGTGAGACTTCTGGGATGGCGCATTTTAGATCTAAACTGTAACAACCCTGTAACAACCAGCTGTATCTGTGAAGTGCTATGAGACTATGAAGGGCACAGAGAGAAGGTACCACCAACCAAAAAAGCAAGTTTAAGTGAGAAGAAGTTGGAATTTCTTCTTTAGTTAGTATAGTACCTTTTATAACATTCTCATATTGGAAACAAAATTTTTACTAAAAAAAACATAAAATAAGCTTTGGGTAAATTCAAAGTGCTATTTTAAATGTATAACTTTTAGCATTTCAGCCAGTATTAGCTATTATTAACTATTCTGTCTTAGGGAATGGTTAAAATAAAGAAACTTAGTTATATAGTATTCTAAGAAACTTCACATTTCTGGAGTAAAGTTACTAAAAAATTTCAACCTGACACCAGAATAAATTTACACATACAATTTTGTCATTTCACTTGTGCTGACATTTTGAGATTGAGTTAAAAATTCAGGGCAGTTTTTTAAATTGTTCTATACACATCAAGAGAATATATTTTATATAAGTATAAAAAAGGAATATGTTTCCTTCTGGTAACTTAGAATGTTGTCCCAAAGTTTCCTGTTTCTTATACCTAAGAACATAATTCTCTGTTGTTTAAAAAAAACCCACCAGAACAATAAGATGACTTATAATTCCTTGTTTCACCAGACCTGCATGGTTTCATGGAGGGAGAGAAGAAGGGAGAGGGGAATAGGAGCCAAAGTGGAAGTGATACCCAAGGTGGTCTCTGCCTGATAAAGTGAAGGGAAATTGTCTTGTCTTGTTCATCTATTTACTAGAAAGCTTGTGTGATTTGCATTTTGGAATATTCAGTCTTTTTAAATTTACTTCCAAATAATTTGTTTCTACATTATGCTGCTTTCTTTGTAGAGAACAATACTTACACAAGTGTTCATGAAGTAAAATGAAGTAACACTGCACTCTACAAAGAGAATTTCAGAATAAAAAGCATTAAGGATGAATGGTGTGCATTACGGAGATCGCTGCCATATGCTTGATGCCACTTTTCTACCAAGCTCATTTATGAAATTCAGAGGCACTAATTTATCTAAGAAGTGGAGTGATAATGCTTTGAAGCCAAAGAAAATAACAGAAATGTAGTAAATACAAAAGCCACATTAATAATCATTCCTCTGACCCTGATTTCTGTCTTTTCTTTTACATTGTCTTTTAAGAATTAAATCCAAATGGCAGTTTTAATAGTATAATCATTATTCAATCTCAACAGAAGTTTGGGTGTCTCAATTCCCGGAGTAGGCAGTTCTTTTCTATTTCAAAGGAAAGAAATGTGGCCAATAGAAAGTGCTATAACCAAAGAATTTCTAAGATGCACTCATGGCATGCAAAATACATTTTAATGACATTTCCCATGCAAGATTAACTATTTAATCTCCTTTTAGTGGAAAGAGAGTGATAAAGATGTATTAACCAGGTCCTTAAGTATTAAAAAATGCCATTTTCCAAAACAATCTGGACCCTTGGTTCTTAAACAAGAGCCAAGATCTGCCTTACATGAACTGACTCAGTTAATACATTTTCTGCTATTTAAAGTAACATACTTTGTGTATTTTATTGGTGAATGAATCCAGTTGTTTTTTTGAGATTATGAAGATCTACACATTTATATTTGCAATTTAATTTCAGAAACTGAAAATGTTGTTATCAGTGTCATGTATATTTTTGCACAAAATATAATTGTTTTAAAAAGAAAATACTCATGGAGTAGATAAGACAAAAGAATCTAGAAATAGAGAAGCTGGCAGTGACCATAGCTGTTAATAGCAAACCCCTTCCCACTTGAGAAGAGGATGTCGTGGCACTTTGGGCCCCTGGAACTGGACAAGACCTCAAGAAAGGAAGGGTTGAATCGTTATAAAAACCCAGCTTCTGTTCTTATGGATGGTCTCTCGTGATTTGTGAGAAACTTTCACTTCGGTTCTCAGCATTATTTAATCTTGGCTACAGTCCAGTGATGAACATCTTGAGATATTCATGAGGATGAAAGCTGAATTCAGTGCAAAATAATTTAACCCTTTGTGGCCCTCTGTCTTTCAAATCCAGTATCGATGGGGACCTGGTTCTTTTCCACTGTCAGGTATGGAAATACACTGACTCACATTCTCTCCCTGTGGACCATTTTGCTTGTGTGAAGCATCATTAATGAGCCACGGTAAAATATGTGACCAGAGGTTATTGTTTATGATAAAACTGAGGTTGTATCTTCATAATAATAACCCATTAAAATTAATCACTCCGTAATGGGGACTGTTTAATGAGAGTTCCTTCTCGCCTACTTGGTTCAGGCCTGGATTGAGTTGACAGATTTGACTATGGATTTTGTCATAGAGAAATCTGCTTAATGCATTTATCTCAGTTTTGCCTTTCTCCCTTTTGGTTCCCCCAATTACCATCTCACAGACTCCATGTAGCTGGGGACGCTGTAAGGACACTAGGTGTGAGACTGGGCCTTTGTCCAGAGTTGACGGGGGGAAGACTCCAGCACAGACTCAGGAGGAGGTTAGTGATCAGCCACATGGGATTCTGTGGCTTTGATCAAATTATATAACTTTTTCGATAAATGGGACAGAATTATGTAAGAGTGAAGTGATACATGCAAATCATCTATTACAGTGTATAGCATATTTCAAGCACTCAGTCAGTGGTGCTTGGTGATTTCTGGAAAGAGGATTACTGTTGAAGAATGGTTAAAATTGTTGCAGTGTGGGTTTGCATGGAGTTTTTCAGATGAAAGGATTTGAATCCAAAGAATGTAGAGTTAGGGCCGGGGATGAAGGAGAACGAGATCATAAAATCACAGGTGTATTAGGCATTTACTGTGTTCTGGATGCTTTGGTAGAGCAAAGGAAGACATAAGAGGAAGTTGGAGAACATCAAACTTAACTTTCACCTGAGTACAATTCTCCCTGATCCCTTTGCACAACTTTCTACTTCCAAGATAATCTGAGTTGTACCTTTAGAGGCAATTTGCTCATTTATGACCTAGATTAAAAAGCCCATTTTGATAATTACAATGACTCACTGTATTTTCTTGAAAATGTGCTACTAAGGAAAACCCATGAGGTGTTTATTGTCTTTCCCTTTTGTCCTTATTCATCTTTCAGCATCCCGAGAGAGAGGCAGTGACCACGGAAGAGCTTCTATGTATTTCTCTCTTTGTGGAAGTGAACCCACAAAGGAAAGAATCCTTTTGTATAGCCAGGGCCTAACATTATCATTATGTAGTTGAAAAGTTCTTGAATGAATAAGATAAATGAATAAATGAATGAATAAATGAATCTCCAGACCAAACCTAGAGATTTTATGAGCAGAATCAAAAGCGTAATTGTTGAGGACCTTTTGTTGGAAACATCAGTGCTATTTTGCTAAGCTCTGAAATGCTTAAACTATTATGTAATAAAAATGATCCTTCTCAAAAATGGTGATGTTTTGGAAAAAAGTGAAGTGTGTATTCCTTGCTGGTGGTGTTATCAATTGATAAATCCTTTCAAAGCTATGGCTCTCTATAGGAAAACCACAGAGATTCATGTCCATTGCCTTAGAAATCTTCTCTTTTGCAAACACTTGAACACTCTAGAAGAAGCTAAACATAAACATTTTCATTATACTCTTTTTTTTTTTTGGTACTGGGTATCAAACTTGGTACACTGCGCTTGTGAGGCAGGCGACGACGGCACCACTGAGCTAAATCCTCGGCCCATATTACAATCAATTTTGACAAGAAAAAGTTAGAGATAAACTAAAAAGCCAGCAAAATAATGATTTTATAGATTATGGAATGTCAATACAGTTTAATATTACGATGCCATAAGAATAATAATTAAGTAGAAACATCAAGCTATGAGAAAATATAGGCGAAAATATTGAAATATAAATCATTATGTATAGCATTATTACATTATAAATATAATATATTTATAATTGATAGGGCTATACAAAAATAGTAGTTGCAATTTTTATTGCCAGAAAAGAATAAGTGATTTTTACATTTTAACAATTATTTATCATATATTAGATTTTAATCCACTTCTAAAATGATCCCATTTTAATACCATAGGTAATGTGGACACAATTATGTATTTTTCCTTTGATAATTCCCTGCTATTGAAGGCACTGGGACCCATCATTGGTTTCTCTTGACATCTCTTTAGTACTGGAATTTTGGAATATACAGATGACCACCAGATTAAATGCATATAATATTGACTTCAGGTTATACATCTTGAAGGTTGTTTTTAAAAATCCTGAATATATGAATGGAAAAGATACAATGCTTTTTCCCTAAGGTGGGGAGAAGTCAATGACTGGCTAATGTTCTTGTCCTCTTTTTCCAAGCTATAAAGGATGATGGCTCATCAAACGAATACCATCTTCCTTTGTCTCCTATAGATTAGTCAGAATGAGACTTTTTTTTTTTTGGTACTGGGGATCAAACTCGGGTCCTTGTGCTTGCACAGCAGGCAGCGAAGCCATTGAGCTAAATCCCCAGCCCTAACAATATCAGGTTTATCTCTGTCCCGAACCTCCAGCAACTGAATAATTCAAACCCTGTCTTTCTTCTTGGTACCGGGGGGATCAAACTCAGGACCTTGAACTTGCAAGGCAGGTGGTGGCACCACTGAGCTAAACCTCTGGCCCCAGCATTGTATCTTTTCCATTCATGTAAGGCGTTTTTGCTGGAAGTATGGAGTACATGCCTTATCCTTTGAGAAGGTTCTGTTCTACTTCTAGTCTCCTGATAGCTTTTACCATGAACAGCTGTAGAATTTAGTCCAATACTTTTTCTGCAACTACTGACAGGATCATATGGCTTTTTCCTTTTCCCTGTTAAAATGATGACTTCTGGGGGTGGCTCTTCCAATGCTGAGCCAACACTGCCATCCCTGTAACAAAACCACTTTCTACCTACTGCCAGACTTCTAATAGTTTTTTTTGTTAAACAAATTTTTATCTATGTTCATACTTTTTTCTTCTAGTATCTTTATCCAGTTTTAGTACTGGCACAATGTTGATTTCCTACAATGGGGGAGAAGTGTTCCTTCTTTTTTCTGCTTTAAATGTTTGATATAATTTATCAGTTAAAATGTATATGAGCCTGTTGTCATATAGGTAGGTTTTCAAGCTAGAAATATACTTTCTTTAATAGGTGCTATTCAAATTTTGTATTTCCTCTAGAGTCAGTTTCATTAATTTATCTTCCAAGGTACTTCATAGAAGTTGTCAAATTTATTTCAAAGAAAATTTTTGTAATATGCTTTCTATATCCTCTTAAATTCTGTAAAATCTGTGGTAATGTCCTCTAAATTTTGATATTGTAATTAAAACAACGTATAATTGGTATTGTGTAATAGGAAGAAAAGGTCTAAAGGAGCATGGTAAGTAGGAGAGGTAGGGGAAAGGAAAATAGGGAAAAGAAAAATATGAGAAAAGGAAAAAATGGAAACAAAGTCTTTGCAAATAGGGAAGGGTGGAGGGGGGTGAAGGGTGAGCAGGGAAAGGGGAAAAAATAAGAACCAAGATACTCATGTAAAGGTACAAGATCCCAATGATGAATGTAACCGTAGTTTATACCTAAAATGTACCAATAAACTTAATGGGAAAAACAAAACAAAAAATCCTGAATATCATTAATTTTCTTATGTACTTTGTTGTATGTGCTGAAAGTCAACTTACAGCCCAAGGCCAGTATGTACATGTGATATGTGTCCTTATTAATCTGGAGTCAGGACAGTGTACGAAAAAGGAACTCTTGGCTGAGGTACTGGACCTGCTGATTTTACAGAGAACCTTGGGAGAGAGGAGGAGGAAGTGGTGAGGACAGGGACACAATGAGAGTTAGTGGCTGAGCCAGGATTGACATTTATGGGTTCGGAGTAAGTTCAGAACTCAGCCATACCTGTCATCTGTTCCCATCACCCTGAAATGAGCCATCAGCTTCCTTCCAGCTGCTTAGCCCATGAAGGCTTTCCTCCATCTACAACATCACATACTGGATTCATACCCATGACCAAGGAAAATGAGTTTCCAGCCTAGACAGCAATTTCTACTCTGTGTCCAGTTACGCAGTCTTAGGAAACGCATGGCTCTTGGCAGTCTTGTCTGCATATTCTCATTGGTTCATCTCGAAAACCGGGAATTTTGTTCTTAATCTGAAGTACCATTGGCCAATTCCTTGTTATCTGAGGCCAGTTGATTCCAGGACCTCCCATAAATATCAAAATTTCTGGTCTCAAATCTCTGATTTAAAGTGCTGCAGTATAGGCATATAACCCATGCACACCCTCTCTTATACTTTAAACCATCTCCAGCTTACCTATAATACCCATTCCAATGTAAATATTATGTAAATAGCTGTTGTCCTGTATTGTTTAGGGAAAAATGACAAGGAAAACATGCCTGTACACATTCAGTAGAGAAACAGTTTTAAAAATTTGGATTGGAGGTTGGTTGAGTTCAGGGATCCGGAGGGCTGCGTGTGTTAATGTCTTCACCCAGGTACCAGCAGCCCTGTCTGTCATAACAGGCTTCCTGCAGCTCCCTCCCCACCATCTGAGGGCGGGAGCCCTGGTCACAGCAAATGGCTCCCACTAGGGTGGCTTCCAAAAACCAACAAAAGCAAATTAGTGTTCCTGATTTGCTTCAGAAACAAACAGCAAAGAAGCCTCTCCAAAAATGCTGTGAAAAACAAACAAGGGAGAAAGCAAATTGCTTCAAAGGAGAACCTACCACTACTTCTGAAGGGGGGTCTAGGAGAAGACTGTAGAGGTTCCTTAGTTGTGGAGACCTGGTTGCCCACCACCCCACGTGGGGGAATTAGGCAGCAGTGGGGTTAAATTCATTTGAGGGTCCTATGGATAGCCAGCCTTGAAAGAACATTTAAAAAATATAGTTCTTTGGTTTAGTGAATGTGGTAAAACGAACATAATGATTGTTTCCCTCTCCATTGCTGCGTAGTTTCCCAGCCAGATGGCATTGAAACACGTGTCCTCTTTTTCTGGTTGTACTTGACCTTCTGCCTTCCTCTGGGTCAATATGGTGAAAAGCCCTCCTAGTGCATTCCCCATTTATACTGTGGTGGGACAACTTAGGATTCTTACCATTGGAGTGGTAGGTAGGTCGTTAGAAAACTCTTCTGAGTCTTTTGAGAAACCCTTATTCTGCTGTCTTCCTGGAATACTCACCCCTAATCGTAGTAATTGTGAATGAACACCTCTTATGAGCAGGCACTAGTCTAGCCATCGTGGAAAGGCCAGAGCTGAGCAATGCTTTTCTTTTGTCCCCGAGGACTTCTCAGTGTGCAGTGGGGATGATTCAGCCAACCTGTCTGGCCGTGTTGTGCATCTGTCCTTCCTCTTTGCTCCATGCAGTTGGATCGTGGATGAATGTCAGTCTTCCTAGAGAGACAGGATGTAGACCAGGGGCGCACAGACACAGGTCCTTGCAGCAGGACCTCCAGAATATCTGTTGTGCTTTTAGAAACTACTTAACCTCATACCAGATCAGAGCATCATGTGGAGAGGACTAGGATGCCTACTTTAAAGATGCTGTCTGGGTAATTCTGATACTTCACTAGGTTTTGAAATCAACACTGCAGGAATCCACAGGGGACACTAGGGAGAGACCCTGGACACAGATACACTGAATGATCCTTGCAGGGAAACCATTAAGGATTCCTGGGTTGAAGTCCTGCCTCTGCCACCTAGAGCTGAGATTTGGGCATTTTAATATTTAACTAGTCTTTAGTTTCGACATTGTTTTCTTTAAGTGAGAAAAATCATATTACCTACTTCATAGGATTATGATAGAAATGAAATGAATGTACATATTTCAAGCATTTAGAACAGTGTCAGAGATATTGAAAGCACCCAGTAAATATTATCACAAATTATTAACATTCTTATAATAATGAAGACCTAGGTGAGAGACATGGGGTTCATTGTTTAACTTCCCAGAATAAATAAATCAAAATGCTCCTGATACTCAAGACTAAACACTAGGTGACTTTTGACTTGCGCTTCCCCAGGGGTTTGTAGGCTTGCTACAGTTCCCTTCCATAGAGTAGAGTTTTGTGCTTTTGTGCTCAGGAGATGGGTAATACCTTGCCATTATGCTCATGCTGTTCTATACACAGTGCTATACTTTCTGTTGCTTTCAGATTCTTCAGTTCAATGTCTTAGGCACAATAGAACTTATAAATCATAGAAGAAACATTAAACACCTTTTAAACATTTAACAGTCTTCAACTGTCCATTTTTCATCATGGCCTTAAGAGGGCCCAGAAGTGATATTAATGTTCAGTTATATTTGAGACAATCAATAACCTTTCTGCTTATAACTGGGCAGAAGTTGTTGTGGACTGTAGGAAGTACTGTGGCATCAGATTTGGAGGAGTGAGTTTTCACTCCAGGCATGCTTGGTGACTTTAGACATGTTGTGTCATAACTCTGGGCTTAGTGACTGCACTTACAAATAAATAAGTTTAGGTTGACTTCTAGGGGTAACTCCAGGGCACTGAGCCCCCAGTTTGAATCACTCTGCCTCTTGTCTAAATTTGAGTTGTACAGAAGCAAGAACTTCTGCTTAGAAGAAGGAGTATAGTTGGTCAATTTTTAGGGCACCGATGGGGCTACAGCTGTTTGGAGGTCTGCTTGCTATTTCTTGAGATGCCAGTCATCTTCTATAGTAGCTGGGCCCAAGACCCTCACATTGTTTCTAACAGGTAGAATTATCTAGTGTTTCCCTAATCATCAGCTGTATAGGACAGGGATGGCGAACCTTTTAGAGACGAGTGCCCAGACTGCAACCCAAAACCCACTTATTTATCACCAAGTGCCAACACTGCAATTAAATCTGAACACTGAGGTTTTGGTTTGGAAAAAAAACAACTCTACATTAACATCTTTTGACTTAAAAGAGAAACAAATAACATGTGTGCCATAGATTCACCACCACTGGTACAGAATATCTGCAACAAAATATTAATAAGTACATGAGAAAACTATTTCCATGATAAAAGAGATTGACACACACTATGTTAAATTCAAACTGGTTCTTTTTTGATTACTCAAAATATATAATATGTGAATCTACGCTGCATTGCCAGTAGGAAAATATAGTATGAAATGCTTCCAAAATATTTTGATTATAGAACCTGCACTTTCGAGAAATATTTCATGGGATTAGCATTCCATAGAGTAAAGTTCTTAATGCTAGAGAGTCTTTACCACATTTTGCTTTAAAACAGGTGTCAACCACATAATAAGCAAGTTTTCTATTTGAGTTTCAATGAGGAAACTACTTGTCTAAAGATGCATTCACTGAAAATAGCAATTTTAAAAACTATATATTTATCCACTACTACACTGTAACATTCTTCCAGTTCAGCAATCCCAGGAGCAATGCAAATTTTCTGGGTAATTCATTTAAGAGTTTATACAAATGTGTGATGTGAGAAAAAAACTCTGAAACCTAAATTGTTTCTTGATCCCTGTTGCTTTTCCCAGTCTGTGTGCTGATCCTCACAAATGCTCACATCCTAAGCTACAGGGCTTGACTTCGTGACACCCAGGTTCTCAAAGATTGTCCTCGCTGACCTGGTCCTCTTGTATAGGAAGAGAAAGATTGAAATTTCTATTCATGATTGATTCTTTGGGCCAAAGGAGCAATTGTGAAGGGTTCGTCAAGCCCTTAAAGGGAAAGACTGGCAGTTTTTGTTCCAGTGTGACTGTTAAGGTTTGTCCTGAATGAAAGACAACCTATTACATGTTCTTTGTTCATTTTAAAAAAATTTCAGAACATGTTTATTAGTATGTGTTTGCAGTACCTAATGATTGCGTTTATTCTGGCGAGTTGCTACCAATACATAATACATGTTCATTCTTTTTACTTCCCCTTCACTTCTCCTGCTTCCACATTTCTTCCACCTCCTGGTCCCCTTCCCATTGGCAAAAGATCTATTTTCCTCATTATTTCTATTTTGGGTTTCTCATATAAGAGAAGCCATATGATACTTAAGCTTATGTGGTTTTGTTTCACTTAACATTATGGTCCCAAGGTGCATCTGTCTTCCTACAAATGACTTAATGTATCCTTCTTTATGGCAGAATAGTGCTCCATTGTGTATAAATGGCACCTTTCTTCTTAAAAACACTCAGCAACAACAAATGGGTGGGAGTTGGAGGTAAAACAAAATGAGACAAGAAGTCTTCCCTTATGGTGTTTCTGGAAAAAAGTAGCTGTGTGCCCTGTGACCCATTTCAAACTGAGACATTTAACATGTAGTTAGCTTATAAATTTTACACCAGATTCTTAAAGGAAAAGAAGGCTCATGTATTTGACTGTGTCTAGACTTCAATGGAAACCTGAATGGGTTTCAAACAATTCATCTAAGCTGGGATTTCTTGTTTTGGTACATTTGCTCATTTCCATTTTGAGTTTGAATCCAGGAGAACACACGAAAGAGAACGGAGTTTCTGAAAGTTGGTCCAAGTAAGTGGAGGCTGTTACGTGGCCTCCTTTCCTGTGAAGATGCAAGCTGGGATCTTTTTTAGAATACACAATCTTGACCTTTTGGTGTTGCTTTGACCGAGTTAAGTATCCAGAGCTGGGTTCATCCGCTTTGTAAAGAGGCCTGTTTATTTGGCAGTGTGAATTTGGTGGGAAACATGATAGCACAGTTAAGCATTTCATCAACACTGTAATAATTAAAAATCATTTAAAAATAACATGTAAAATCGATCATTTAACAATAACATATAAAAAATAACATATATTGTGCATTTTTCTTTTAATAGAGTGAAGGAGAAAAACAGAAGTGACCATAATGCTAATGCATATATGATGCCTGGTATTTAAAAAATAATATGTATATAATCCAGAAATTTGAGTTGTGTCATAAATACAGAAGAAAACATAAATGTCTTGCCATGTCATCATGCTCAGAGGTAAACTGTTGGCCCTGTGTGTGCGTGTGTGTATGTATGTGTGTATAATGCCTAATGATGGTGATGATGGTAATACTAAATGCCGTCATTCATATACCACTCATTTCATATAATTCTAATCTATGAATTTGAAAATCATTCACATAAAATTTTCTTTATTTCTTTTTTTGGTACCGGGAATGAAACTCAGGACCTTCCACTTGCGAGGCAGGCAGTGGAACCACTGAGCTAAATCCCCAGCCCCACATACAATTTCCTTAAGAAAATCCTAACACAATACACCTGAACACCTGCCTGTATTCATATAACTATATATCTTGCATCTCTGTCTTGCTTATATTTATGGATTTACTTCATTCTCCTTAGCAGATAGATAGGGTTCTGACACAAAATTGATCATATACATTATTCAGTCAATGGGTACAATTTTTAACATTACCTTATGCACAAATAAGAGTATATTTTTCTGGCCTTGCTTTAATCTATTGACAAGACAAAACAGCATATTTCCAAGGATATTTTTTTGTATTGTAATATGTCTAAATTATTTAGGTGTATAAATCCAACTTGAAAACCTTCTGAAATGTATCTTGGCTAAGTATTCTTTAGCATAAACAATAATACAGTATCTGAAAGTCAGAATTGGCAGTTATTTTACTAAAGCCATTTTTATACATGATTTGGAATAGAAACTTTCTTTTTCTGATTTGACCCTGTGTCAGAGAGTAAAACCTTTGGCCAAATTTACTTATAATCACAATTTAGTATTATAGTCTAGAAGTCAGAGACGTGACTAATATATTAGTCACCCTTTTGTTGTTGGGCCACAATATCTGATTCGCACAACTTAAAGGAGGAAGAGTTTGATTTGCTTCATAGTTTCAAGGTATTCGATCCATGGTCCCCCAGCTTCAAGGCAGAAACATCATGGTGGAAGGGTGTGGCGAAGCAGATCTGCTTAGTTCATGGCCACCCGGAAGCAGAGCAGGGGAAGAGTGGATCCTACACAGTACCCACCACCATGCACCCGGAGTTTGCCTTTTTAAATCCCTCCCAAGCCAACCAAGCTGGCAACTAGCTTCCCTGTCACATCTAGGAATGAGAAAAAGGGAAACAGATGATTATTGAGTGGGTTTCCTCTGCCAAGGACTGGGTTAGATGTTAACACATACATTATTGTTAAAGGTTATTGTTATTGATTATTTAATAATTAAGTCCCCTGAAGTTATTTCCAGCCACCATGAGATAGATATTATAGATGCTCAAAATTTTTATTACTCTCCATGATATACTCTCGTTTGTAACAATTCTGTTCCTATGACTGATGATGAACGCTACTAGAAAGGGGATAATAGTAAGAAGACAATGATTTACTGATATTTTCTTTAATATGAGCCTTAAAGCTCACCGGGCCTCTGCATATCTGTAAAAGATGTGTGAAAATTAAGTTCTTCATTCAAACTTATTAATGTAGCAAATAATTATTTATGTATTTATTTAGGTACTGGAGCTTTAACCTAGGGCCTTCACACTGAGCTACATCCCTGTCCCTTTTAATTTTTTTTTATTTTGAGATAGATTCTTACTAAGTCACTGAATTGCCCAGGCAGGGCTGGAACTTGTGATCCTCCTGCCTCAGTCTCTGAGAGTGTCAGAATTACAGGCGTGTGCCACCATGCCCAGAACAACCTAGCACATTTTAATGTCGTCTTTGCAGATAATTTGGACACCAGGTATAAAGTTTCAAGAACTTTAAGACATATGCAAGGACAATTAAGAAATAAGCAAATTCTAATGTAATTTCAGTGAGAACTTCTGATATAATGGCAGTGCATTTCTTCACTAACTACTGCTGGATATTGTCCACTCTCTTACCACTGTGTTGTGTGTGCCTCTGATAAGCCTTTGGTAAATTTCCCTTCAGAAGATAAGAAGGAGGTTAATCAGTCAGACCTCTCTGCTTTCTGCACTGTTATGTTATTTCTGGTAGTGACATTCTCTCCTGAAATTTAAAGGAAGGATTATTATGAGCATGAAGTATTGAGAACAGGAAGAATTCAACAGATGATAACTATTGATGTGATGATCGCTATTAATACAGTTTCCCTATTGGCAATTCAAACATTTTTAGCTTACCTTAATAACAAAACTATCAATCATTTATGTTCCATAATTTTATTTCCTTTTAAGTCTATATCATCTCTGAAACACATAACACAGTAACACATTTCATATGTTTGCTTCCAAATATATAAAGTAACATTTCTTTTTACATGTCTTAACGACATGACACTTTAATCTTCTTTTTTCTGATGACTCTATAGTGACCATATGAATCTCATTCAGAGTTACATAGATGTCAAGGAGTAGAGAAAAGATCATGGCAGGAGAAGCCAGGAAGGTGTGGATTCGAATCTTTTTGGAGCCTCTGCTGTTAGGTAAAGAGCACTTGCTATGCTTGTAAAGATGAAGTGAAGTTAAATACAGAAAGCACATGACAAAGGGCATGGCAGATAGCGTCTAAAAAATTACTGTCCTTGAGAATTTCTGCAGGGATTGGATTGCAGAATGGAGACATTAGCCATAAATGGCTCTTTACATTTAACATGAAGTTAATATTGCATTGAAATTTCAGTTGCTCAGTTGGACCAGTCATATATTGGGAGCACAACCAGAGGCTCTTTCTGTCATTGCATGAAGTTCTGTGGGATAGCCCTGCTCTCAGACAAGAGGTTGGAAACGTGGCTTGTGTGACTTGAGAGCAGAACTCTAATGTTACTTTATAATTCTTTTTAACTTAAATTTAAATAGCTGCAAGTGGCTTCCTGTTACCACACTGGACAGTACACTTCTAGACTTTCACAAGTATTCCTCACCAGCCCTCCAGATTTTAATTTTGTGATTCTTATCTGAGGCCATTGATTCCAAGGTGATTCTGAGATGATTCTGTCCACTCTGAGTATTTATGATGTGTATTTCATTCACTTTCTCCCACTCCAACTGCACTTAAATCAGCCCATACCTGATGATCTCACATGCTTGGCTATCTTCAGTTTTTTAATTTGAAAACTCTTACATATCCCACTGGATATACCTAGCCTCAATTATTTTTAAATCGAGCTTCCAAATCAATTCAGGACTTTTTGTGGTATGCCTAACACTGCTCAGTGAGTGACAAGGTTTGGAGAAAGTGTGTAAGAAAATGACAGCCTGTGGCAGGAGGTCTTCACCACAGAGATGCAACACACTGGTGTGTTGAGAGTCATTTGTTGCTATTGATGAAGTGTCAGCTTTTACAGATGATTCCCCTTTTATTGTATGATACTAAAACAGTCTCAATTACTGGGGTAACAATGTCTGGTTCACTCATTTGCATCCTGGCACGCTCACTGGAGTGGGAAAGAAAGGTGGTGTGGATTAGGGGCTGGGCACACCGGTGGCTCTCAGATGGCTGACTTAGGAGATTGGGTCATTGATCAGAATGTCATCCATGTGTGTCACCACGGAGAAAACTCTGAAAAGCACCACAAGCAAGATGATGTCAAGTAAAACATTATCCTGATGCCGGGTCATGGACACTGATCATTTCTCCTCTCGCCGCCTGAATCTTATACAAAGAAAAAAAATAGATGACAATCATTTGGTAATTAGACTGTTGTAAGTGTAAGAAGTTTGCCTTAAATGAACGTGTTGTCAAGGTGGAATAGGGCCCGAGATTCATCTTGTTGACAGAGAGAAGGGAAAGCTAATGCATTGGAAGAGGCATTAGTGGGGATTAGGATGGAGTTGAGAAGCACAGCCTGAAAGGCTTCAGAAGCAAAGAGAGGTTTAAACATTTAATGGAAAAGGAGGAAAAGGTCACTCCAAGACATGTCTGAAGGTCAGGACGTCATATATTGCCAGTGGCATGCAGAATGATTATTTAACTCAGTTCTCCTAATGTGTTCAGGTTTTTGTTTGTCGAAGCCACTTGTGTTTAGAATAGACATAATGAGGGAATTTGGCATCTGTTCTTGTCTGGCTCCTTTACTTATGGGCAGAACAAAATTGTTATAGAAATGATTACATGTTAGAAATTCTCACTGGACTCTGTAATCTTTCAGCCCTGATACAAATAAATGGCCATCTACACGAAATTTCATCCCAAGGAAAATTATGATCACTTCTAATTCATCTTGTTACTCAGGTAAAGTGCATCAGATGTACACTTTCTGGTTTTGTCAGGATAAAGTCTGCTAAGTTCATTTTAGAAAATGGCAGGTGGGCACCAAGAGCCTATCAGACCTGGTGAGGCCGGAGGAAGAGGGAATTCGGGCTCATGCAGTGTCATTTGCCCATTTGGTTTGCTGTTTTTTTTCTGATGGTTACGTGGATTTAAAAGCCCATTAGAGAAGATCGCGTCCTGCCTGTAAGCAGTACAGGCACATGATCTGATGATTGTGCTGTAAACAGGCTGGGCCTTCATTTTTAGACGGGAATTTATTTGGAGGCTAATTATAAATTGAAATGATATTCCTTTTGATGGACAATTGAATTGCATTTAAATTCGAATTAACATCTGCTGTTTATACTTTATATCATGCAATCTACCTGAATCTAGCTGAATCTAAGCTATTAAAGAATTAAAGATCTGTGAGGCTGGAGAATCTTTGTTCTCTGAAGAGTTTAAGGGAAAAAAGAGCATTCTTTAAACTGGTCTTATTGGAAGCAGTTTATAGTTGCCCTTGAACATCTTTTATTTTGTCCACAGATGTATTAAAGTTGTGCAAATTAGCCCAAACACACTTTGCTGCAAAGGGGGCTGCTAAAATGTTGAACATTTTTCAAATTACAAAAGTGTTTTGAATGACTAAATCACACATATGCTATTCCTGTATTTTTGTTCTGATATTGTCCTCTATTGAATTCACTCATATATATTCATAAGAGAATTTAAATTTGCGATATTCATTCTTTTCATATAGGAATTCATTTTTAGCTATCCTTGATATGTATGAACCACATATTCTGAAGCAGTAATATTTATCTATAGGGGAAAAATTATATATATATATATATATATATATGTATATATGAGATTAGTTTCTAAAGACTTCAAACCTGGTAGGAAATAATTAGCTGTGGTCCATAGTTTTGGGTATTTTGCTGTCCTCAAAACAAATTGCATTCACCTCCAGAATACTTGTGATGTTGTAGAAGGCATGGGAGCCCGGTATGCACATGTCATCCAGTGCCTGAAGGATTGTCCTTTTGTCACCTGACAAGCATCAGAAGTGCAGGGAGAGGGGTGGAGAGTCGCTGCCCCAAGGTGTCTACATAGTGTGGCTGAAGACATAGTAAGCCACTGACAGGTGTTATTTTTTAAATCACTGAATCATAACACTGGCATTTCTCCCCAAAGTATGTAGGCTAAATATGTAAAATGACAGGGCATTCTCACAACAGGATACTGGGTCTAAAAGTAGTCCTCGTACCTAATTTACAACCCTGATAAGGTGACTGACACTATTGAAAGGTCGCTTCTCAGATGTATTAGTACAAACATATACCGTATTATTTGAGAAGATTTTAATGTTAAATCAGCCTAAAATTAGATCTACTAAAATAAAGTAGATCTACTAAAGATCTACTAAAATAAAACATCAAGATCTTGGAATTGTGTAAGCATTTATTTACCAGTCATTAATTTGACAGAGTATGTTTTTCATATCCCAAATTATACAGTCCAGTGAATCATTAACAACACTTAACTGAGATAAGTAACTGCGAACTTTCACCAAGGGTCTCCAGAGGGATGTGGAGTTCAGACATTCAGGATTCCAAAGCCCTCAAATCCTCCCTCTTAGCAGCTCATCTTTTCCTTCACTCTGAAGAGCCATCTTCACCTCCCTAACAATCCATCTCTCCAGAATTCTTCCTGCTTAGCAAAGATCAATAAATGACTTAAACTCTACCTTTAAATTTTTCCTCTATTGATGCCCAGAATTGCCCATAAAAGTTAAAATGAAGAGATGGAGAGAGGCTGAAATGCCGGAGGCTGGCGTGTTGGCACAGGGATGGGGGACCACCGTGCACACCAGTCAGAGTGATTGTGCAATTGGCAGTGACCTCCTTAGTCACTCTCCTCCCAACATCACAGGCTTGATGGCTAGCCCATAACTGGAGCTGTCTTCCAAAGAAAATGCAAATTTACAAAACAATTTTTTTTAATGTGGACGCAAACATGTAGTCCTACGGGTAGTATATTTAAAAATCAGACTGCCAATTTATTATTTCATAAAATGAAGTGCTCTGTGTGCCAGAATATTCCTAATAGCATAACCAAAGATAGTCTTTTTAAGCCAATTTAAGAGGAAGCCATCTTAGAATCAGAAGTTTGCTTTAAAAACATAAAATTGGAGTGAAATAAGTGGCTGCTTGGTAAAAAGTATTTCTTAAAAAATAAGCAATACACAAAAATTAAATAGCCAATTCCTTAACTTTTGAAGAGTATCTACAAAGCAAATCACTCTACCCAAAAGATAAATATCTTGGAAATAAAAACAATCCACAGAGAAACAAGTTCAAATGAACCTGACAAACATCACACATAGTTAAAGAAATGAAGCTGGGTGTGGTGGCTGGAACCTAACATCCCAGCACTTTTGGACAATGAGATAGGGGATCACAGGTTTGAGCCCAATCTGGGCCTAGGGAGTAGCTCAATAGACCCTGTTTTCAGTGCACAGTAACACACACACACATACACACACAAACATACAATTTTTTGTCCCATAAATTTGGCAAAATTAAAAAATTTGATACTACTCAGTGCTGGTGAGGATACCGGGAAGGAAGCAGCTGTGGTCTGAATGTCTTCATTCATATCCCACCCCACAGTCACATGCTCACTTTCCAAGGTGAGGAAGCTTCAGGAAATGGTGACTTTGGAAAGCGATTAGGTCAGGAGGGGGTAGGCCCTCATGCAGGAGAGCAGTGCTGATAAAAGAGACCCAGAGAAACTCCTTGGCTCTTCCTCTGTGTGAGAACAAAGCCCACACACTTGGCCCAAGAAGAAACTTGAGCCTGCGTCTTCTAGTTCCACAGCTTGGTCAACACTACAGCAGCCGGAAGAGGTCGAGATGAAGCCATCTCAGACAATGCAAGTGGAGTTGCAAAGGCTTCTGAAAGGAGATTTGCTATCATTAGTCAAAAATGCTAATTTTAATTTAATTAATCCACAGCACCCTTGACTCAGCAGTGCTCTCAGGATTTACTCTAAAAATACAGATATCCTTTTTGTAGTTTACCTTTCATTTTCCATTTGAAAAATTTTTATATTTGCCTAGATTTCATTTGTATTAAATATACTTAAATAGATGCACACACACATATATGCAATGTGTATATGTATATACATAACACCTAAACTTTTGTAAATTGTTCTTTAGGTAAATAAAGGAGTCTTCTCCGCTTATCATTTGAAGTCTTTTAGCTGGAATTATAATAGTTGATCCTTTCTTGACTGGTCACTGACTTAATCTAATACAAAATCCTGTTCTGCTTCCGTCATTTGCCTGTTTCATGACATTAACCAGTTAGTTAACTTATCTTCTAGGTTGTTATTGTTTTTTGTTTTTATTGGTGAAATAAGTGAATGTCTATGACAGAGATGCTGTAAGGATTAAGTAATAACGTAGCTAATGTACACACTTGTGCCTGGAACCTAAAGGTTACACCAGAAAGGTTATTTTTCATTTATCCAGTGCTTTTCTGCCCGCCTCCCTCAGTGCCTGCTTCCCTTTTTCATTACCTCTTTCTGTTCTACCACATGAGATTCTGCTCCTGGAACCCCAGAGTTAAAAGTACTTTAGCTAACCATATTATGGGACAGACATACTCTTCAGCTATGGCTGGAGGACCTAAGCACCATCTGTAACATTGTTTCCAATAAGTGACTCACAAATTAAGTTTTGGAACATAATCAGTTGAAAATTGGAGGGTGCCTGGACTGTGACTAACAAGCATCAAGCAAAGATTCATTCTTTTTCCCTTTTGCTTATTATCCAGGACTCAGTCATGCTTTTCTCTGCCTTCAGAGAGTGTGATGTAGCTCTCGAAAAAAATAAATCCTTTCAGTTTAAACACTGAGCGCCAAAGCACAATACTCATGCAGAGTATGATTTACTTTCAATGTGGGGAACTGGAGATGTAAATTTATCCTTCCTTGCTGTATGCTGGACAGTGTGCCCACTGTCTGCTATGCTTGTCTGTTTTAATCTTCCAATATCACTCTCTACATCTCCTAAATAAGAAATAGGCTCAGCCGTGTTAAGAAACACAGGCAAGGTCAAGTTCCAGTCATGGCAGAATCCAAGTTCAAATCCAGGTCCAGGTGCTGGCAAAGTTCATATTTCTTATGTTGATTGCTAACCAATGGAATTTTATCTCTCCAGTGATTTTTATGCCTCATTTTCAAACCTGTTCTTTATATTTGTCTGTCAGTGTTGACATCACAACGTGTAACCCATATATAGTTCCCCCTACAGCTTTAAACTTTCTGTTTACAGAAGTGCTGTGAAGCTCTTTTGAGTTCAGTGGAGTAATTTTTCAATGACTGTCTTGTATGAGAATATTTGCTGGCAGGAGCCATTGTTGCCTGGATGGAAGCCTTTGCTTATTAAAGGAGTTGATTTTGCACCAGGGGGCTGTTTCCGAGCTCCTGCTTTTCACAGCTGAGAGGTGGACCATCCCCTAAGACTCCTGGCTCTTTTCGGAGCCACATCCGGTAGGATTACATCAACATGGTACAGCTGGTCTGGTCATGAGTACTGATTTGCTGGTGTGGCTGCATAGGTTTTGGACACATGTGATGGGATCCTGAGGAATGTGTTTTTCATTGCCCTTTCTCTTTATAGACACCCATTTCCACCCTGGTGTATTCTGCTGTGCCTGGTCAGTTACTAGTTCCTTCAGCATTAGATCTACACACAAACATGAAGTATTCAGAGTTGATTGATTATTTATTGTTTCTAGGGGTTGAATTCAGAGTCTTTGCACAGAGCTACAACCCCAGCCCGTTTTTTTAATCTTTTTCTTTTGGGACAAGATTGTGCCAAGTTGCTCAGATTGGCCTCATGTTGTGATCCTCCTGCCTCAGCCTCCTAGAATGCTGGGATTATAAGTGTGTACCATGACACCTGGCTCACAGTTTGCTTTTTGGTGTAACATCCAATCTCCACTTCTTGTCAGTATCTCCCATTTATGTTTCATGCATAAGAAACCTGATGCTGTTATGTTTGAGACACTTGAGCTAGATAGAATTATATTCTGTACTTTACTGTATCAGTTAGCTATTGCTGCATAACAAATCTCCTTGGAAAGTAATGGCTGAAAATAATCTCCATTTATTTACTTCAAGATCATGTGGGTCAGGGATAGAAGATCTGGTTGGCCAGATACTTTTGCAAGTCTTGGCTGGACTTTTTGATAAACCTGTGGTCAACTTCAGATCATTTCTAGACTGGCTTCCTGTAGCTTGGCTGGGATTTCACATGTGTAGGGTTTTTCAGGGACAAATGGTTTGGCTCAGTGCTGGTTCACACAGTGTCTCATGTTCCAGCAGGCTGGCTCAGGCTGGCTTTGTATTCTGAGAGTTGGCAGAACAGGCAAGGGCTCTTACAGCTGGACTCAGAACTGTCACATCATTATCTCTGCTGTGTTCTGCTGGGCCATAGAAAGTTACAAGGGCCCTATATATGGGTGATGGAGAAAGGAACTCTACCCCTTAAAAGAGGAGCTCTGAAGCCATGTTGCAGAGTACATGACACAGGACTAAGTCGACAACCGGGGTCCTTTCTGTAAGAAGTCCACCAAAGCCTCCTTGTTTATTGCTTCTCTTTCTCTTCTGAATTAACTTTTGGCTCCAGGGTAATCAGTGTTGAGGTACTGTCACAGTGAGCTTGATAACTCCAAGGACAGATGAACCCTGGTCTACTTGTGAGGTCTAAGAGAAAAATCATGAAAGGATTTGTGAAGAGAGAGGTTACTAGAAGCTGAGGTCTTGGGGGAAAGCTGTAGAATTCTGTGGGCCACCCAAGGCTCAGGGCGACCACTTGGTACTGGAACTGCTTTTCAGAGAAGGAGTTTGGAGATCCTGGGCTAGGCATGGGGGGTAGATGGGCCCCCGGACTGCTGAAGTGCAGGACACTTTCTGCCAGGTCCTCATAAACACAGGACAGGTAACTGAGGCTGCAGAAACATTTTCCTCCTCCATGCTTATCTCAGCTCTCACTGCTGCCAAATAATTGTAGCTGCTACAGAAACCGGATCATCCTGGTCTGCCACAGGTGTTTGCTAACTGATGTGCAGTCTGGGCTAGACAGCTAAATAATTCGATACAGGTAATATACACGCATCTCCAGAAATCCTAAAGCAGCCCTTGCCAGCTTTCTTCTATGGATGATTAATCCTCTGTTTTGTTCCTTGAGAAATTGACTCTGGGATGAGATCAGTTTGATGCACAGTTATTAAGTTAATAATTATTACTTGCGTCCACTTTTCAACTGAACGTTAACACATTGGAATACACCTGGGAAAATCTGCCCTAAAGAAAAACAGCTCCTACGTGGGCAACTTCTTCTCCTGTCCCCTCCCACCCCAACCTTAAAATGACTTTCCATCCTTCTGGCCTGCTCCAGGTCCCAGGGCTCTAGAAGCACATCCAAGCCTTCTTGATGTGGTCTCCTCCTCCCAAGTGCATCTGCATCCCTGGATCACTTGAGTGACCCTGCTGGCTCTGCCTTAGGCACTTCATGTTCCTGGGGTTCTCATTCTGGGGGCCAAAACCTCCAATGACATCTAACAGTGTAAAACAGACAGCTGGTAACCTTAACCAGGAAAACTTACACAGGAAAGAAATTGCCCTCTTATTTCCACTGACCTCTAAAAGAAAGTTAGTGTTTCCTTCCATTATAAACACAGGCAGAAGGCAAAGCAGTACCCCTGGTTTGCTAGGTATCAGTACCTCCGATATCATAGATATTTTCATACGATATTACAGTCATTAGATATTTTGAAAGACTTCATCATTATGCTTTGGAACACTGTTAGTTATGAGGCTTGATGCTAGATCATACTGTTTAAATTTGAGTAAATAAGCACATTTATTATTACACTGAAGTTTTATTTCTAAACATATCTTGTCAGGTGAATTTCAGTTTAATTGGAATCTTTTTTTTTTTTTTGGTACCGGGGATCAAACTCAGGCCCTTAGGCTTTTGACGCAGTCGAGGTGCCACTGAGCTAAATCCCTGGTCTTAATTGGAATCTTTTTGTTATCATTTTCTTTAAAATTTTCTGTATTTTCTAAGTGGGTTCATTGGCTTCGCCAGACTCTCGGGTTTCATCACTCTATCACATGCAGGCGCACGCACACACACACACACACACACACACACACACACACACACACACCCGGCAGAACTTCTGAACTGAGTGGCTCATATTTCCTGCATGGCCACGACTGATAGAAGACAAATTTCCCACCTTATTGGCTAGGAAATCATTTTTCATGCTCATGGATTAGTGCCTGGTGGAACGGGGCTTTCAGGAAATGCACTCAGGCGTTGCCATCCTAGGGAAAGGCCCGTGGTGGGTGATCTCCAGACACAGAGTGGTCGCTCATGGAGCCGGTGGAGCCAAACGGTACTGCAGCTCTCCCGTCCCCAGGTGCCATGTATCCTTCCCCTACTTTTCTCCTTCCCAGCTTCCACGTATTTTCCTGGTTCCCTGCTCTTACCACTCAGCATCTCTCCCCTCTGTTCCTGGTTTAAACCTTCTCCCCAAGTCCTGAACCCCAGCTCCATAGCCCTCTGTTTCATCCCCGTGGTGAGGATGCAGTAATAGGGCACAGTATCTGCCACCACCGAATGTGCAGCAAATAGAACAGTGATTCATAGCTCCAAGAAAGTTCAGTTCATCTTCCACCCGGGACCAGCCTCTCAGCTCTGTTACCTTTGCCACTGCAAATACATGACGTAGTCCTGTCGGGGAGTCACAAGGGTCTCACAGAGCTTTTCTTATTTATCTCCAGTTTCCCACTAATTAACCGCAAAGAACCAGAGGTGACCACTGCTGTGATATTGCAAATGCAAACTCTCCTCCATTAACTGTGCTCTTGGAGAGCAGTATTTTCCTTCTGTTTACTTTGGTATTCTCGGGTCCTAATACCAGGAGCTCAATTATGCATATTGGGTGAATAAATGAGATGCAAATTTAAACTAGGGCAAGGAGGGTTTGCTTTGTCAACAGATTTACTGACTGAAAAACCATACTGAAGGAACTTTATGGACAGCGTTCATATTTTATTCATCGTTGGATCCAAGAAGGGCCATGTGGGTTCTGTTGGCTGCTTACTGACAGAGCCGTGACCCCGGATTTCATCTGGTATCCCTGAAGGGCAGACCCCGATCTAACACATTTACCCTTCAGAAAGATAAGCCCCCTATGCTGACCATGCCCCCTGAATATTTTGTTGTTCTGCAGTTATTTACAAAGATTGTGGGATTGTGGCTATCTTCCTTGATTTTTGTTTGGTCCGGGCAATGCTAAAACCTAGTGATCTTAAGACTAAGCTTCCAGGACCAGGGATTTAGCTCAGTAGTTCCGCTGCCTGCCTCACAAGTGCAAGGACCTGAGTTCGATCCCTGGTACCAAAAAAAAAAAAGAAAAAGAAAAGAAAAGAAAAAAAGACTAAGCTTCCAGATGATGATTCTTTGATACTTACTTTAAGAAATACAGGGAAAAAATCCCATTTTCACTTATCTTTTTGTGTGTGTGTGTGTACTGGGGATCTAACTCAGGACCTTGTGCTTTTGCGGTAGGTGCTGGAACCACTAAGCTAAATCCTTGGCCTTTCACTTATCCTTTTAGTTACTTCCGTGGAATGTATACTAATATATGTAATACTACATTATATATAAATATTCCGGAGTCTTAAATATATTTTCCCTAGTGATTAACCATCTTTCCCCATTTTCCCCAAACCCTTTTAATCTTATTTGAAATATGAAAGAGTCTGTTTTTGTAATTATATTAAAGTATGAGAAATCATACATAATGTTTTAATTTATAAATTATTCTTATCTTTTAAAACATTAATTTTCCCACCACAGTCACCGTTAGAGGAGCATTTTCTACTTTTCGTCACTCTGTTGTAAGCCCATAACTTCTGTCTTCCCATGAGGGTTAGAGTCTCTTTTTCCCTAGAGCTTTTTAAGGCCTCTCTGAAGTTTGAGTTCTCTCCAAGTTTTCTCCCTTTGATTTTCATTTTTTGTCACCTGTGGCAGTGCTTTTTAAGAATTTCGATACTGCAGTCGGGATTTCCAGCTCCGCCTCACATGGCCGGTTTTCCAGCATCATACTCATGTGCTGTCATCCTTGGCAGGTGGCTCCAAATTCACCCTTCGGCTTTGAAGGCAAGGCTTAAGGATGAGCTCTCTGTGTCCGCACTTGAATGGTTGATAAACAAAGTAGATCATTCGCCTGATAAGTAAAACTGTAGATAGCACAGGAGCAGATATTGTCCCACAAAATGTAATTTTTGGGGTTTACAGCTGGTGTGTGTGTTTATTTGACTTACTCTTTGCACATCTCCAGCTTTGTTTCTGTACCCTGCTCCCATTTCACCAGTGCATGTTTCTACCTCCTGTGGTCAGCGTTGGCGTGGGGATTCCTTTGGGCCCTTCCATGTACCTGCTGCTGTTCTGCACCTGAAAAGCGGGACAGCTGACAGAACTGTGAATTTAAAAGGAATTAACTGGATCTGAGTGCTGCCTACTGGTGGAGCGCTCCAGTTTGGGTCTCTGACCTCTCTGACATCTATTACTCTGATACCCTCTTGGTGGATTTCTGGCTTTTGTGTATGTTTTAGAGGAGAAGATGGTGAAATCTGCATAGACAATTGCTTTCCTTTTATAGGTCTGCCATAACAAAGTGCTGTACACTAAATGGCTTAAACAAAAGAAATTGATTGTCTCACAGGTCTGGGGCCCAAAAGCTGAGCGCAAGTTGTTGGCAGGGCTCGCTCCTTCTGTGGCTGTGCACACAAAAAATTACTGCATGCACTTTTCTAGTTTCTGGTAGTTTGTTAGAAATTTTCAGCATTCCTCAATTTGTAGGGATGTCAGGTCCCGCTCCACCTTTGACTTTGAGGGCATTCTCACTGTGTGAGCCCCTAGGTCCACTTTTCCTCCTCTGAGGACTTGGTCACAGTGGACTAGGGATCTTAGATCACCTATAAAGACCCCACTTTGGAACAAGGTCAAGCTTTCAGGTACTGGGGACCAGGACATGTGTATTGGAGACACAAATCAACCTGTATGGCGTCAGAGACGATCAAGGGCTGCAGATGCCCTAAAGGTGAACAAGATGAGTAGGGCCTGAGTAGCCACAGACTTTGCCTTGAAGTCTTCTTTTCTCCAAGACCTCGAGCCCTTTCTCCGTGTCATTCTATATCTTTGCTTTGGTTCACATCACCTATTGTGGCTGCTCCTTTTCTGGCTTGATTTTGCTTCTTGTTCTTCATGGCTCAATCATGCTTTCCATTGTAAATTTTCAGATTGATGAATTCATTGATTTGATATATATCTGGTTCTACAACTTCTCTTCCAAGCCTCCTTCTGCTCGCTAAGGGGAATTGCAACTGCGACTACAAAACTCAGAGGGCTCAGGAGCTCACCGAGGTGGAAGCATCCATCCTTGATCAATGACCTTGCCCAAGGATCTTGGACAAAATACCATATCATGACCACGATAGTCCTGAGTCATAAACTTATTAAAATATCTGCACACATAATAATCAGGTTAGAAAAGCTTTGACTTTTGTTGCCTAAATGGTTAAATGCTCAGTTGCTTTAATGTGATGACAGTGCAAATTAACTCCTTAAGGTATTAGAGGGCTGTTTCCGAATTCTCTGTCTTATGTTCTTCCCTTCCTCTCAATCTTCCAGGTGTAATTAAAAACTACAATGAATATTTAAATTTAACAAAAATGTTACAGTAAAAGAGACATTACCTCCCCCCTTCAAAATCTCCTATAGTTTCCAGCATACTCATCCAGTCCTTCTTGTCTCTTTCTGAAGCAGTTCCGGAAGTCCTCTTTCATAAATATCTAGTTCCACTTTCATGGCTGCCTCAATGTCCTGAATCAATTCAAAACATTTGCTGTCATGGTCATTTGGATTTTGAGGATGAGCCAGAAGTCACGCAGTGCCAGATCCGGTGCGTAAGGTGGATGAGGACACACTGTGATGTTTTTATGAGCCTGCCTTTGTTTTGTTGGATGGCACTTGGCAGCAGCATTTACTATATTTTTATTTCACCTTTTGAAGACACTCAAGGAAATAGACTTCCAGAGCTACTTCAGAAAGCGGCAAAGCCCCAGCCCTTGATCCCAACACCGGGAAGATTGAGGCAGGAGGATTGCCATGAGTTCAAGGCCAGCCTGTACTACACAGTGAGACCTTGTCTTCAAAAACCAAACAAAAAAAGTAGCAAATGAGGGAGGATGAGGGGGGGATGTTTTGATGGTGATAAATGGCTGTGTGTCTTTAAGTGTAAGATATTTTAAATTACCCTTTTTTTTTGGTACCAGGGATCGAACTCCAGACCTTGCACTTGCGAAGCAGGTGGTGGGCTATTGTAAAAAATTTAAACATTCACCAGTCACTCTTTGTACTTCTTTGTCTTCTTCTCCCTTCTCTCCTTATTTCTGTGTTCAGGACTTTCTGTCTCTCTTTCTCTGCACACACACACACACCTTCCTTTAAGAATGCAGCTGAAACAGTTGATAGGTAAAGGGCAGACGCCTGCACTCAGGATGCAATTTCAGGACTGGAGTGAGGCTCACCTACCTCAAACAATCCCACCTCCTTCACTTGGATGTGCTTGGCCCCTTCTTATCTGCTACAGTGTGAAATGCCACCTAGCACTGTGGGCACAAGTACCCCTGTGGCAAGAACCCTGGGCAAGCCTTTACACTTGGGCTGCGGGCCTTCTACACTGAAGAGCAAACAGTGCATGCTGAAATAGAGTCACTGAGATTGACCTTAAAAATTAATTAAATCTTGGGCTGGGAATTTAGCTCAGTGGTTTCGCCACCTGCTGTGCAAGCGCAAGGACCGGAGTTCGGTCCCCAGTACCAAAAAAAAAAAAAAAAAAAATTAATTAAATCCACGTTATTTTTTAAAAAAAGAAAACTTTTGCTATCTCAGTGATGTCCCATACGAATGTTTGAAACACACAGGCAGCTGGGAACCTGGCCTAGAAACTGCGGTTTACTGGAAAGAATGCTGGTTCCTTATGAAGACACTCTGGACCCGAGCCAGTTTCCCTCCTCTCTCTTGACTCAGGATCATCCATGAGGACAGTAAACTGTTATCGCAGATGGTCATGCAGATCAAACAAGATGATGCACGATAGCATTTAGCTCTGTCCTAGCACCAGCAGGCCTTAGTAAATGTTTGTTTTCTTTCTATTGTGTGTCCTTTACTCTGAATCAGTTCCAAGTTGAAGTCATGATAGAACAAAAAAGCTTGAAGCCCATGATTGTCTGTTTGTTACTCGGATATAGCCCCCTCCTTTCTTTGTTTGTGGCTTGCATACGTGCACGTTCATCAGATGGATTCCTTCTCACCCTGGAAGATGGAGACCTGGGCAGTGAAGTGCACATAGGTGGCGTTTCCTTGGGGGGACATAGGGAAGGGTGTAAAGCTAAGATAAGAAGACTGGCCACAACAAATCATTTGATCTCAGCCAAAAGGCCGAGAAACAATGGCTACAACAAATCTTGCCAATCTGACTCCATGGGCCAGCGCCCACCTGGGTCCCCAGATGGGGAAAAGGAGCCAAGTGCTTGGTTCATAATTCCACCCAGTGAGGGGTACATATAGTGACTCTCTTTGTATCCATCATGGCTCCTAGGACACTGCCCTGCTTGTTGCAGGTTCTCAGCAGGTGTTTGGTGAATGGGTGATTTCTTCAGGGCCCTGAGAGATCACGTATCCCAAACTGTTGCTTTGCAGCTGGGGATTTGAAGTCAGAAGCTGTCTCATTCGAGAGTGGACTCCAGAGACTTCAGCCCAGGTTGAAGACTCCAAGCTCAGGCTCTGCCTATGGCAGGATTCAGAACCTGCATTTCCAAGTGGGATCAGAGAAAAACTTGACTCCATCCAGTTGCTGCCTTTCTCTCTCTCCATAGGCAAAAATCCCAGGTATCTTTTTCTTGGCACTGGAGCCAAAGATCTATTTATTTTCTAATTAAAAACACCTCAAGATCAGAAGCTGTTTCTTTGTCTTAAAAGCTCAGTATCTAGGTACCTTGTAGTATGCTGTGCTTTTGGGTCTTCCCTTGTCGTGCTCATGATGTGGGAAGAAAACTGGGGCTGCCGTTTGCTGTCAGGGATATTAATGAAATGTCAACAAGGATCAGTGATTGGGTTCCCTGGAGCCCTGTGCTACACAGCTTGTGCTTGGTGTGTGGGACCTGGCCTGGGACACCCACTGTCCCTCCAAGCCCCTTTGCCTGCTGTCCATGGTCCTGACCTTACACTTCATGTACGTGCTGGTGGTCACTTCTGTGGGCCCTTGGTAATGACGTTCTCCTCCAGCTTCAGGGGCACCGAAGTCATATTCCCATGCTCCCCTTCCTCCACTGCGACCTTCCACTGGTCTCCCTGTGCTGCGTCCTTGAAACCTTTGCAGCTTGGCCATCCTTCCATTCTTCTAGTGTTGCCTGGGGGACAGAATGTGCTCTGGGCTTTTTTTCCTTATGAAACACATTAAACACTCAGTGAATGAATGTTAGTCAAAATGCCCTCGGATTAGGGTTGTCAGATAAAATGTAGGTGTCCAGTTAAAGTAAAATTTCACATAAGCAATGAAAAACATTTTAGTGTAAGTCTGACCCAAATAGTGCAAAAAACATTCTTATATTTTGAAAATCATTGTTTAATATCTGAAATTCAAATATAACTGAATGTTCTGTATTTTTATTTGCCAAAGCTGGCAACCCTAAATAGAATTTTTTAAAAAAATTTCAGGCTTCTCTAAAAAGAAATTCTCCTTTGGAGTAAAGACTAGGGATTAAACAATTTGCTAAAGTTTTTATTTTTTTTAACCCTTAGAGCACAGGTCTACCGGAATTTTTTCTGCTCTGGTTCTTGCCTGTGTAATTCTCACACATTAATATGATTTGTTGCAACACACTTTTTTTTTCCTACAAGAAAAATCTAATATATGCAGAGTTATGTCTCATGGATACACATACTTTTTACTAATCCTAGATTTCCATGGTTACCTACAAGAACAATTTGCATGTAAAACTGAAACAAAAAAGCACCATCAACAATTGACATATACATGTACAAATGTCTATCACTCTGTGAGGATGAAACATTGCCCACCTGGCCCTGCTCTGTCTCAGCTCCGGTTCTGGCACAGCAGGAGGTGTGTGTACTCCATCTCCTCCATTCTCCTCCCTCTTTGTCATCTTATCCATCTCAGTGGCATGTCACCAAGATTTCTTCCTCTGCACCTTGCTTTCTAAGTCAGTGGTTATCAGTGTGCAATTGGAACCAAATGAGCAACTGTGGATCACACCCAGGAACTTGTTAGAAATGCACCTTCTTGGGCCTCTTGAAGTTCTATTGCCTAAGAAACTCTGGGAATGGAGCCAACAAACCCTCCAGGTGTTTGTGATGTGCTCCTCAAGAACTACTAGGAAAACCAACGGTTTTCCATGTTTCTGCATATAAAACAGAGGAGGTGGAGGGAGGAGAGAAAGGAGATGTAGAAAGAATTAAGATTGTTATGTACACATACCAGCTCCCTGTGATGAATGTAATGATTATGTGCTGCAAACATGGACTAATAAAAGTAAAAATTAAAACAAAATAAACCAGGCTTTGAGATTTAAAACAACGTCAATGCTAAGTAGTTACCATTCTGCTTAATGTATTTGCAAATCTAAGTCAATGGTTCGACTTTAATAGGCTTTTCCTGTTTTACTTTCTTTTTCCCTCCCTTCCTGTAGTCTCCTTTCTGTGAAGCTAAAATTTTGTTTCTTCTCTTTTACAAAGTAGGCACGTTGAGAGGGAAAGATCTGGTCATTCTGCTGCTGCTTTTCTCACCTTCCCTCTCATCCTTGTCTTCCTTGTTTCTTTCCTTTCTCCTTCTCCTCTCTCTTCTGCCCCTTCTTTTATTTGTTTGGAATTTACAGCTTACCAGTGTAATTCTTCAGGCAGACAATTCTCTTGGTCTTAACTGTCACTCCCATAAGGGGCCCTGGACTGCCATTTTCCAGATCGAAGCTAAGGCTCACTCTCGACATACAAAAAAGGCCGCTCTTAACTTTTCTTCACATCCCCTTCCCCAGTTCTCCACTTCTCTCTTTTCCTTTATCTTTGGCACTCTGCTCTCACTTGCTTTCTAGAATGTCACTACTCAGCAATAATCCCATTGATGTATGCATTACCACAACTAAAATCTTCTTCTTATCAATGTTACTCCCACTCTTTCTAGGCAGGGATGCTTTTAAACTCAAACAGATATCTGAAGAAAGGAAATTTGTCTCTTGTACGTTCCAGAATTGGCTATTTACTAAGGTTCTATGTAAGTAACTCCTAATTACCCTTGTTTCTTACATAGAACAATTCTTCTACTTCTTATTACATGAAACTGTGCCCCAGCAGTTTACCCTTAAGATGTCAGTTGGAACAAGAAATATTTCCTAATTCTTATCCTGCTCTTGTTCTTCCTAACAACCTATCTTAGAGTAGTCTACAGGGCAGACCAGAATTAGAACTTCTCTTTGGCAATTGGTTTTTTTTCTTGATTTAACATACATATAACATAAAATCCACTGTTTTAACTGTTTGAACCAATGTTTTAATTCAGTGATATTTTTCAGTATATTCATAATACTGTGCTAATATTATTAGTATTTCCAGAAGATTTCTATAACCCCATAAAGAAACCCACTACCTGCTAGTAGTCAATTACAGTTTTCTCTTCCCTCTAGCCTTTGGAAAGCATTGATACAGTCTCTCTATAGATTTGCATTTTTCTGGAGATTTTATTTAAATGGATTTGTAGTTTGTTTCCTTTTGTGCCTGGCATTGTTATGGCTTGTATCTAGATGTCCTCCCAAAAGTCTTATGTGGTTATAGGTGGAGAGTTTTGAAGATGGCTGGATTAGGGTGTGTGCATGTGGATTAAGGGTGTGATACTTGGATTAAGGGTGTGGATAATGGAAGTGCCACCCTGGGTATGGGTGGCACCAATCAATAAGCTTGTAGCCTGGGTGGAATATAAAGGGACAGAAAGGAGGCAGGCCTGCTGTTGCTGTTGTCGCTGCTGCTCCTTGCTTCTGCTGCTGCTTCACTGCCTCCCGCCTGCCAAACCATGAACTGTTTCTGCTCCACAATTCCCCTCTAGCATACCCCCTGCCTTGGAGCCAGTCAACTATGGACTGAAACCTCTACAAGCTGTGAACTGAAATAATCTTTTTGTCCTTTAACTTTGGGTGTTGATTATTTTGTCTCAGCAAGAAGAAAAGTAACTAAGACAGGTATTTCATTTCACATAGGGTTTTGAAGGTTTTCCTTATTATAGTACCTATCAAAGCTTCCCCTTATTTCAATGGCTGTGTAATCTATTGGAAGGATACACCATTTTTTAATATTTTCATTCATCACTAATGAACATTGAGGTCATCTACTTGGCTAAAATTAATAGTGCTGCTGTAAGCATTTGTGTTGAAGTTTTGCATGGACAAGTCTCTTGCTTTAGAGTAGAATTACTGGCCCATAAGAAGCTATATGTTAAAATTTTTGAGGAGCTAGGAAACTGTTTTCCATAGTAGCTATCCCAGTTTACATTCTCATCACAAAAGAAGTGGTCTGATTTTCTTCATCATCTTTAACACTTGATATTTTATGGGTTTTTGTAGTACAGGGATTGAACCCAGAGTCTCACACGTGCTAGGCAAGCACTGTACCACTGAGCCACATCCTCAGCCCTCATGAGGTTTTTACCTATATTTCATTATGTTCATTCTAATGGGTGTGAAGTAGTATTTCATTATGGTTGTAATTTGCATTTCTCTAATGAATAATGATTTTATTTTTTGATACCGGGGATCGAACGGTGACCTTGCACTTGTGAGACAGGCGGCAGAACCACTGAGCTAAATCCCTGGCCCAAATAAATAATGATCTTGAGCACCTTTTCATGTGCTTATCTTCCATTTGTGTGTCTTGTTTGCAGAAAGGACTTTTCAGGTCCTTTAACATTTTAAAGTCGAATTGTTAGTGTGCTTACTGTTGAGCTGTATGCATTCTTTATGATACTGGATATCCCTGTCAGATATATAATGTGCAGGTATTTTCTTTCATTTAGTGAGCTGTCCTTTGATTTTATTTGTAGTGTTCTTGGACTCACCTGCACAAACTTATTATAATGAAGTCAAATTTGTTCATGTTTTGTTGCCTGCTAGTGCTTGTGTTGCCACATTTAAAAACTCATTGACTCACCTAAAGTTGCAACAATTTATACCCATGTTTCCTTCTAGAAATATTATGCCTTCATTTAGATACTTAATCCATTCTGAGTTAATTTTGTATATAATTTGAGGTGGGAGTCCACAGTCATACTTTTGCTTGTGGATATCCAATTATTCCAACTCAGTTCATTGAAAACACTATTCTTTCTCAGTTGGGCTTTATTGTCATACTTCATGGAAAATCAGTTGACCATAGACAGGTAGTTTGTTTCTAGATGCTAGTCCATTGACTTCTTTGTCTGTCCGTTTGCCTGTAACACACTGTTTTGATTACTGTAGCTTCATAATAAAATTTGAAATTAAGAAATGTAAATTCTCAAAACTTGTTTTCCTTTCCAAGATATATTTGTTAATTGACATTGTTCAAATTTTCATGTCAATTTTAGGTTCAGTTTGTACATTTTTAAAATAAGGGCAGTTTGAATTTTGATAATAGTATATCAGTAAATAATATGATAAGGAGGTAATACTATCTTAATGTTATTAATTCTACCAATTTATGAACACAGGGAATCTTTTCAAATTGTGAAAGTCATGAAAAATTCAGCAGTGTTTTCTAGTTCTTGGTGTGTAAGTACTTACCTCATTAGTCAAATTCCTAAGTATTTTATTGTTTTAATACTATTTTAAATGGGATTACTTCCCTAATTTCCTTTTGAGATACCTCATTGTTAGTTTATAAAATGCAACTAAGTTTTGCATGTTTATTTTGTACCCTTTTACTTCTTTATTCTAAGCATTTAAGTGGAATGTTGGGTTTGTGGTATAGAACCTCAGGTCATCTGCAAAGAGTGGCAATTGTACTTGTTCCTTCTCAATTTGGAGACCTTCTCTTTTCTTATTGTGTTATCTAGGAGTTCCAGTACAGTGTCGAGGGAGTGATAAGAGCGGGCATGCCTGGCTCCCGATCTTAAGGGGAAAGCTTCTAGGCCTATTCTAGTCTCTGCTGCCTAAGAGAACAGGTAACAGTTGGGAGAAACAATATATTAACCAATGCACTCGAGAGGACCGCCTGGGAGTGAAGTGCTTTGGGAATAAAGCCAGAGATCTGACATACTTCTGAGGACCTCTCAGGTCAGGTGCAGGCCCAGGACTATGCAGAGCTCGGGAAATACCTGAGAAGACTCAAAGCAGTCACTTCTGCCCGACTTCCAGATCTGTGACACCCAGAAGCAAATTCAAAAGCAGAGACTGAAACATTTGCTTGTACAGTTCTTGCCACTGTCTTGGAGGGTAACCTCCTTAGCACTAGGCAAGCTCCCAATCAGGAGAGATAAAGATGGGCTTTCTGAGAAGGCCATTCAGAGAGCCAGGAGGCAGAGGAGTAAGAATTCTGTGCCAATCTGCTGTGTTCTGGCTCCCTGGACTGTGGATGGCGGCCTTCAGTACTGCTGTTGAGATGGGTAGGAGGGCCAAGGACTAAGGTGTGTTAAGACATAGATGTGCACTTCTCACAGACAGTTAGCCAGCTTTTTGTTTGCTTGTTTGTTTTTGTGATTGTTTATGTGATTTTTAAAAATTTTTTGGTATCGAACTTGGGACCTTGTGTTTGTGAGGCAGGTGGCAGAACCACTGAGCTAAATGCCCGGCCCTTTGTTATTTTTTCCACTAAATACTATCTTGATTGCTGCAAGCTTCTGGTTAGTTTCTAGGGTTCTGAAAAGGTGAATTTCATTATTTTTTCCATATTTTTCATTGCTTTTCCTAAGAGGCATATTTTTGCCATGTTCTGTAACATCTGGGAATCAATTCTTGAAACAGGACAAGATCTACCAATTCCTAGATAGCTTGAGAAATGGATCACACACACTAGGTGCTTTTCAGTCCTACCAGAAAAACCAGAGACCAGTGGAGATTTCTGCCTGGATCCATATTGTTCCAGTGTTGTATACAGTAGATCTCTAAATATTTAGCTTTGTGGTTTATGACATTATATGTACCTCAATGATAATGTAGTTAATAACCACATCATAAATTTATACAAGCTTTTAAAAATTGTAACAGTGGTCATTATCATCAGCCTATTTTTCTTTTTTTTTCTATTTTTCTCTCTGTTATACTATTCAAAGGAGCTATTTTCTAACCTTCTGTCATAAAGGCAAAATTTTTTGAGAAAATAATTCTGACTGCCTTCAGATAAATCCTGCTGCTGCTGAAGGTTATCAGGAAGAATAATTGCTCAAGTGCATTTCATATGGAGAAAATCCTGCTACGGATGTGTCTGGGCTAAGGTTCAGTTCTTCTCTGTCAAAATGCAGAAGAAAATGCTAAGGAATGCTTTGCCTCTTTTGAATATCATAGAAGATCTCTAGGAAGGAGGAGGACATAGATTCCAAGGCGGCTTGGAGCAGCAGTAGCCCTGGACTGGGGTTCAAGGTGTAGCTGTGGTCTTGACCGTCACTGATTGACTGTAGAGCCCTTAATGCTCTCTAAAGCTCGATTGATCATATAACCGCTGAAGGGATTTGCTCAGGCCGAAGTCGCAAGTCATTGGCAATGACACTGGATCTACTGTGCTGGATAACACTCGTCCGCTGTTCAGTCAAATGGATACACAGACATGAAAATACTCGCAGATGTCCTAACTTTGTATACCTTGAACAGAATTTTATCAGGGGTCAGATGGCACTTCCGGGGATTCAGCCCTGCTCTTAGGAGTAAGGTTAAACTAGAGAAGGGTCTAACTGTACTTTCTAGAGTCCCAGTCAAGTTGGCAGTGTGGCCGTATTCATTTGTGTCTGCCAGAGCCCCAGAACATATTTTTATTTTATGTACTTACTTATTTTTTGTGTTCATCAGCATCTGCTTGCAGGCCACAGTGACCGCCTTCATGTTGGGGAATCGGTGTGTACACCTAGCACATCTTAATCCTTTTACATCCCCTTTCTCCTCCCCCTCTCTACTCCTATCCCTTGATCCCCTTCTCATTTGCAAAAGAACTTTCATGCCAAGAATTTCCTATGTCCTACTTACCCCAGGTCTGAGAACACAGGGTGAGAGTCCAGGCTGACCACGGTGCTCACGGGTCCACATTCACTGGCTACCCCACCACGGATCACATTGATTCTGGGGGAACTGACCGACCACAGAGAATCGTTTCTCACCAGTGTGGGCAAACAGATTGCCGTTGCAAACAGTTCTTGAAAATTGCCCCACATGTCCCTTCCTCTGCTTGTACCCTAAAGGGAGACAGGAAGTGGTATGGAAAGATCATGAGAAGAGGGTGGAAAGGATGGGAATGTTAGTCTCCACTCTGTCTCTGCCTGTGCCCTTAGCTACTTTAATTGGCTTGGTGTCCTGGGCCACTGCTGTCTTTAAGATGCATTTTAGGGGTCACTTTGGGGGAGTGGTATGCAAAACTCAAAGGCCTCCGGAGTTGCTCCAAGCTGCTCCCGGACTTGAGGCTAGGTCTGTCTGGGTGGAACTCCTATCTGTGCCTCCTTTCAATCAGAACCGGTTACACTGTTTGTTTCATTCATCTGAGCTTCTGGGTGTAGAGGGCCCCTGGAAACCTTAACCGTCTTGTATATCTCCTGTCCCATTGCTACTGAGCTCCTCCTCTCTGGTTTAAGGACCCCGAAACTGTGCAAGTAGAAAGTTAATGGGAGTTTCATAGTGGTAATCACAGAACCGCCAGCACCTGTAAGAGAGGTCAGCAGTTAGAAGGAATTGTGGGGCCACGTGGCGGAAGGAGCCTGCTTGTCAACTGTGCATTTACTGATAATGATGATGACAGAAGTACCTTGACAGTAGCTAGATATTTTTGGTGTATTCGTGTTCTTTTTAGCTGTAGTGCACTTTTATTTTTGTCATATTTTGCCAAACAATAAATAAAGACAGCATTAATATTCATGAGAGGTTGCAGGCAGAAAATGTTGAGTTTATTTTGCTCTCAGGGACACAAACCACTGAAGAAAAGATGCTGTAAACTCATAGTTGGAGAATAGAAAACCAACAGCAATAATAATGATCTGCTTAATTCTCTGGGGTACACTAGAAGCTCACAGGGTTGCCTAAACTCATTTATGAGAGGGAAACACATTGCAAGATCCCATATCTCACCTCTGTGTCCCTTGATTTGACCCCAGCAGTGTTCTGAGCTGGTTCTCATTTTCTCCCTTAGAACAGAAACTTGAACTTGGATACTGAGGCAAGAGTGCTCCTTGGCACAGTAATATGAATTATACTTAGCTTCCCATGCTTGTATTTCTCCCAATAGATTTTGCTTTCCTTGAGGACAAGGAAACCATGTCGCTGAAAGCACCCATTGTACAGTTGAAATTTAATATATGTTTGTCAGTGTGAAAGTTAAGGGAGGTATAGACAAAACTTCAGCCTGGTGCATAGAAACGTTTCCACAGGAGCCAGAAAGGTTTTCTGGGTTGAGTCTGCCAGTGTCCTTAGGCTCAAGGACTGCCTCAGGCAAACCAGCCAGTCAACTGAGTCAGGGTGAGAACTTCCATTTCAGTCAGCAGAGAAGGTGCCCAACTCCTCCTTTGAATTCATTAGTGCTTATGAATGAGGCAACTTTAGCTGTTGGCTCTGAATAGTAGCGATTAAAAATGTGAATCTAGTATCTGCAAGTTATGTGATCCCTGAAGTTATTTAACCTCTCTGTGTATCAGTTTCCCATATGATAAATGAGAGTGATACTAAAACTTGACTCATGGGGTTGTTTTGAAGATGAAATTAATATTATATGTAATGTGTAAATAATATGTGGTTGAGGACTCAGTGCCTGGCCACCTATAAATTCTATACAAAACAGTAATTCTATACAAGTACTGTTATTTACCTAACCTCAATTTACTTCATCTGTAAAATAAGGTTGAAATATTTACAACTAAAGGTTATAAGAAGCTTTGAAATGTTCTTGAGGCCCGCAAATAATAAGTGTTCAATAAACTGGAGCTCTTATTTGCATACAAGGATTATAGTAAATTTTTATTTCAGTTATATGATGTTTAGTTGTATAAGCAGATAGCAATTCTTCATCTCCCAAATGGGACACACAAATGGCTTCATCATTTCCTGTCTCTGTGTATGCTTTCTACCATGAGTTGTTCTCCTGGAAGGGAAAATCTGTTGTTCAGCTTGTTGGTAATTTGCTACTGAAGTAGGTTTATAGATTTTTGATTCACCATCCAAACTGTGAACTCAAGTAGAGATCTGGGGTTTGCTCATGGTCATGTGACTGAATTTAGATCATCTGTTCTACCTCCCTGGCTGTCCGATTAACCTTTGGTTAAATGGTGGACCAGTGATGGAGTTATGATGAGATTGAATACATTGGTGCAATAAGTCACACAGCACAAAGCCTGCAGGTGCTTAGAAATTTTATTTTCCTCTTTTCCTCATCTGTAAAGCCAAGCCTTCCCACTAGCTTTCCTTTTTAATGATGATTTCCAACCTCAGCCTTTAGTCTCTGTATGATATTATGGAATTTGGAATACTTGATGCTTTGGCATCAGTCTGAGGTTTTTGCAACTTGATTTCTCATTCATCAGGGGAATTTCAGTTTGGTAAATAGAATTCTAATACTGTTGAATATTAACATTTCTATTCTTACAATTAGTTAAGCCACATTGCTCTGACTGTGCAGAGAAGGGCAGATATTTGAAACATGTACATAATCATTACCACTTGCCAAAAATTCAAATTCATTGATTAGTCATGGCCAAACATTTTGAGATCATCCAGGGATTTAGGGAAATTAATCCAATTATATGGATATATTTCCTTTGTAAATCCTATTGATGACTGTTTGGGGAAAATACAATATTGAGATCATAAATATGGTTGAGAGAAATCTTTTAAGCCAAAGCATAATGAAAGGTTTTGTTGTAATCCATTCAAAAGTTCTGGAAGGTAGATTGGATGTATTGTCCTTGCTTAACCACTGAGGAAATTAAAACACAAAAGAATGAGAGATTCATCTATCTCCTAGAGAGACAGAGACAGAGCCTGAATTGGGAACCAAATGACACTGTTATCTAGACTTAAATAAAACAATATGCAGATCAAAATGTGTATTTAAAAAACATTCTTGGAATTAAGTGATTCTGTTGGAAGCTGTTTTTTCATTATTATTCAACAGTCCATTTTTATTTGACAGCACGTAGGCATACAAGGAGCCTTGGAAGTTGGAACCAAAATCCTACATTACACAAAGGAAACCATTGCTACAGAAGGAAAGAAAGACAGATCTGTTCCCCACCCAGACCTGTGTACAGGTCGTCACCACCTACGTGGTGCATAGCATCCCTGCACGCATTTTTTAATCCTAGAAGCTTGATTTTGCCTGGAGCTGTACTAGGGCTTAAGGCTGGCAGATTTCTTCTCTCTGTCCCTCTCTGTGCCTCTGATTTCTGTGCATTCTGTGGTTGCTAATGTGTTCTAAAAGCCAAGCACATCAAGTAACTTAACCCCACAGTGGGGCTTGATTTGGGTTATAGAGCCCCCAAGGAAGATAGGAGAGAAAGGCTGGGCAAAGGGAGGAGAGAAAAAGATGTTGAAAAAAGAAACTCTTTAAAATCAGTCTGTGAAGTATAGCACTGCTTGTTAAGTGTGTGTCTGTCTCATGAGGACATTCTGGGTCCCCGAATGACACACTTCCCTGTTAAGTTCCCTCATCCCAGAGCCTTTACCTTGAGGGATGTAGAGGGGCTAAGCCCTCAGCTGCCCTCCTCGCATTCTTGACCCTGGCCCTCTGAATTTCCAGGCAGGATTACCAGGATGATCAGGTCAGGCCAGCTGGGTGTAAAGAAAGAACCAAGGCCTAGAGACAGACAGGCAGGGGTAGGAATCTGAGTAGCGCAATTTATCCCCTTTGCGGCCTTGGGCGAGTCACTCTTCAGCCTAGAATAATAACCCTACCTCTCCAGTGGTATAGAAGTAGTGCTTTCTTCACCATGTTACGGTGGCAGTGACAGAGAGTCTGAGTAACAGCCCGATCCCTAGGCTGGCACAGATTAGGCATTTACTAATGGATTTGGATACTTTGAAGCATCAACCCCTTCTTGCCTGATGTTCCAGGGTTACTTTCTGCAGTTGCTTTCCCAAGGTTTTCAACAGCTATGGGACCCTCTCATTAGAATTTTCCTCCCAGTTGTTCCTTTGTTTTTTGCATAACATTTTGTAGTCCTGGGTCAGGCTCAATCAAGGAAGGCTTCGTGCTAATGGCTTATGGTTGGTGTGTGATGAAGAAGGAACCATAGGGCATATGCATATGTATGCAGACTTTGTCAGTCAGGTTGGAAATTTGTTAAATCTGCAAAAAACTGCTATTGAGTTAAATTACAAACTAATGTCAATTTGCTGAGGGATCTGAAGGAGAAAATGTTATTGGTATCTTTATGGTATGCTACATGCTGGGTTTTTAAGTGTGATTTCCAACTATAAAAACAATCCCTGATCATTATGAAAAATGGGAAAGTTTAGACAAATAGAGGCAACTTTTGTTTATCAAAAGGGTATATTACCTTTTGTGCATCAAGTAGCAAATATATTATGCATAACATATGTATGTATCTATTATATAAAAATGTTTTAGAGAACTGAAATTAAATTCTCTGTTATCTAACAGCCATGACCTATAACAAAACATTGTAATTGTAGGCTTTTGTGAAGATGTACTAGCTGTATATTATGTTCTTGGAGCCACACAGTGTAGACTTTGAACACATTCGTATTCCCACAGGAACAAATGCTATATGCACAATGCTATATCTGAGAAATTAGAGTCTCTCAGCTTAAGTGCTTTGGACTTTGGGAAACTAGTGAGAAATGCAATTTTAATGCAAAAATGGAAGAAGATTCAAAGCAGAAGAACAGTAAACAGTAAACATACTAGAAAAATTCACTGTTACACACAGGCGATCTCTCAGTTGGTATGTCTCTATTCTCCAAATGCCTTTACCTCTTGTGGCTTCAGCTCAGGGACTGGTTATTTGTGTGTGATTTGTTTCCCAATATAACTAAGTTCTTACATCATCACAAATTGTGTTCAATTTCAGGAGCCTAGGAGGCACAAAGTAGGACAATTTAATTTTCTTTTTCATAGTAGCATGCAGAAATAAAAACAAATGGTTTGTAATGATTTTATCAGGGCCCACCTCTTTAGGAAGAATTGATTTTAACTTGAATAGTTATGTGATAGAAAGAAATGGAAGTTTCATTAGGCAAATTCAAGTCAGTAGGGCTATGTGCAATATAAAACAGACAGTAATAATTAGAATTTGAGACATACCAGGTAATGAGAAGAGTTAGTTTTAAAATAAAATGGGGAGCTAGAAAAGAGCCAGGAGTGAGTGCCATGATTAGCAGGTTGGATTTGCAATGTGCTAACAAATGTCAAGTGCGGTTAAGTTTTTGAAGTAGAGATGTAGCAAGATCAAAATGGCAGATAGTGTTTCAGCTTCTCAGTGGACAAGGATTTGCTGTGGAAAATGGCTGTAATTGGCAGAGCCTACTGAGGGGGGATGCGATCTGTGTGGTGGAGTTTTCTGTCCTTTTAAATGACGGCGACTGAACCCAAAAAAAAGCAGTAGAGATGCTGAATGGTCCTACTGAATATGCACTTGTTGTCCAGTACTTGTTGAGAGACAGAATTTTTTTCACTCATTCATGCATTTATTCAGTCACTCGCTTTTCATCAGAAATGTCTTTGAGTACCTATTGTGCTTGGTGGGCTACACCTTCCATGCTGTAATCATGCTTGGTGGGCTACACCTTTCATGCTGTCCCAGTGGGGCACCTTTCATGCTGACAGCAGTGGGAACAACGGTCAAAAGTCCTTCCTTATGTGTAGCTTATGATTTCTAGGGGGGTTGGGGGGGGTGGAAAATCAGTAAATAAACATTTGCATGATGATAGGTGGTGATAAGAGGCAGGAGGAAAAATAAACCACAGGAAGGGGTGGAGAGCGTGTGGTTGCACTACTTTAGACAGTGGATTTGAAATAAAGGGGAGGAAGGGTCAAGAGCAACCTGAGGATTGTGAGTCTCGGGGACGCATAATGTCTGAGTTTTAAGGTCAGCCAGTAGCAGGCTCAGTGCTTCTGACTGCTCGGGATAAAGAGCTCATAGCAGAGGAGAGTGTGCCTGCACTGGGCTTTAGAATCAGGGAGGCCCGGATTTGAATCTTTCCCACCGAACATGAACTTTGTGACTTTGGCCATGCTGCTCAGACTCTTGGAGCCTCACTTTTATTGTCTGCAAAGAATATCTTTTCCTTGAGGATCTTGAGGATTAATCATGCATGAAAATATATGGGCTTCATTTTCATTTCAGTGAATTCGACTCACATCCCAATTATAGGCATTTTTTATAATTACTTTGCAGATACTTCTTAATTTTCTCAACAGCTCCGTGGTAGTCAGTATCGTTACCCTCATTACACAGATGTGGAAGGGTTGGCATAGAGAAGTGAAGTAACTTGCCCAAGTTTGCAGTTTCACGGCGAAGCTACATTGGAAACTTCCAAGAGGTCTGACTCGGAGATCCCAGCCCTCATGCACCACACCTCCCTGCACCCACAGCCCCCTCCTTCCAGCGAGCCAGGTGCTGGAACGATGATGGCTCCACACCCTCAGTGCTCGCTAGCTGACCTGCAAGTGGGTCTCATCTGAGAAGTGAGGTGGGCGCGCCTGGGGGCGCCAGTGTGGCTGTGTCGGGCCTGCTTCTGGCTGTAGCTCAGAAGGGTGGCAGCACCTGGACGTCTGTGCTGAGCTGGAAGAGGCTGTGCTCCGTCCACTGTTGACCTCATCCCCCACTCTTTCCTCAGGATTATGTCAGCTTTGCTCTTGCTGAACCTGGAAAAGAGCTTTGCAAATTGGTGATCTTTGTGATGCTTATTCTGAGAGCTCCATCCTCTTGTCAGAGATGTGTTGGTGTCCTGAGCATAAATACAAAAAGGTGAAAGAGGATGTAAGCAAAGGAAATGGCAAACAGAGAAGAGTAAATATCCACCCAGAAAGATATGGACCTATGGCAGCAGCGGAGAGTGAGCTCACAGATTGGAAGGATAAAGGGATGTAACAGAATAAGGAAAAGCCCTGCCTGACGAGCCTCCTGGGATCAGAAAAGGCATGAAAAACAGAAGCTTCTTCCAGGGGCCAGATGATTTGTCTTGATGCCTTCCTCACTTCTCCACTACCATATATACTCCTCTCTTAAGTATACTTGAACTTTCAGTGACCTAGGGAACAAAGCTATCCAGTCTGGGTCCTAGCAGGAAACAGATTTGCCCCAGATGGCTCCAATAAAATATGCATAGTGGGGAATTATGAGTAGAGTATGGCAGGATTGAATGACTAAATAAGGGGTAGAGATGTTTTTAGAACCAGCCACCAGTAGGGAACCATTGCTATCTCTAAAGGTGTGGGGATGAAAACGAAAACATTGTGACCAGAGCCCAGTGGGAGCTGGGTGCATGGAGAAGGAAGAGCCATCCTTTGGGAGATGGAGGACACAGGGCCAGGGCTGAAGCAACAAGGGGGAAAGGAGGAAGCCCACCAGCACCATACAGTTTCTGTATTAGAAATTTGTTCCGGCTCTCAATGGGTGAAAACCCAGTGTCTCTAGTGCTGTGTTTCTTTCTGAAGACTGTAGAGGAGAACTGGTGTCCTTTCTTTTCTAATCTGTAGATGACCACTGGCATTCCTCCACCCCCGGCCCTTCTTCCATCTTCATGGTCAATGGCTCAGCAAGGCTGTGTCCTCACATCACATCTTTGTAGCCCCATTTCAGGCATCACATCTCTGACCACAGTCCGGAGAGGAGGTTGCCTGTGATTGTGGTGGTCCAAGCCAATGATCTAGGGTAATCTGTCCATTTCACAATCACATTTGCAAAGAACCTTGGTCCTTAGATAACACATTCACAGGCTCTGAGGATTAGTGCATGGACATGCATTGGAGCCCAGTATTGTGTCTTGACTGTGGTCCCCATAGCATGGGTTTTCCTCACAGGGCACACTGCTGGACCCAGAGGTGGAAAATAGAACAAGGTGAGGGGAAGACACAGAACAGTTAGCATGAAGGCAGTTTGACATCTACATATTATAAATTATAAAATTTGTTGGACTTGGTTAAGGGTAATACTCTCAATCTGTTGACTTTATATTTATTTAGGTTTTTTTCTTAGTCTGTTATACAGGTAGACTTTTGCCAACGACAAGTGAAAAACTACACTAGAAATGCAAAATACATTCTTTGTGCTGAGCAGCTTATCATCTAACCAGGTCAAGAGCTGTTAGGGCTACAACTCTGATAAGAGTGGACTGTTGATCCTGATTGGTCAGCTTCACTGGATTAAGAAAGGCCTAGCACAGTAGTAAGGCACACTTCTGGGTGTATCTGTGTCGGTCATGTAGGTGTGGCCTTGAGTACTGTCTGCTTCTTCATTCACTGTTCTCTGGTACTGTTCCTCTTCTTTGCTTCCGTCCACCATGAACTAAGCAGCTTTGCTCTACAACACCCTTCCGCCATGGTCTTTCTGCCTTAGATCCAGGGGACCATGGACTGAATTACCTGAAACCATGAGCTGAATTAAACCTTTCTTTTTTTAAATGATGGGTGTCAGATACTGTGTCCAAGTGATAAGAAATTAACTAATACAGAGAGAATAAGGCAGGAGATATTGGAGAAAAGAGGAGAAAAGGAAGATGAGTTCTCTGGAAATTATGGAAGGTATTTCATGGAAGTTGAAAGTTAAGCTGAGTTCTGAAGGGTGATTAGGGTTTATCAGAAAGGAGAAAGCACTTCAATAATGTAAAAAAGGAGAGGAAAATATGCTGGGATAAAATTTGCATATACTTTCTGTTGGATAGTAAAAGTTAAAAAAAATCCACTAGATGACAATCATAAAAAGGCCCGTAAAATGTATAGTAGTTTTGGTTTTCTTATGTGATTAATTATTTAGGGGTTATATTTAGTATTCACTTCTGCTGATAGTGAAAATATAATGAAGTTATCATTCATAAACAGACTTTCTTTGTGTATCTTACCATCTGTCCACCCATCTACTCTTTGCTTTCTTTCTAGTCTCATTAAATGTTGATTAATTCCTTCAAGTTCCCAAACTTCTAGTCACTGTGTACACATGCATTTGGATTAATTGTTGAGATTTGATTTCAAATATATGAGAAGAAGTAGTCCCACTCTAAAAGTTCCATTAGCCTTCTCATCATCTGTGAAACTATCAAACTTTGTGGGGTCAATTAGTTTTTTAGGTTTTTTTTCTTTCATTTTTCCCCCTTCTTTCCTTTCCCCTGCCCCTCTCCCTAGTTCCTCCCTTCCCCTTTGAACATTTTCTTCCTATTTCACAAAATGTATTGTATGTTTTGGTCCTCTTTTACACTTTCAGTTTTTCACACCAAAGAAACAATTCAGTATTTACACGTCTTATTTATTTCATTTAAGAGTATGGCCTCAAGGTGCATCCATTTAGCTATAAATGTCTCTAATTTATCTTTCTTTATGGCTGAGTAGTACTCCATTTTATATTAAAAAACTCCACATCTTCTTTATTCAGTCACCAGTTGATGGGCATTTGGGCTGTTTCTGAGATTTAACTATTACAAACTGTGCCGCTATAAACATGGGTGGGCATACATCACTGTGGTATGATGCTTTTAATTCCTTTGGGAAGATACCCAGAAGGGGAATAGCTGGGTCAATTGGGGCCTGTAATCCTAGTTCGTTGAGGTATCTCCATACTGATTTCCACAGTGGTTGCACCAGTCTACACTCCCATCAGCAGTGGAGCAGGGTTCCTCTTTCCCCACAGCCCCGCCAGCATTTGTTATCTATTAATTTCTTGAGAGCAGCCATTCTTTCTGGGGTGAGGCGGAATCTCAGTGTTGTTTTCATTTGTATCTCTCGAATGGTCAGTGATGTTGAACATATTTTCATATGTTTATTTGCTGCTTCTACTTCTTTGTCTGAGAAATGTCAGTTCATTTCAGATCCCCAGTTTTGGGTTAGGTCTTTAAATTTTGGGGTGTCTGATTTTTTTAAGATTTTAATGACTCAGAATGTTTACGTAGTGTCATCTACTAGGAACTATGTCAGACCTTGAGGTCAAGTAGTAAGGGTAGCTTTAATCCTCAGTTTAAGAATGTGAGCCTTCTAAAACTAGTAAATATATAGAATAATAAGATTAGTGTGAGAAACAAATGGTGCAAAGACATGACATTGCTCTGAAAAATGCAAAACACCAGGCCGATACGTGTAAGACAGCTAGTTCCAACAGCATGGATTCCAAATAGCCATGAACTCAAAGAAACAAAGTCAACATCCTAGTTAGCAAAAATAGGTGTCAAAATATCAGCCCCATAAAATCAGAGACAATTTTTTTCTTCTTGATTCCCAAATCTAAAAAGAAGCTGCCTTGTCCATATACTAAGTTTTGGCAACTTAGAAGCAAAACATTTAAGAATTATAAAGGAAAACAACTGCTATCCTCCTCCAACAAAGCATCATATCCCATATCAAGCAGCCAGTGAGAAGATGTTTACACAGAAAACATCTAACGGTAATGAGAGGCAGATGCTTGAGGGTTGAGAAAAACTCAGCAGTCAAGGTCATTTCCTGTTGCACAAAAAGCCCAATTTAACCCAAAGTGCCCAGAAGGCACCACCATTTATATGGGCTGGAACAGTGAATGTGCATAATGATTATATTAAATAATCACAGAAATGCTAAATTATGCTTGCTGTGGTTTGCTCAAGACAGCGGGATATACATAATTTATTCTAGAAAGATATTCATTCAAAATGGTTAAAATTTTTATGACTTTGGGAGACTTAAGGAGTTGTTTGGAGAACTCAGCTCTAGGGCACCTGAAGTTTTATGACATATTCCAATGATTTACAGTCCAGAATGTTGGACCTTACAATCAGCCATTTCTTTGCCTGAGAAATGCGTATTTACAGAGCTGAGTGTGAAGTAATTGCATCCTGAGCGTGCTGGGCATCCTGTCACCTTGCCTGGGGAAATTTGGCCCGGCTGAATTTAAAATATGGGGCACTCGGTGCCATAGCCGAGGTCTACAAAACGTTTGCAGAGTATCAGCTTCAGAGACCTGAAGCTTCGGCCAACAGTGGATTAGCCATGTTCCAGGACCTTGCAGTCAGCATGTCTGCTGATGGTCCACCTGTGTCACCTGTGATTCATTTGCACACTCATTATATATTCATGAGCGTCCACTCTGTGCATAATGCGCAGTGCCTACTCTCCCACCTATGTGACAGCCTTCGAACAGTGAAGGGTGTCTGTGATCCTATTCCCACAATACTCTAGCTCAGGCTTCCCGAGTGTGTCACATTTGTTCCCTTCCAGATGCATCACCATCTCCAGCTTCCTTCCAGAGTAGTTTGTAAGAGATTTAAGAGTCATCTGACCATCTTCATGTAGTTGAATCCTTGCTTATCTCACAGCTTATTTTTCTTTTCAGGTTAATAACTATGATCTTTTAAACCATATGGTATACAAATCAGTACAAAAAGCAACAACTCCATTAATAACATTCATCTCAGCCATTCTTATTTATTCCTATTTTTGTTACAGCCATTCTGAGAGGTGTGTAGTTACATCATATATTTTGCTTACATTTGCATTTTCCTGATTGTTAAAGTTGTTGATCTTCCTTTCACGTGTTTACTATCTTTATGTCCTCTTCAGTGAACTATCTGTTCATATAGTTTGCACTTTTTCTAATTAGACTTCAAATATATTATCACTGAGCTTCGGGATTTCTTTGTATGTTTTAAATATTATACCTTTAGCATATAAATGGTCTATAAATATATTCTCCCAACCTATAGCTTGTTTTTTTGTCATATTCAAACAGTTTTTCACAGGGCAAAAGTTTGAAACTTTTTAAAATAAGTTATTTTACCAGTTTTCTTTTTTATGGATCACCCTTAAGTTGTCAAGTGTAACACTGTTTGCCTAGCTTTAAATCTTGATGATTTTTTCCAGTTTATTTCTGAAAGTGTTATGTTTTATATTTAAGCCTATAATCCATTTTGAGATAAATATTGTACAAAGTTTGAGGTTTAGGTTGATATTCATTTTATTGCTTGTGAATATCCAATTGCTGTAGCAGTCATTTGTTGGAAATACCATCTTTCCCTTATTGAAATATTTCTTCTATCTGTTTTCAAAAATCAGTTGAACTCTTTTTGTAGGTCTGTTTCTGCATTCTCTGTTCTGATCCATTGATCTAAGTGTCTATTCCTTCACTGATACTATAGTATCAGTATAGCAATATAGAAATCCTTACTACTATCAGGTAGAGTAATTCTTCCCACTTTATTCTTTATGCCAAGATTATTTGAGCAGTGTTATGGCCTGTATCTATTCCTAAATTTATCATGAGTGTGTGCTAGATTTTGTCAAATACTTCTTAACAGTGGTAATTGGTATGTTTATCAATTAGCCTGTTGGAGTGATAGATTACTTTATTTGACTTTCTAATTGAACTAGACTTGCCTATCTGGAATAAACCCTCCTTAGTAATGACATATAATTATTTTCATATTGTTGGATTAAATTTACCAAATTTTGTTGGAAAGTTTTCTGTTTAATTTCGTGGGAGATCTCAGTCTTTACTTTCCCTTCTATGTCTATTTTTTATATCAGGACAAGACTGGCCTCTTCACATGAGTTGGAAAATATTCTTCTTTTATTTTTTGTAAGAGACTATGTAACATTGGTTTTAATTTTTCTGTATATATTTTGTACAAGTCTCAAGTGAAATCTCCTGAGTGTAAGGATTTATATTTCTAGCACTTTTAAATAGGAATTTTGTTATAGGACTTTTCACATTATTTGTTTCATCACTGCTGAGTTTTGGTAGTTTATAGTTCTTGAGGAAATAGTCCATTTCTTTTAATTTGTCAAATTTATGATACTAAAATTGTTTTTATTTTATCTTTATTATCCTTGAAATGGCTGTAGGGTTGGTAGTACTATACCACTTCATTCCAGACATCAATGATTTGTGTGTTCATTTTTTTTTGAAAGATTATTTAACATTAGCATTTTATAGAATATGTGTCTTCATTTTTGCCATACTTGGTAGAGGTTTAATAATTTTTTCTAAAAGTCTGCTTTTGGTTTTATTGATTTTCTTTATTGTTTTTGTATTTTCAGTGACACTAGGTTCTGTTCTTATTTTTAATTCTTCCCTTTTCTGCTTGCATTGCATTTGTTTTGCTCTTTTGGTTCCTGAAGAAACTAGGATATTTAAAGATATCTAGGATTCTTACTTAAGATTCATATATAAAGATAGGAGCTTAGATTATTGATTTGGGACCATTCTTCATATCTAATGTAAGCATTTTTTCTTTGTTTTAGTACTGGGGATTGAACTCATGACCTTGCGTTTGCAAGGCAGGTGCGGTACCATTGAGCTAAATCCCCTGCCCTAATGTAAGCATTTGATGTTATAAACTTTCCTCTCAGCACTGTGTCAAAAGACTACCACATATTTTGACACACTGCATTTTTAGTTTTGCTCACTTGTATGTGTTTTGCATAGACTTCTTGTTTGACTTAAGGATTCTTTGAAGGTATGTTCTTTAGAGATCCCTGTTGTCTTTCTGTTTTGACTCTGTTGAGGAGGGAACACTGTAATTTCAGCTCTTTTAAGTGTGTGAGATAGGCATTATAGTGAATGTTACAAAAGAACGTGAAGGAAAAGTGTGTACTCTGACCTTGTGGAGTTACTTGGCCTATGGGTGTCCATTAGACTCTGTTGGCTGTGTTGTTCTGATCACCTCTGTTTTTACTCATGAGTGTGAAGTCTCCAGCTGTACTTGTGGGTTTGCCTATTTCTCCTTTTGGCTTAGTAGTTTGTGCTTCACTGTCCTTCAGTGCATAACATTTTTCAGATCATTATATCTTCTTGTTGATTAACTATTTCATCATTACATTCATCTCTAATAGCTTTCCTTGCTCTAAAGTCCACTTTATCAGTTGTTAACCTAACTGCTTGAGCAGTTTTTAAAGATCAATGTTTGTAGATTTTTTTTTTGGCCATCTTTTAAGTTTTGGTTTGAAGTTGGTTTTTCACACTTTACTGCAAATGTTTAATTTTGACTTTGGAGGAGTTTCTTATTAGCAGTATATAGTTGGATTGATTTATTCAAATGCCAGGCTCTTTCTTTTGATAGGGCTGTTTCAATCATACTTTTATGGTACTTATTTATATATTAGAATCTAATATACTCTGGTGGTTAATTCCATGTGTCAGTGTGATCAGGCTAAGGAATGCCCAGATAGCTGGTGAAACATTGTTCTCGGATGTATGTCTATGATACTGTCTCTGGAAGAAGTTAGTATTTGAATCAGTAGACTGAGCAAAGAAAACAAAAAATCTCCACCTACATGGGCAGATACCATCCAGTCTGTGGAGGGGCCAGCTAGAACCAAAAGGTGGCAGAAGGGCAAGTTCTTTCTCCTCTCACTGAGACAGAGCATCCAGCATATCTCCTGGTTCCCAGGATTTTAAAATCTGGGAGTTGCACACCCTCCCATGCCCTTCACGGTTCTCCTTCAGTTTGCGGATGGTAGATGATGCAGATGGTGGTGTTTTCTCAGACTCAGTCCTTGTGGGAGCCAGTTCCCGTCCAGCTGCTTAGTGTGGAAGAGTCCCCATGGCTTGCGTTGGTTGGCAATTCTACTTGGTAGCTCTTAGGGGAAAGAGAAGATGGTTCTTTCCCTGGCCTCTTATTAGCAAGGTTCCTGATTGATCCCCCAGCTTTTGCTGCTGTCTTACCTGGTGTTAGCAGGACTGCTTTTGGATCTGTGGGAGAAAAGAACCTTTCCTTGCAAGTTTGACAGGAAATGGTGCGCTCACCTGGGCTCCTTCTGTTTTTTTTTGGGGGGGGGACCTAAGATACCTCATTGGTTTTTTGTCCATTCAGTTCTGGTGCCCCAAACCTATTCGCTTAGCAGCTTTTGTGGCTTTTTGCATCACTTCAAGGGTTTATAGTTATATGAAGCAAGGAGGAAGAGAGAAAAATGAGACTGAGTCATGAGTTCACAACGCTGTGTTTGACTTGCGGCGTGGCTCTTTGTTATCTTATTATTTTGGTCTTGTTACTTTGTGTATGTGATTCTCTAATGTCTATGGCGCCCTATTTTACCAAGAACCTGTGGCAGGAAGAGCCCTGTCTCCTTTGCTCTCTGATGTTTTGGTGCTTTCTGTAACCTGCCTCTGTAGATGAGGGGAGTGATACACCAGACTCCTCTCCCACTTTTGCGTCTTCATTTCCTTTGAAATGTCTTGTATCGTCTTTAGTTTGTTTTCCATTTTCTTTAGAAACTATAACTTTCTAAGGGTTTTTTTACTATTTAAATATATTTGACCTTTGATCCATTTTATTTTATTTTATTTGGTACCGGGGATTGAACTTGGGTCCTTGCGCTTGGGCAGCAGGCGGCAAAACCCCTGAGCTAAATCCTGGCTCATTCATTTTATTTTTAGTTTAACCACTTTGGTTATATGTAAATCACCCATGTGCAATGCATACTTCAGTAGATTTTAGTGTTTTAACAAATATGAGCAAGCAACAGTACAGTTAGTTTTTCAGGAGGCCAAAAAAAAAAATCCCATGACCTTTATTGATCACTTGTCTTCCTACATACCATCTCACTTCCAGCTCCAAGAAACTGTTTTCCGTCTCTATAAGAGTTCTGTATTGTGACATTTCATGTAAATGGAAGTATATAATAGTTTTCAGACTACCTGCTTTTATTTGGCATAAAGTTTTTAAAATTCAATCATTTTATAGTAGGTACTACAAATGAAGTATCAGTACTCCATTCTTTTTTTATGGCCAAATAATATTCCATTGCATGACCATACCACACTTTATTATTTGTACATTCATTTTGATAGACATTTGAGTTATTTTCACCATTATTCTATCATAATGCTACTCTAATTATTCTTGTACGAGTTTCTTGTGGGCATATGTTTTCATTTCTTTTGTTTATATAACTAGCAGTAGACTTGCTGGACCATATGCTAACTCTGTTTAACCATGAAAGAAGCCAATAAATTATTTTCAAAGTGGCTGTGTCCTCTTAGATTCCCACCAACAGCATATGAGGATTTGATTTTCCACATGTTCTTCAACATTTGTTATTGTGTGTGTGTGTGTGTGTGTGTGTGTGTGTGCATACACTTGGGTGTATGTATTTTATCATAACCATTATAGTGGGTGCAAAGTGGCATCTGATTGTGGATTTGATTTGTGTTTCTCTGATGATGAGTGATGTTGAACATTTTTTCATGTGCATATTGTCTGTTTGGACCTCTTTGGAGAAATGTTTATTCAAGTAATTTGTCCATTTTTAAATTGGGTTGTCAGTCTTATTTTTTAATATGTTGGCCTGTGTTTGTCTTATAAATACAATTTTGAAAAAAATTGTACTCCATTTTCTATGTTATCTTTTTACTTTCTTGATAATGGCCTGTGAAGAACAAAAGTTTTAAATTTTGATGCAGTCTAATTTATCTATTTTAGTCCTTGCTTTTTACCCTTGTGATGTCATATAAGAAGCTATTGCCAAATGCAAGTTCTTAAAGACCTAAGTCATAAAGATTTACCACTGTGTTTCCTTCTAAGAGTTTTATAGATTTTGCTCTTAGAGTTAGATATCCTTAAGTTTTGTGTGTGGTCTATGCAAAAGAATCCAACATTATTCTTTTGCGTGTGAACACTTAATTTTTCCAGCACTGGTTATTGAAAATATCATTTTTCCTTATTGACTGGTCTTCTTACCTATCTTAGTTATTTTCTTTTTGCTGAAATACAATACCCAACACCCACAAATTAAAGAAAGAAAGGTCTGTTTTGGCTCACAGTTTGTAGTGGTTTCAGTCCGTAGTTGGCTGGCTCCAAGGCAGGGGGCATCATGGCAGAAGGGCAGCCATGGCAGAGGAGAAACAGTCCATGACATGGCAGGCAGGAAGCAGAGAGAGAGAACAAGAGAGGAAGGAGGGAGATTGACCCTCCAAGCCACACACCCAGTGACCATCTCTTTCAACCAAGTTTTACCTTCCAAGTCACATTTATCTATAAATTTATCTGTGGACCAATCCACTGATGAGTATCATATCCCATGATGCAGTCACCTCCTAAAAGCCCCGCATATGAGTGCATGAGGCTTTGAAGGGAGATCTCTCTCTATATATATATGTATACACATGCATACACACACACACACACACACACACACACACCATCACATTACCCTTTTCAAAATAGCAGTTGATCATAGGCGAATGAGTTTGCTTCTAGTCTCAATTCTATTCTATTGAGCTTTATGTTTACCCTTTGCATTACTATACTGTCTTAAGTTTTGTGGTCCAGAAATGTGAGTCTTCCAACTGTTCCATTTTTTTTCAACTTTTTTAGTCTATTGTAGGTCCCTTGCAATTCCATATGCATTTTAGAATCTGCTTCTCAATTTCTACAAAAGCAGTTTATTGAGATTCTGCTAGGGATTTGTGGAGTCTTTAGATTATCATCTTAATAATACAGTATTTAGCAGTTCAATACATGAACATGAGATTTGTTCATTAATTTTGATCTTCTCTAATTCTATTTAATAATGTTTTATAGAGTAGAGATGTAGCTCAGTGGCTGAAGATGTATTTTGCATGCATGAGGCCATGGATTTGATCCCTAGCACAGCAAAAAAAATCTAAAAAAAACAAGGATAAAATCCCCAATATTTTATATTTTTCAGAGTACAAGTTTTTTATATTTTTGTTAAATTTACTCCTAAGCACTTTATTCTGTTTCATGCTATGGCAAATGAAATTTTTATCTTAATTTCATTTCAAATTATTCACTGGATTATATAGAAATACAACTTTGCATTATGATAATGTATGTTACAATCTTATCAAACTTGTTTATTAGGACTAATAATTTTTAGTGGATTTCTTTAGATTTTATACATAGAAGATCAAGTCTGCTGTGAATAGTTTTAGGTCTTCCTGTCCAATATAGACACATTTTTATCTTTTCTTTGCCTAGTTTCCTTAGCTAGAATTTCCACAACTTTGAAGAAAAATAGCAAGAGTGGATATTTTGTCTTACTTCTGTTTTTATGAGAAATGCCCCCTTGTTATATTTCTTTCTTTCTTTTTGGGCTGTAAATGATAATTTTCTGTTTCTTTGCATGCTTGCTGATTTTTCTTTGTTTTGGAAAATATATTGTAGTCCCTCTGATTCCCAGTCCCCCACTGTGTAGCTTACTATTTTTACTTGCCGGTTGGTTTACATATTCAGTGAGTGGCTGGATCCATTTAGTGAAGTCCATGTGCCACACACGATGCTAAACCCCAACATTGCTACTAGGAGAGCATCAAGGTATAAACACAGCTGTGCTGAGTGACAGTGGCTTTAGCTGTGTTCTCTGTCCCTGACTGTCATTCCCTGAACACACCCTGCTGTCAAGTTCCACTATTTGGGGGCTCATTCTTTCATTGTTTCCAGCAATGCCCCGGGGCATACACTCTCTATGAATGGATCCAATCAAATTTGGCGTTTTGGGGGCTTCATTCCTGAAGTCAGTTTCTGAGACCAGCTGTCCCTTTCTTCTACTTTCTCTTCTAGCAAACAATCCAGCCCAGTTTTTCATGTATCTCCAATGAATCTATTAATTTTCTTCCAGTTACCTTTTACCACAACTCCTTTGTTTTGCCCTCCAGTGCTCCTTAGTCTTACAGCTCTTTATTCTGTTGAAAATGAAGTCTGTTCTTTAGGAGGGAAATTAGGAGTTCTCTGTTTTAGAGCTGTTTTCTTCTTTGGCGAAGTTTCTAAGCCGTGGCTCGGGAGTTCTCAGGTGGAGATACTTGCGTCTTTCTCTGCAGGTGTCAGTGCTCCGTGCCGAAGTTGGGTGCTTGGTGGGGTGGCAGAGCCTTGAGTCCTTTTGGTTTGCCTCAGCCAATATGAAACCGCTGCTGTAGGAGCTGCATGCGGTAAGGATAGCTGGGCCCTGGGTTCTCAGCAGCACCAATCCCAAGACAAGCTGGGCTGGACGGAAGGAGGGTGCACCCATTTCCCACCCACCTTTGCCTGAACAGCCTTAGCCACAGGGGCTGGCCCAGGACAGGGAATACTAGTGTCCTGCCTCTTCCGGAAGACGACTCTGTAACCATGAGCAGGGAGAGAGGGAGCCCTGGGTTTGCAGTGCCACCCCATCTGGACTGGAGTTTCTACCGTGCTTCCCTGGGAGGGCAAGGGGAAGACGCAGGTCCTTTTCAAATACTGCAGACTACTACCACTGTGCTGACAAGCTTCGAACAGACTTTTTGAATAAATGTTTCCGTATTTTCTTTATGCACCTGAGACAGTTTCCAGAGATTTAAAGCATTTTAAAATAAATTTTCTCATGTTTCCCAAAGCTCTTCTCTGTCATACAGAAGTTGAACCAGCTTCTGGATGCTTAACGTGCTTCTTACTGTTCCTGCTTTCTGGTTGGGCCTTATGTTTAGGATGCTTCTTACCAGTACCAAGCTGTGGGTTTTAGCAAGAGGACTTTGTGAATGTTCTCTGAGTTCTTTTGTGATCAAGAATATGTACGTGTTCATTTGTACTTCAATACAATTAGGCACTTAAAATATACTTGGCACATATGCTTGTTTTCTGTCCAACTTCATAACCCCTCCCTGCTCCTTTGTCTTTCAGTGTTACAGGATGTCATGGAAATGTGCAGGCCAAGTTTTCTTCCCCTCTCTTTTTCTACTTGGAAGTAACTTTTTTCCCCACAGGCTTTTTTCTTTATTCCTGAATTTAAGTAATTTATTGAGGGTATATTTTTACTTGACTATTTTGCATCCTGATGTGTATTATGTCCTTTTAAGCTATTCATTTAGTTTTTTCTTCATGTAAGGGGATATTCCCCAGAAGTCTGTGAGTATATTTTTCTGATCCATTTAATGGATTATTTAATGTGCAGAGAACAAGTTTGTCATACTGAAGTCTCCACTTTCTTTATACCTAGCGTTTGTTTTCGGTATTTTTAAAAATACTCTTGACCTTCATTGGTTACTCTGATTATTTCACAATTTGAATCTGTTTCTTGTTTTTTCTAAAGGTTTGGATATGTGATAGTGTTTTGGTTCCCTCTTTTTTTTCATATTGGCATTCTGTACCTACTGTCTTAGGGAATTTTAGCTGATGTTTTGCTCCATTCAGATTCTTAAATTCTGGAGCACACAGTACATTTTCAGATTTTGCTATTCTTTCTTGGATTGTAATTTCTTTCCACGTGATTTATTGTGTTGTTTTGGTTTCCTATTTCCTTGTCTTTTTTAGTTGGCCTTTTTTCTTTTTAAATAAAATACATGAGCATCATTTTCCTTCCTTTCTTTAATTTCTCTGAACTTTACATCATCAGTTCTGTCTACATTAGTTCTAGTTACCTGCAGTGTGAGCTTCGGGCAAGAAACACTCGTACCACCTGAAAACTTATTAGAAATATAGAATCCGAGGTCCTACCCAGGACCTCTGGCACAGAACTTGCATTTTAACAAGATCCCTAGGTGATCCTACGCACATTAATGTTGCCGAGGTGCTGCTCAGACTTCAGTGCACAGAGAAATAACCTATGGGAAGTTAATGAATACTAATGCCCAAGATTCTGCCTTAATTGGTGTGGGATATGGCCTAGCCACGAGAGTTACTCTAAAATGCAGCAGAAAGTGAGAGCCACTGAGCTGGACCTGCCATTTATATATTTCTGACATGAAATGGTCGTTTCCTATAGTCATTCTTCCCCATTCCTTGAGTTTTATCCTCTGTCTCGTGCACTCTGCCTTCCCCTTGGCACACCCAGTAAAGTGGACACTTCTTTCTTCGTTTGTGCAGTCCACGGGTGGGCGTCAGGGGTGTGGTGCTGGCAGGAAAGGAGACAGTCATCTGTGGATCGTGGCGCTGGGCTCACTCTTCCTTCTGAGGCCCTTTCTCATTTCAGCAGCCAGGGATGCATCTCATTCCTGGGAATGTCATCCTGGAAAACTGGCAGCCTCAAGGGAAAACTGACCACTCCACGGGAATGCTGGACTTTCACTTGGAAGGACTGCGCTTCTTGTTACCGAGGACGCCTATGCAACCGAACGCAGTAAAGGATTCTTAGGGTTTGTTAACTTACCTGTTCTTTTCTTACGACTACTTTTGTGGGTTAATGTTGAGGTTAGAAATTATTTTTAGCCATTTCCTAACTGAATTTTCTGTAATGTTTTTAGAATTTCTGTCTTAAAGTTGTATATAACTCAACCCCTTTCCCACTGGTGGATTTTTATTCTTTTTTTCCCCTTCATTTAATTAGTAAACTGGAGAGACCCTGCTTAATTTAGCCATTAATTTAGATGCTACATGGCCCTTTGTATGAATTAAATTTGTATTAGTGTTTTACGTAAAAAATAGTTGACATTTGGGGCATACTTTAGATGGTAAACAGTTAACTCCAGTCAGAATTTCTTTAAATCAGATCTTCTATATTTGATTTTTACACATTTTCTATAGAAATTGAGTACCACTTAACTAAAATGCTTCAGATCAGATGTTTTTTGGACTTTGAAATATTTATATTTACTTGCTGAGTTATCTTGGCCCCAGGTCTAAGCATGAGCTTCATTTGTGTATCATATACTTTGCACATAAAGGCCGAAGGAATTTTAAATACTATTTTTGTGTTTTAGCTGTGATCTATCACTTGAGATTAGGTGTAGAATTTTCCACCGAGGAATTCTGTCAGCCATAGTTTGGGACTTTAGAGAATTTCAGATTTTAGATTTCAGATTTTTTGATTATTAATAACCAACCCATATTGTGTTTTTACATCTATTCTTTATTTTTAGAAAGTTAGTTTTTTTTAGTAAGATAGGCTTATTTCCCACTTTTATAAATATGTTGTCCCTATGTATGCACTACAGTACCTATGAGAAATAATCATTTACTTGTACACTCATTAGAGCTCCTTTCAGTCAGAGCATAGGTAAGAAGTAGCCAAGCACATATGAGTCTGATTTAAAACCTGAATAAAAGTAGCTCACTGTTAGAAAAATTTGCAGTTTAGCATAGAGATAAATGTGAGATACAAGTGCTAAACCTTTTGATTTTTACAAGGCAAAACAAATTTGATTTGATATTAAAATTTACATATTAAATTCATGTATTAATATCTAACAAGTTAAATTATTTTAACTTACTGTACGTAAATCTTTATGTCCCCATTCCTTTTCCTTCCTTATTTTCCTGGCTAAGCCCTCTAGTCCTAATGTAATTAGAAACGATGGCAAGAATATCCTTGCCTTTTCGGTCATAAGGAGAAAGAATTCATATTTTGCTTGCCATTGACTTTGATGTGAACACTAATAAGCTTATCACTTAGATTCTTAATGAACCTTTTACTTTTACTATATTTACTTTATCACAAATTATTTAATAATCCACCCCATATGTATCAATCCATCTTTAAAATATGTACATGTCCTTGAAACTAAGCAGCAGATATCCCTTCACTTCATCCCTGAACCTTAAGTGTACTCCTCATTAAATAGGGTTCCTAATTTATTTACAATGCCATTTTTTTCTGTTGACATGAAGTCTATTTTTAATGAAAGACTCAAACATGAATTGTATCATCTCATGACTTCTGACAAATGCATACAGCTGTGCAATCCAAACCTTATTGTAAAAGACAGAATTCACTGGACAATTACACTACTTTTGTTCAAGCTACTGCAATAGGAAAAACATTAATTAGTAAGGACTACCTCGGAAAATGGAAATGAACCTAGAGTGGAATTTTTTAAACTTTTCTCTGTTTTGGGACCATGGACACGATACTGTCAACTCCTGATTTGTTTATTAACAATGGTATTTGTTCCTGTGTAACTGAGACATGATAAATACCATATAAATACCATAAGAGGCACAAGAAAGGTGTAAAAATAGTGTCACAAGGGCTTTTGTTGGTGTTCCTGTCTAAATGGATAAACCATCTTTGAGAGGTGGTGGCAAAGGCCACTTTGAGAGTGCTAGAGATCAGACATTTTAAAAACATGAAATGAATAAGAGAACCTATTCTGGTAAAAGGTGGTATTCAAGTGAAGAACCAGGAGGGGGACCCTAAGGGTTCTTAGTCCGTTTGAAGGGATTGGTGGTGGAAAGTCTTTAGCTGTACAGCGGCTCGTGCTTCTTGGAGCTCCTGAGCTAGGATGTCAGTGCTTCCAGTGGTGTTGCCTGCATTCTTCTACAGAGGCACCTTGACCTCGGTGACTTGCTGGTTTCTTTGTCGGGAGGACTTGGGCCATGCATGATGTGTGCACAATCCTCTGTGAAGGTGAACCTTTGCCGGTTTCTGTGGAGTTGTCAGCTCCAGCTCACAGGACTTCTTCAGATGACTGCAAAGCCACCTAACCCAGGTAGGGATAAGGGCAGTGAGATTTCCAGGCAGAGGAGAGAAGCAGTGAAAAGTTAAACTGGAGGATTATAGCCAGTTACTGAAGAAAATTGAAAGAAAAAATTTGGTAAGGATTGTTAATTTGTGCAAGTAACAGAATCCAAGCCAGTTTATGATCAAGAAGCAAAATTTGTTTTCTTTTCACTTTAGGGGAGCAAGACAGGTAACTGTCCTACTAGACAAGACTGGGTTTGCACATCTGTCAATAATTTGCAGTCTAAAGAGTTGCAGGATAGTTGTGAGGACATTGAACAGGGCTAGACTCTGACAAGCAAGAAAGTGTGCTATAGATGATTCATCTCCAGGCCTCACTTCTCTCTCTAGTCACTTTTGCTTTGAACAAAATTATTCTGAAAGAAAAATGACTTTTGATCACAAAATAAAACTCATCCATTAATTATTTACATAGATGCAATAAGAATGATGGTTTACCATGTAGACCTTCTTAAATTTGCTTTGCTGGAAATTTTCATAAGGAATCTTAACTCGGACACTTAAAAGCTTCTTAAAAGGAAGTCAAGCCAAGAATTCACTGCCTAACTTCATCTATCCTACCTATAAATTTGGGTGTATTTCCTTCTTCTCAAGTACCCTAAGTACCCTTCCACAGTATCCTAAGACGCATCACCTTTCTCGCTCACTGATACAGTTTGGATCTTGGCTATGTCTGAGTTGCCATACTTGAATCTTGGTCAATAGAGTCAACCAACCATGGACTCAGCCCTGTAAACCCCAGAGCCAAAGCAGTCCCTTCCTCCTTAAAAGCTGATTCACCTCAGGTCTAATGTGCTTACCTAAGGCAGAGCCCTGTAAGCTCCTTCTTTGTACTGGTTTGTTCACCAGTGTGTAGGCACAATATTTGCTGTGTGTTATCTGCAGAATCCTAAGTGGAGATATGTTCTCAGTTTCACCCTTCATTTCTAATTTTAATACTTCTAGTGTGAGCTAATTCTTCTGAAGTGGGGATGGATTCTCTTTGGTCCTGCAGAAATCTTACACCCACAGGAAGTCTGTTACCCAGAGAGTAACATCTCTGGAAGTCGCCAAGATGACCTCAATTTGGGAACTTACAACTTATGTTAAGAAGACTTCAGGAAGGATAAATAAAACCTGTGGTTTGTGCTGCTCCTGTCGGAAAAAAGCTAGAAGTTCTAGAAGCTCTGTGCAGAGTAGAACTCTTACTTAAATGAAGAGTTCGTCTTGAGAATGATACGGAATCAACACAGGTAATTCCAGTTTGTTCATTTTCTGACGGCTTTAGCTAGAATTCTCTCCTTAGGAAATATATTACTCCCTACATCAAAAAAATAAACCTGTTATACCTTCAAAGTGCTTGGCAACCTTTATATGTCATTCAGGTGTAAATTAATGAATGTTATTTTTTCTAATCACAGTTGCTATCTGGTTGTATTAACAGGGAAAGCTAATTGAGTAGCAAAAAATCTGTAAGTGAAATGGCTTTCAGTCATCTGCTTTACCCTATCATGGCAGCGTTTCATTAAACCCTCATAAAGTCCAGCTGTTATTTAAAATATAGTGCCAGACTGGCGGAGGAAGGCCGGTGATAGGCTTGGCGGGGGAAGGGCAGTCTGGACTGGCTCTTCTACCTGCTGTTTTTCTCACAGCGCAGGGTCTCTTTGTATGGGAGGGAGGGAGGCTGAAATCCGCCGACCCTTTGTGGAGCTGCGGTATGGACCCAAAGGCTCCCAAGAAACACAGCGCATGCTGGGCAGGCCACAAAGCCCGCTTTATTGCTGTGTGGGCAGCTCCCTTGGCATCTCATTGAAAATGTTGTCTTGCACATCGACATAAGCAATTAAAAATAAAAGAGGAAAAACATCCGCCTACTTGTTTAAGATGGTCAGCAAAAGAAGGGAAGCTTGGGATGTGAGAGAAAAGGTCTGCAGTACCAAACTGTCCTCCTCGCCCGCCTGAAACCTCCCCGCAAAGCTACTTCTCAGAAAGCCTTTCAGAGAGGACTAGGACAACGCTTTGAAAGCAGCTCTCGTGTCTGCCGAATGGAGGTTCATTAACCAGTGTATAAAGAAAGGACAGTGTGGCTCACTGGCTGTAATCTGAATTTCAAAATAAATTGAATACAATGTATTTAATTTCTCGGGGTGTTTCTCCAGGGTATAGTTCTATTTATGAGCCCAGTGAATACATAATAACAAATCTGAACTGATAGAGAAATACAAACATGAAGCTGAGAAAAGTTGAAAAGGAATCAGAATTGGAGAATTAGGGCAGAGAGTCAAATGTGTGAGAACAAAAGAGAAGAGAATTTAAAGAAGGCTGCTGTGACGATTTCAGGAGCTGCAGAGAAGCTTCCGGGGAGGGGAAAGTATCGTAGAAGTTACGTTCACTCTCTGCCTCGTTTCTTCTCCTGTACTGGGGATGAACACAGGGCCTTGCACATGCTAGGCAAGTGCTTTACCACTGAGCTGTGCCCTCATTCAGCCTTTCTTCTTCGTTAAATTCTAAGATGCGCTCTCATCAATTGGCTACGTTTCCCAGGCTGAACGCGAAGAAATTGTGATCCTCCTGCCTCAGCCTCCCAGAATGCTTGGATGGCAGCCATGCACCACTACACCTGGCTTTTCTACCTCATTCCTTTTATCTCCGCTTCCCCAGCTGTGCACAACTGAGTTCCCTAGAGTTTCTGTCACCACCCCAGGGGTTTTTACCTCTATCCCTGAACCTTTCCGTCAACCAGAATATTTGAAGGTGCTCATGTCCTCCAGCAAGTGAATTTGTCTGTGAGACCGGGACTCATTCAGTCATTGAACTGTAGTAATTTCTAGGGAAGAGCAAGTTCCACATCTAGGCCTGCCGTGCCCTGCCATTTGGACCCAGTGGGGAGAGTGAGGTGATTTGTAGAGTGAATGGGATGAAGGAGGTCACGTACTGGTGCTGTGTGCAGGTGACTGACTCCAGGCAAAATAGGCGAAGGACACAAGAGTGGAGCCACTGACATCCAACCGCAGGCACTGTCAGACGCCGTCCTGGGGGAAGCAGCAGCATGGGCGGTTCTTGTGGTGCAGGGGCAAGAGTAACTCCGCCACTTACCAGCTGCCCCTCGCTGGGAACAAGCGCTGTGCCAGCCTTGGAAATCCAGTCGCCACATCTCCAAGATAGGCCAGCAACACGCTGCCTGAGAAAGCAAGAAGCAGGAATGAATGCCATTCAGAGTTGCAGTCATTTCGTGAAAATTTCACGAGACTGCTCTAAGGTACTGATATTCCTATCCCAGTTTTACATTGTGTGAAATGACAGGAAGTTGCCCAGTGATATAACTAGTGTGTGGCAGAATCGTGGTTTGGGCCAGGGTGGTTAACACGTCACCTTCCTCTCTGCAGGGCATTGCTGTAATGCGCGCCAGGGAGGACTCACCGCTGCCCTCAGGACTCAGAGCTGTGGTAGTGAAGTGCTGAGACCCAGGAGGCATGCAGGCGTCTGCATGTACACGTCCTCCCGGGAAGCAGGGCACTGGCCAGTTCTGACCTCACTGGGGTTCAGAGTGTCGCAAACGCCCCCTTGTCCTTGTCCCCATACCTAGAGTGGCTGCTGTACTAACTTCGGGAATACTGGTCTACTGCCAGTGAAAACTAGAGGTGCTTTTTACCTGTCTTACATAATCGGACTTAGGTACTCTCTGTCTGTCTTCCTTTGCTCAGTGTTTTGCTTGTGAGCTTTATCCTTATTTTTACCACAGATTTCAGCAGTGAGAAAAATTAACACTGTATCTCATTACATTTTACTACAATTTAATTAGCGACTGATGGTGAATATCTTGGTGATTTTGAGCTTCTAACTATTGTGAGTATGGCTGCTGCAAACACCCTAGTAAGTCTGTTTTGGGAAGTGAATGAACACATTTCCTTTGGATATATATATATATATATATATATATAGGAATGGGATGATCATGCAGGGTACATATATCCCATTGTTTAGTGTTTTCCTTGTTTTGTGAAGAGAGTGGGCTATCTTACTTCATTCCCATGCACAGGTGGCAGATGGAGAGGATATGCTGCAGTGTTTCAAGTCTCTGACTGTGCTTTCATGAAGTCCTTACAGTGATGATGCTGTGGAGTCTCATCTGAGTCTTTCCTGTCCTTGGTTTCTAAAATCAGCCCCAATGCTCAAGTCCTGTCTTTCCCCATTTCCAGGTGGGCTCCCATGAGCACTTTGGATGTTGTGCACTTTTTGTCTGCTCTCTCTCTCCCAAGACCTCCTCTCACGGTGCTTCTCTGGCTCCTGTGCCCCATTCCCCTGCCAGCCTTAGTACCTTTCCCATCCTACCTGTCCTTCCTCTGAGTGCTTTCCCTGTGGGTCCCTGATACGGAGTAGAAAAGGATCTAGAATTCCGAGACTCCAGTGACTCTCAGTCCTGGTTTCACAGTTGATTAAACTGCTGAAAAACCTTCCCTGTGTCTCATTTGAGGTGCAGCAGGTCCCATATTCAAGGCCACCTTCATCATTTTCTTAAATTGTTTTAAAATCCTGAGCCTTGTAAACTCCAAAATGGCAGGACCTGGAGTACCGTTATTTGTCAAACACTCTGACCATCCTCAGCAGTAGGAAGAGTGTGTGTGCCTGCATGTGTGTGTGCCTGTGTGTGCATGTGTGTTTTCACTCAAACACACGCCCCATCATGAGTCACTGAATTTAAACACCATGGAGAAGAGGACACTATGCAAGTCGGCTGGTTGGTATTGTGAACTGTCATCAAAGACTGATTAATTGGTTGAATTACTCTTTGACTTTTCATTTGGAGGCTGGGAGTTTACTTACAGCAAACATCTGTCTCCTCTCACTCCATCCCAGCCACTGCTTCTCCCTTTTCTTTGCCTGAAAATCCTTTCCAGTGCTCTGATGACTTTCACATTCTACTGGAGGTAGTGGAGAGAGCATGGGCATCTATTTGAACCCAGGAAGCGAGCCACGCCTCACCAGCAGTGGGTGGGCTGAGCCCCACTTGTTGCTCCTGTGTTCCCACAGTGCCAGCGGAAGTCCCAGCTGGGGAGTGTGGGGTGAGAGCAAAAAAATGGCAACTAACCCAGCCGAACATTTACCGTATGTGGGAGCCTCTTTTGAACCTGTATTTAATCATAGCCAGCCCACCTCCTTAGCCTGGCTCAGCTGGCACATGCAGACCATGCCCGAAGACATCTGCTGCAGGGCAGGTTCCCACACAGGGTTCTCATGGCCTCTGCTCTTGCTCTGGCACTCGTCCCCCCAGACAGGAAGTCCTGAGCTCATACTCTGTTTTTGTTTGCTCTCCTATGTTTAAGCCCCTTTCTTGGTTGATGGGCTTTGGCTTCCCTTTTCTATCAGCACCTCTACCCATTGCTCTTCTTTCAGTTTTCCTTGTAAAGCTTAGATACTAAAAATCCCATAGTCCTGGCCATTGTTACCAAGACCACCACCACAACATGTTCAGTTGAATGATCCACACAGTTGTCCTTAATTTATGCAAAAACACAAGGCATCCAACAGGCTGAGCACACCGTGTCATGATGGGAAGGGGTCTGGGCATCTTCCAAAAGACGTACTTGAATCTATTATTTATAAAGTGAAATTTCCATGCTTATTACCACTAATAGGATCCTCTTTTCAAAGGGTAGCTGTAAAAAGTCACAGGAATGTAATAGAAAGAGCTCTGGGTTACACTGAATTCACAGCTTTGGTTCAGTATCTGCCATTGGGTCCCAATTTCTTAACCGTTCATATAATTTTATTATAGTGGATGATTTTCGAGGTCCTTCCTAGGTGTGTGAGTCAGTAGTATTATGAGCCTATCAACAAATAAAAGTTGTGCTTCAAGATCTAGCTTTTCCGGTAAATTTGAGGTTCTGCTATGAATTTTTTAAATTCTCTTCTCAGTTGTTTCAGAATTAGAAAACAGTATGAACACTTTTCCAAGATAATTACCAAGGCAATATGTTAGCAAAGGTGCTATGGAATTCATGAAAAGTTCCGAGGCACTGTTTCCCATGACACTTCTTCTGTTGTCAGGTTTTGGATTATTTCTCGTAACTTCTTTTTAACCCAATTTCCTGTATTTTCTAACAGAAGTGGGACAAGGTTTCTTAAAGTTATAATGACAATGATTTCCTTTATCATTCTGTGCTTTAGAACTTCGCTTCAGGTACTTTTAAATGAGCAGTTCTGAAATCTTGAAATTAAACTGCCAGTTATTAGAGGTGGTATTTCATGCCTCACGTGGGGAGCGCCTCCTCATATTGCATTTGTGATAGACAGTTCCTCGCATGAATAATAGAACGGCCTTGAATGAATTCACCTCAGCTCTGCCACAGGGAGAAATGCAAGGTGAGCCCCACGACTCCTAGTGTGATCCTTTGCCTGTTGACATTACTTTTAAACTTCTCTTCTTCAGACTGCCGCCATGTGTATTAAATAAATGATAAACATCATTTCTCTCACAAGGCTGGCTCACCATTTGAGCCACAAAGAATGGTTTGCAGGTAGTTGAGAGGTTAATATCACTGAATTATTTATTTATTCTGTGCAGTTTAAGCATTCCTATTTTCTGCCTTCTTTTCACCTCCCCCTTTTTTTTTTTTTTCAAATCAGAAGGACTCAGAGGAAAGGAAATATATACTCTCCAGCAAGGACAGATTACGAAGGTGGTCTCTGTCTTTGGTGGGAAAAAAAAAGAAAAAAGGCAACAAATCTTTCTTTATTGGAGAGGAGTTCACAATCTTTTTTCCTATTGTGAAACAGTTGGGGGAAATATAAACACTGGAAAATAAATAAAAGGAAGGAGGAGGTAAAAGGGTATTAAACCTCAAGGGCAGGCCTCTTGAAACCTATGTTGTATGTTGTCTATATCTCCTCTTCCTATTGCATTTTTAATATAATTATTATTGAGATGAAAGGTGGATGGACTGGGTAAGGGCATTCTTGAAGGGTAAATAAGAAAAGAAGAAATATAAAAAACACCCTGAAGAATAACATTGCTGGATGGCCATTCCCGCACTGCTCCACTGCACTCTTAGCAGTCCTTGGAGCATTGGCACATTGGCAGATAACAGTTGTCGCACAGGTTCCTGCCGTCTTCTCTAGTTTCCTTTCTGTCTTGTCTTTGTACCTCCAGTTATCCTCTTCCTGTTAGCAGCCTTTAGATTTTTATTAATGTTTTGTGGCACATGTGATGACCATTTCAAACAAAAAGCAACAGTTTTATGATTACTTGATAAGGAACAAAGAACAACTGAGCTACGGTTTCTTTCCCAGCTAAACGATTCCATTGCCTACATTGGTCCTATGCCTCACGTACAATACAGGCCCTACGGCTACTTTTCTGAGCCCTCAGACTCTGGGTTGGATGAGACTAGGCTTCATGCCACTGCATCTCCTTAGTCTCTGATTCCCTTGTCTGATATTCAGAGGCCTGAATCCCAAGTTTGGTTTTTCCTGTCTATAGAGAGTCTAGAAACCCATCCCCAAAACAAATTTGTTGGGTGCACAGAAGTTCTTAAGACTATATGGCCACCATGAATTTGTTTAGAAAATGACTCTCAAGTCTTTGATCTCAGATTACTATTGTACTGTTATAATTATGTTCAGGGAGCTTTTATCTCTCTGTATGACTGTAGTAGATGTCATAATTGAAATAATATTTGTTAATTCATTAAAGATAATAGACACATTAATATAAGCATATTTTTGGTAACAATTATACTTCCCAAAACAAAAATATTTGATGTGAAAAGTAGCATTATTTTATAATTATTTGCAAATTTTTTTAATGTCTGACTAGGAATGGTATCTTTTTAATACTTGGTTTCATAGAAAACAGCTAGATTCTCTTATTTGCTTCTGCAGTTCAATCTGCTGCAACATATTATATTAGGGGAAATAGATAAAAATCCATCTTCCTTTTCTCATTTGGAAAAGAAAAAATTTCTTGGATGATCTCTAGAGGTCCTTGGCCCTCACTTTGAAAACTGCTAATCTCCCAGGGAAGGAATAGCCTGTCTCTCCAAGGGCCAGTCTACTGCTTTCATTATCTGAGTCCTTTCCCTTAAATTGACTCTTCCAGCCATTGAAGTGGCTAGTTCCTTGTCTTCTTGAAAGGGCCAACTTTAAAGAATTTTAAGCAGAAATGTAGCAGCTCAGCCCACCAAGGTGTCTAGTGAGGGACATTACTAGTGCTCCATCATATTCACTCCCTCCTCTTCCAAACACACACAAGTGCAGTCCTCAGCCTCCTCGTAGTGCGTCGGGGCACGAGGGCCCGTTCTGGCCAAGAGGCTGTGAGGGAGACATTAAAAGCTTAGGCAGTGGAAGCTCAAGTGTCTTTCTCCCCTACTGTCGTACAGTTAAAAGACTCAGGAGTCTCCATAAGTTAAATTCTGAGTGGACTGTGTAAAATAGAGCTCTCCCAAAGTACACTAGACATTAAGTGAGAACAGGAGACCAGCCTGAGGTCTCTTAGGCTCCAAGATCTCTTAGGCTGTCTCTCTCTCTAACAGCAGCCTAAGAATAGGGCACAGACAGTTTGTTACTGCAGCATCACTGGGCAGTACTTTCAAATAATATATTTTCTGAAGGACAAGAGTCTTTGAAGGTAGGTTCGAAGGTCAACATTAAATCTAGATGGCAGGATTCTAGCACTGATGAAGAATTTAGGTTCTCCTAACAGCTGACTGTACCTGCTTCTCCACCTGTCCCTGCCATCTCTGTTGTCCTAACCAGCTGGGTCTGGGAATAGAAACAAGGCGAAGTAGGAGTCAAGGTGGTGGCCGTCGTTGTCATATGCCAGGGTTGGCTCTGTTCTCTGCATGTGAAGCTGAGGTGCTCCACACCCACAAATTTCCTTCTTGGGTTGCTGATCCCTCCATAACATTATCATTCTCTGAGATCGTACAGGCTTAAAACCTTACAGGCACCTGTGATGATTTCCACTGACTCACCATTCACCCTCTTCTGTTAATTTCTTCTTCAAGTCTCACATTTCTCCCTCTCAATTACTGCTGCTCAAATTCCTTTTCTGTCTTGCTTCATGTTGGAAATACCCACAGTCCCAGATAGTTAATGTACCTCTGGTTATTTTATTTTTTTTCTTTTCCATTGGATGGCTGCGTGGTAGAAGCAGAAGTGAATTAACAGAAAGTCTCACCTGGACAAAAGTCCAGGCAGTCACTGTAGTAGTTATTTCGCATGTTCTATCTTATTCAAGTTTTATAATCTCTTTAAGGTAGGTATTGGTAACCAGATTTTGCCAGTGTTGAAATTAAGACTTAGAAAGCTTCAGAAACTTACTTCAGTATCACAGAGGTCGAAAGCAGTGGAGCTAGGATTAAAACCAAAACCTGGTTCACCCCAGAGCCCATACGATTTCTAGAATGGTATGTGGTCTTTCCATGAATACTTGCTGAATGGGTAAGTGAGTGAGTGTGTCTACTATGCATGCATTCATGCATGAACAGATGAATGGGAAGAACAGTAGGCAAAAGACTTGCAGTATGCTTCTGTGCCCTTCTGCAAGGAGGGCAGGCAGCTGCTGTGGATGAGGTGGCTGCTGTCACCATCGGAGTGAATATTCAGCCTTCAGGTCTGTGACAGTCCTTCACCTGTACTCGACAGTCCACTCTCATTCAGGACAGCAGAGCGCAACTTAATCAGCCAGCATTGAGAGAAAGTCTGATTGGGGGCACATTAATGCTTCCTTCAATTAGTTTCCTCCAGAGTTAATCCCATTTGCTTTTCCTGTTTGGGCAGCCAGCTGTTAGAGGTTGCTGGGCAACCCAGAGAGGAAGGGGGGAGGGTGAAGAGAGGTGGAGGCCTAGAAGCTCTGACCAAGGTGAAGATGAAATGAGAAGCAAATGTCAGAGGGGATTTATTTTAGGGCAGCAACAGATAATTCTAAAATGAACATTAAAAAGGTGAGCTAAATTCAGCTCAGAACACTTGTTTTTGGTTATTTATATTCTTAGCAATATCTAATTTTTCTTATGAAACACTGTGGCAACGAAGATCCGAGGGGATTATATTTTGTGTCTTCAGGGAAAGCAGAAGTGGGTGTGAAATGTAGCTTTCCTCCAGGATGCTGGTGTCATTTCCATACAATTGGATTAAACAACTGAATGTGCTCCATCCTGCACTTCAAGAGCACAAGGTTGGAGGTGCGGACTGATATTGTAGACTGGGGGAAAAAGGGGGTAAAACTCAGGGCACTCTAGGCAGACCCCAAAGATACAACAGAAAATGAAATGTGAGCACTCGGACCCCAGCCCCAGATTCGAGAGACCCTTGCTTCCATGGTGCCCTGGCAGGGAGCCTAGGCAGAGGTGGGCACAGCTGCTGTCCACTGGAATGCCATGGGGAAAGGATGAAGTCATTTGGGGGGAGAGGCAGGCACCTCTCAGCTATGCCAGCTGAGTGCACCCAGATGGTTCGGTATTTTAAAGGGAAAGAAAACCCACCAGGTGATCTGAGGGAAGAAACATCTTTCTCTCTAGAGCCTCTGTGCCTCTTTTGCAACCCACTGCCTGTTTGACAGAGAATTTCTCATGTAAGAAATACAAGGGTACATGCACATCACCGGTGAAGGGCTCTATGTAACAGACATGGCAGGAATCACTGCGAAGATTTCAGCTACAGCTAAAACCCCAAAGCCCCAGGGTCATTGTGTCACCTCTGGCATGTCAAGTACTAACCCGCATTGGAAACAACATGACATTCTTTTTCTTGAAAATAAAAATGTGGATATTTTACTTAAGTTCCAGTCCCACATTTTCAAAGGGCAATTACTTCTCCCAGCTCCATGGGAACTTGACCGGAATGTGAGAGGAAGGGAGAGACTGAGAAACTCGGAGGTTGAGAATTGTCCAGTTCTGTATAAGTAGAAGAATAGTGCGATTGAACTCTAAGTGAAAGCACATCATTTAATTAAATAACAAGAAAACACTTCAAAGTCAAAACTCTAGGATAAGTCATTATATAATGTATATGAGCATTATGTATGTGTATAGAATGGAAATGATTTATATTTAGTCAATATAAATGTACAACATAATATCAGTTTCACTACTCATATACGTTCAAATGTAGAGTGAGTTTACATGCTAGTGTCCTGTCTCTTATTTGAACAGTAACTGAGATAAGGTCAAAAAATGACTACAGCTTCATAAATTAATATGTTCCATTAATCCTTTTCTATCCAACACATAGCATGAATGTAAACGGCCAGAAAACCCAGAACTGGAAAAGTGAGACATTTGTTCCATCGGGCAGTTCATTCTAAGGGAATGGAAGCCAGAGGAAGATTTGTGTTTCTCTGCGTGCTTTATGCAGATGGGGGAGGAGCCCCTCCTCTGAGGCCATTTCTGGGCTGCCGCCTATGGTAACGGAGTTCTCTGTTCTGCCCGTGTGATGCCTGATGGCGCACACCAAGCTGTCCAGGTGCCCCGCGGGGTTCAGGTGTATGCAGAGCCTGGCAGGGCATTCCCGCACAGCGGTCTTCTCACCCAGCTTGGATGCCTGGTGACTGGCCAGTTCATGAGGGAGAAAAGCCGCAGATCTGGGATGGAAACGGAAGGACCGTGACGTCAGGAGTGATCCTGTTGAAGATCCTATTTATGGAAGTTTACAGTTCACGTGTTACCTGCATGTTCATTTCTTTACCTGCGTCACGTGATCCCCCAAACCATCTCAGAGAAACGGGGCCCTAAAATACAGGCTTAGAACTCTAGTGGGTGCCCCGCTCAGACAGCATCAGGATGGACTGGGAATTTGTGACTGAAGCCATCGGAGGCCTTCTTGTCTGCCTTTCCCTCTCCTCCCCTCCAGAGCCACCATTTGTGATGGTTTTGTCCTAGTTTTCTCTCCATGAGGGTTTTAGAGTGCAACAGTCACTTCCTTTGAAACTGATACCACTTTTAATCCCAAATATTTCTCCAGGCCTTATTATATATGCTACTCTGTTGTCTCTTTATTAGGTATAAGCTTTTTCTAATATCTCAACACTCTGGCCTCTTGCCATACTTTGTTAGGTCTAAGCTAGACATGTCTTCAGCTGTTCTCTCTGTGTCTCTGCCCTATCTTTCTCAAATCAAAACAAAATATACAACAGTAAGCAAAGCTTTGGCCTCTGGTCTCCTGTGAAATCAAGTTAACCTGCTTCACTTGTTGACATGTTTATAAAAGAAATCTTGTAAAAATCCTTGTTGCTCAGGAAATCATTTTTCTCTGACATAGGAGGAACACATTAGGATGGATAAATAATTCATGCCATTTTTGGAAAGGAGAAAAACAAATGAATGTGTGGATTGCTTCACTCCTCAAAACATCGATGAAACATTGAACATTGATTGAAAGGCCTCTGTGTTCAGAGAACTGTGACAGAAACTACAGGGGCACAGAAATATGTGCTGCCTGTGTTTGGAGGGGTTTACAGTGAGACGCGGGGAGAAAATAACAACTGTAACTGGAGAGCAGTGTATTTGTTTAGTACCTACTGGCTATATAAAATTGCTTTTGGACATGTTGCATGATTCCTTTCTTTTTTTTTTTTTTTTGGTACTGGGGATCGAACTTGAGTCCTTGCACTTGCGAGGCAGGTGCCAGAACCACTGAGCTAAATTCCCAGCCCTAATTTTTTTTTTTTTTGGTACCAGGGATCGAACTCGGGTCCTTGCGCTTGCACAGCAGGTGGCAAAACCACTGAGCCAAATCCCCAGCCCTCATGATTCCTCATAAAACAAAGGCTTAATAAGTTTACTTGGCAGCTGATGGGCAAGATTTAAAAAAAAATCAAATGAGTTTTTTTGTTTTTCCTTAAGCAGTTCCTGGCAGTGCTTTCTTTTTTTTTTTTATTTTAAGCAGATGAGTTTTTCAAACAATGATTGCATTTAGAATCTTCAAGAAAGCTCATGAACCATGAATTTGATGAGCTGGGTCCTGAGATGTGATCTGTGGATACACATACACGGTGGGCTGAGAGATGTGGTGTCTCCACTCAGGAGAAACACAGACAGACAGAGAGACAGACATGATGGAAGCACACGCCAGCCCTGTACCTTTGGGCACCAAACCACAGTGGCGGTCATGTAGCTCCATGAAGTAGAGTCTGGATCGGGCTCCTCTGGGCAGGATGAACAGTGACTTACATGGAGAAAATATTTATCATTATTTTCGATAGTCCTTCCATGGCAACCTTGCTTTCTGAGTGAATGGCTGTACCAGCTCAAATATTTGCTATTCATTTCATGCTGCTGCACAGTCTTTGTTTCCTTTGCACTCAGACTTCTTCGTCTGGCCCTGCAGTCTGTCTCCCAAGAGAGATCTTGATGAGATATTTTTTTCTTTATCGGGAAATTGATTTTCTTGCATCTCTTTCTGAGATTACCAAATTCAATCTTGTAGTAGAATGACTCAATTCTTGGGACAATGTCTAATTTGGGAGTGTGATGCTTGGATTTTTTCCGGTCATGATCAAAGTTGAGTGCAAGCACGTGGGTAGTAGAGGGAGAATGATGCCTCGTGGGCTGCCTGGTTATTCCTCCTGTAAAGCAGCCAGCCCCCTTCAGCCATCCCCTCCTGTTGTAGTCACTTTCCTGACTCTGAGACAAAATACTCGACACTCTCGGCTTCCAGGAGAGATTTACTTGGCTCACAATTTCTAGTGCATTCAGCCAAGGTTAACTGGCCCCAAGGCAAAAAACAACATGGTGGAAGGGCCCACAGGAAGAAAGCTGCTCACCTCATGGCAGCGAGAAAGCGGAGAGAGAGGAGGAAGAAGGGAGGAGCTGGGGACAGGAATCCACCCTTCCAGGTCAGGCCTCAGTGACCACCTCCAACCAAGCTCCACTTCCAAATAGCACATTCTGCTACTGAACTCAACCAGGAATCCACTGATGACCCAAGTGTCCCCGAGATCCAGTCCCTTTCCAAACCCACCAGATTTTGTGGGACATTTGTGATCTAAACTATAACATGGCCTCGTTTTGGGCTCGGAAAACTCCAGGAGCACCCTGTAGCTTTTCATGTAGCTCCATGTAGCTTTTCATTCTATTTCCCTAGTCCTAAATCTTCACTGAACTTAGCTGTTCTTATTCCTTAAGCATCCTAGCAGCTCCTTATTGGGTTGTCTGCCCTTACCATTGTGCATCTTTGTGTTCAGCATCAGGCTTGCTTGTGTTCCCACTGTCCCTGGATGTGAGAGGGGGCTTGGTATTCTAGGCTGTGGTTAGTAGCAGCTGGACTCTTGGATCCGAGGCCAGCAGAGCTGGTAGCACTCAGTGCCCTTCCACAGGGATGTGCTGGGCAGTTTCATGATGGACGAGGGCCTTTTGTCTGACAGCTCTGAGCACGGAGATGTGTATGTTAGTATTTCACCCTGTTGCTTTCTTAATAACGAGTGGTGTGTCTGTAATGGCAACAGGAAGTAAGAAATCAGTCCTAAACTCAGAACTAATTGAATGCAGTTTTTATAAAAATTACAGTGAAGATGTCCTATTTTCTGTAATTAAAATGCCCAGTGTGTTCAATCCATTGGATTTTATCCTGTGACTGTTCTGCTGTTTCTCTCAATATGAAGAAATGTATTCAGTTAATTCTTGCATAATGTATACTTTGTCAATATAAACAATTTTTTTCCTGAAGTTTCTAGCAGTGTCACTGGTATTTATTCTGCAGCATCAGCAATGCTTCCGGGCCAAACAGAGAGGGAAGACTGGCGGGGTACAACTTTTCTTGTTGTTGTTCACATTCCAACATGCTTAAGAACTCCCTGAAAAGAAACGTCGGAACTGTGTTCTGAAAGTACTTTTCAGAGCCCTGTCGTATTGGAAAAGTTAAGAGCCTCACAGTTCTGAAGGAAACAGAAAATGACTGTGGGAATCTCTCTCCCTTTCCCTGCTTCGCGATAATGGTTGTTCTTTCAAGTCACTCTCAAAACTGAGAAATGAAACTTAAAATGTTTTTAAAAGTTTCTCTATTGTTTCTCATTTTCTGGTTTTCTCCTGAGGTAGAAAGAGGACAACTCTTGTAAATAATGAAGTGATTTTCTTGCGCAGAAAATAGCAAAATTGAGAAAATCCAGTGTACTCTTGGCAAAACGTCTGTGGCTTTTTTCCTACAGGATTCCCCCTCTCTACTTTGCAGAGATCTTCATTTTCTCTACCTCTGGCTGAAAGGCATGTGTAAGGTAGAATGTGTGTATTGCTTACATTTTTATTCTTTTTTTCTCATCCGAGGCTGACAATTGACAGACAGAGATGGCAAGCAGTGATCTCAGTATTTGAGAATGATTTATATGTCTTATTCTCTGCCCAGTGTGAAACAAAACTTGAAACATTTAATTCCCTTGTGCAATCTTTTCTTTGTGTCTGTTGCCTCTGAAAGGAATCCTTAAGTCCCTTTCCGCTTTAGCTTAGCCCCAGGCTGCAAAGAGAGCAGAGGAAGCCAAGAAAAAGGAAAGGACAACAGACAGAGAGAGGGGCACAGGGCTGGTGGTCAGTCCCTCACTCACTGACCCAAAGCCACACTCAGCAGCAGCTGTACCAGCTCTAAAAAGAAGGTAAATGTGTGTATTCATTGATCTTCTGGGCATGGTGGTTACGTCCTTTTCTATTTTTGCATACTTCAAGTACCAAGTGAAGTCATGCATGGGAAATTAGTTTTGAAAATCTTACTTTCCCAGCCCCACTGGGGGCCGTGCCTCCGGATTTTGAAGAATGAAGATGCTGCCCATCCTCTGTCCTCCTTTTCTTCTCTCTAAATTAGTAGTGGGTTGATGCCAGTAGTTTAGTCCCTTTCAAGGCCCAATGACACTGAGTTTGTAGCACCAACTCCTGAAAGAACTGTGGGTAGCTCCTTAGGAGAGTAAGCCAGACCAGTACGAAGAAATGACCATGTCTGTGGAAGAAGGAGGCCCCTAGACACGGGAGAAGCCTGTGGCAGTGATGTGGGAGTTGTGTTGCCATCAGGTGCTGAATGCCTGTGAGAGGCCTACATTTATGTGAAATGTGCACTGTTAGAATTAAGCACAGAGTTAAAAATAAAGTATAAACCTAATCAGTGTTAAAATTAAAATTCCATTGGACATATACTTGGTGTCCAGTTAAAGCCATCTATTTGGGGACCAAAAAATGCCAGAGGATCTTGCTTCTTCTGAATTTACCTCTTTTTCTCAAGTGTTTAAGCACCTGTCATAAGTCTGATTTTTGGCTCCATTTCTGAAAGATCGCCATCGAAGTATTCAACATGACTTCCAGGACTGACCACTTGCCCTCCTGCTAGCCTAGAGAGGCTGCATCTAGCAGTGCTTTCTCCTGGGTAGACCAGTTGAACCTCCCAGATGTCAGTTTTCTGTGCTAATGTGTTAGAGATGGAAGTCATGTATCAAGTTTCTAGTTTAATTAAGAACTTGCATTTCAAATTCAGCCTCTTTCCTGCACCTCCCACCTCATTCCATCTTCCTTCCCTGACTGTTTATGTGTAGGAAGACTTGTAATCCAGTGTGAGAGGTCACAGCAGAAGACACAAGAATAATCCAAGGACAGATTCTGGAGCGATAGATGGAGAAAGGTGAGCACATGCATTGGGCCGGCGAGCTCTCTTCACCGAGGGACAGCTCTGTTTAGAGAGAGCAACTGCAGCCCTGTTTCCCCCTTCTCAATAGAGATTTTCTGTATGACATTTTGAAAAATAGATACAATTTAAGCTTAGCACACTAAAAATTAAAGTCACAGAAACATGTGGCTGTGTATGTAGCTGAGCCTGTCCAGAGAACCAGCTGACATTTATGCATTTTCTTATTCAATGAACTTGTGTAAGTGACACCGAAAAAAAGAAAAAGGAAGGTTAACTGGAAAACAATTTATGTGCCTGAATGTATTTTACAGCAATGTAAAAGTAAAGAACCAGATACAGTCTTTTAACATGGAATTCCTTTGGAAAGATAGAACATAGTATGGTGAGTGTTTTAGAAAAAATGAGACTTACAATGGAAAAATACTCTTTCCTGTAATGGGTGCACAGGCTACCGTAAGTATTCACAGCGTTAGTCACCGAGTACAATGCAGGGCTGTGTGTGAGGAACATTTTCCACGTGAATATGCCCTCATACCTGTGAGCCTTTAAAGCTCACTGTGCGATAAGGGGAATTGGTAGACACGTGGCTGGGGGGAAAGGACAGAAGCAAATGGAATTCTAAAACTGATCCTTGCATTTTTGTCTTAAAATGGCTGCAATCATAACACAGCTCTCCTCTCCTCGCCCAAAGCAGTTCTCAAGCCCAGTTTGAGAATTTCTTTAGACCTTCATAATGACTCATCGGAAAGGGGATATAGTATTTTGCTTTGTTCCAGGACACACAAAACTCAGGCAGAGATTCCTATCGCAGGTTGGTGAATGGATCCCCATAGTGAGGTACAACAGAAAAGGCCAAGTGAGGACCCATGGAAAGGACAACAACACATTTAAAAACATGCAGTCGTGTTGGAAGTGTTACGGCCCTAAAGACACAAGACATTCTTGCCACTCAAGTGCGTTATAGATATTTCATCTACAAACACTCATCAGTCCTCAGTTTTGTCTTTTGCACACGAGTCCAGAAACTCTTTCAAGCCACTGTCATCAGGTCACGTCTCTGTTCTGTGACTCTCAGATCATTTCATTACTTTTCTCTCCTCCGAGTCTGATCTGCGTAAACCCTTCCTAGCCCCCAAAAACATGTTCATAAAGATCACAAGCATAATGGCTGAATGCCTTGCGTTTTTGCATCACATGGAAAAGTCATAAAGGAAGCATTCGGTTGTTATTCATTAAATACATAATTCATGCCTACTTTGAGTAGATATGAAGCTGGCTGTTGAGGATACAGCAGTGATTTATAGGGTCTTCCCCATGAGCAACTGCAGTTATTTCTAAAGACGTCCACAAATAAATTCACACTTGAGTACCCGTTGCTATAAAGGGGGTGAGGAAATACAGATGCCTGTGAGGTGTTGGCCAGGGCTCCCGGTATAGGTGATCAGGAGAGCCACTCTGAGGAGGTGGTGTTGGAGATGACGCTGCGGAGCGGGGGAGGGACAAGGAGAGAACAGGTCCACGCAGAGAGCAGTGCAGGCGGATGAGCTGGGAAAGGAGCTGCATGTTGCAAGCTCAGAAGGCAAGCGCTGGACAGGCTGGTGTGTGGGAATCCAGGGTGAGTTTGGAGATGGCCAGGCCTGCTGGTCCGGGTGGCCCCTGAAAAGAACTTTGGATTTGATTCTAGTGTAACAGTGAACTAAATGATCTGACTTATGCTTGAAGGGGTTGCTTTTAAATGGGGGAGTTAATAAATGAGGCATCATCAGAAGGAATGGGAATATAGAAAGAGAAGGGGTTCGGAAGGTGAGCCTGGGGAGAAACCACTGTGCTGCCTGCCTGTCTGAGTCTTCTGGAGCCACCAGGCCTGGTGGTCAGCCACCAAATTGCAGCTTCAAAAGCTTAGCCTAAGAGAGAAACTGTGTTTTCTGTTTCTCTTCTCACTGGGGTACATGCCCTTATTCTAAACAGCAACAAAGGGGAAGTTAAAAATACCAGAAGCATTTAGGACAGCGTGGAGCATGAGTCTACCTACTGGAATCAACTGTTTGATGTGGAGTTGGATGGGCCGCAGCATTCCCAGTGGTGTGACTAAGGAGCAGAACTGTGTCCACGCGGTGGAATGCCCAGCCCACCTGCCACAGGGGGTGACATGTTCCTGTTTGCCTGGTGGTAATGCGGCCTATTGTGTCATCATGGCACCCTCCCAGCCGTTTCCACGCCTGCTCTTTGGCAGGCTGGAGGGTTGGAGACAGTTCTGGATCGTGGTCACGTTTCAGGCCTCAGGCCGTGTCCCTTCTCCCACTACGAGCGTCCCCTCAGCTCCTCTTCTGCCAGCAGCTGTCCTGAGCCTGCTTCTCTACCTCCTCACCCCTGCTTTGCCCCATACTTTTGTCAGATCATGAAGAGGAGAACAATGATGGTGCTGATGAGAGCATTCACTTCCGTCTACTGGGTTTGTTCCGTGTTTCATACACCATGCTTCTTTAATTTCATGACCGTACCTATTCCTTAAGACATCTCTTATTATGTTTCCAATTATAAATCATTCTCATTTTAGTATTAGAATTATCCACAAGATCGTGACTTGCTCAATGCCACAGTACTCTAATGCAAAAGAAAGAAGAGAAATCCAGTAGTTATAGCTAAATGGATACATATTGAGGCCATACTCTTAAGTGAAATAAATAGGACACACATGTAAATACCAAACAGTTTCTCTAGTGTGAGAAACTGAAAGTGTAAATAAGGACTAAAACGATTAAAATGACTAATTGATAATTTGAAATAGGAAGGAAAGGTCCAAAAGGGTAAGGGAAGTGGGAGGGAAAGGGGAAAGGAAAGAAGGGAAAGGAAAAATTATGAGAAAATGAAACAATGGAAACAAAGTCTGTGTAAATAGGGAAGGGTGGAGGGGGTGAAGGACACACAGGTAATGGGAAAAAAATAAGAACCAAGATACATCATGTACAGGTACAAGCACTCAAAGATAAATGTAAACGTATTGTATACCTAAAATGTACTGATAAAAGAATTTAAGGAAAAAAAAGAAAGAAAGAAATCCAGGGCAGAATCTGGTCAGGAATGCGTGTGGGAGGGCTGGGTGGCGGGTGTGAAGGTGACTGTGTCACAGGTGGGGGCCAGGTGGGCACTGGGCAGTCCAGCCACACTGGCACTTAGCACGCATGCACATGAGTTGTTTGGTCCTCGTAGACTAGACCAGCCGGACACACCGTTGCTTTCTGACTCAGCATTTTATTTCCCAGTGCAGACTCACTGAGCATAACCAGTCTGGGACAAAACCCAGTCTGCTTGGAGTAACTGCAGTGAGTGAGCCTCCAGCCCACTAAATAAGTCAAATCTCCCTCATGGCACATAACCCTGAAGACCATTTTTACCCGAATGACAGAGCTGATGGTTCTCATCCAAATTTTCATTCAGTGTAATTTTGGAGTCCTTCTGGGCATTTACCTTTGGCACGGAAAGTAAAAATCTATCTGCCTGGCCAACAAACAACAGTTGTTTCGGTCAGGGGTATAGGAGGTCTTTCAGCTAACATGACGATGAAAAATTTAAAAAAAAAATTAGCATATATGGAGCTTCTCCAAAATAGGGGCTGCTAAGGAAATAATTAATGAGCCTAACAGAAATCAAAATATTTGTATTGTTATTCTTGATGACAGACCACCCTTGAAGGAATCTATTAAACACACTGAGTAATCTGCATCCATCGGGAAACCGTGTCTCCCTTGGAAGCTGCTGTCTACCAGAAGCCCTCTTGCAGCATAATAAGGCCCTGTAGATGCCTGAGGAAACGTTGCGGGGGCACGTGTGTGAGCAATGAACACAGACGGAGTTAGCATGGGGAACTACTGAAAGCCATCCCATCGCTCCTCTCTTTGAGAAACTCTTAGCAGTTGTACAGAGGAGCCTGCCTCCCCGCTACTGACTGGAGGGTGCACACATTAACCAGTGAGTGTGGACTTGTCCTTGGTATAGCTATTAGCTAGGTGCTAGGGAGGCTCAGAAGATGTGCAGATTCCGCTTAATCTGAGAAAGTCTGCAGGAGAAAGGGAGGCGGGGCTCACCAGAGGGAGCCCCTGAGTCCCACATAGCCTGTGCCCTCCGAGGCTGGAAGGCTCCACCCGCTGGGGTCTTTCTCCACCAAGTATTTCTCATGCCCACCTTTCCAGGCTTTAGGGGGTTTCATTCTTGGCTGGTTGCTCTTACTCTGTCTGTGGTGCCAAGTGAACGTGGCCACTTAAGAAGTCAAGAAAAAGGGAAATGGAGAGTTTTGCCTATTTTAGGTGAGTGGCAAAGAATGCAGTCAAGTTAAAACATTTACTGAGGGCTTGTTATGTGCCCCACATTCATTCAGTCCTGGGGGCAGAAGGGAAGGAATGGTGATGAAAAAACAATGTGAATAAGACGTGGTCCCCACCACTGAAACATACTCAGGCTGCCGTCCAACAGTCCGCCTTTTGCTAATGACACGGTTAGGTGCTGCATTGGTAGAACAGACATATCTGACATGTTGGAGGGTTTCCTTTGAGGCCTCTCCACTGGTTCTTGTGGGATTTACTTTATTAATCTGTGATAGATGCATGTTTGGGAATATAGACATTGTGGATCCATTGTGCAAGGAGTTCGTGGAGCATGTTTGCTTGCCTTTTCCCAGTCACTCACCAGCTCTTCCTTCTGTCACCCATATGCCTTCTGCCTGGTCCCCGAGTGCTGGGCTTGGGCCAACACAGCTGTGTATGTCATGAGCAGTCCATGCTGCATCCTAAAGTCACTGTGCCTCCAAGCATCCTTGCCATGGCCCTAAACATCCATAGAAGGCTACTGCATTTATTGCCAAGCATGTTTAGTACTAAGCTTTGAAAATAGATGGCTCCCCCTCTGCTTCTTCCATGCCACAGATATATCTTGAAGTGCAAGGAGAATAGCCAGGCTTGAGGTGTGGATGAGGGAAGAAGTGAAGCGGGTGTCCAATGAAACCAAGCTTTCCTTCTTGCCTCTGGGCACGTCACTCTTTTCCCAGCCTCTGTTTTCCCTAATAGTGAATGGTTGGACTCAGTGACCTCTAAGCACGAATCGAACTTCAGTGATACCTGCCAGCTGAGCTCCAAGAGCGAGTGGAGAGGGAGGTAAAACGTGGCAGCTTGACCTCCACCGACCCACTGGCCGGCACGCTTCTGACGTGGGTCCAGAGGGAGCAGAGGCAGCTGAGCCTGCGCCACCCAAACTAGCAGATAGGGCACTGGAGGTGCTGGTGTGTAGTGTGGGGCCCCAGGACTTAGCAGCAGCTGAGAGATGGACTGGGGCTCCCTGCAACAGGGTGCTGCTGCCCCTCCTGCACCAAGGCTTCCTCTAATCAGGCAGGTGGCCCTGGAGGTCACCAGGCAGATGGCCACCCTCTCTGGGGCAGCCTGGTCAGGAGTGTTGCGGCTCACCTGACGGAAGCCCACTGGCTGCCTTCACAGGAGCCAGGAGCCCAGAGGAAGGCTCTCTGCACACAGGGCTGCTGCTGCCACTCTCCGCCAGGTGATTGTCGCTGTCTGCAACAGCTGGGAGAGGGAGGAAAGCAGGCAGTGACCACGGGGCAATGCTTTCAAAAATAGCTCCAGAGTTTGTCCCAGAGCATGCTGATTTGGCCTTTGGGCGGATTTAATTTGCATAGTGAGTTCAAGAGTCCCCCAAACTCTAAAACAACGAAAGGCAGCAATATTGAAGATTATCTCATTATAGAAACTATTATAAAATCTAGGCATTTATTCAGAGACAAGATGAGGGGAAGTAAGAAGCAATTGAAAAAAATGTTGATGATGTCATAAGAACAAATTAACAGTAACAACATTGCCCCATGAGTCCATGTGGTACAGTCTGTCCTAATTCCATAACATCCTAGAAAATGTGCTTTAAAAAACTGAAGCTTGCAGTGGATGTTGAATTTACTCTAATTTACACATTATTAATTTGTGCCAACAATGCTGCAATTGGCGAGAGTTCTTTATTCTTTTAGATTTTTTTATCATTCTGTACTCATGTATTGCATTATTAGGGTGATGTCTCAGAAAGTAGTTTTTGTTCCCATATTTCCCATATGTAAGATGCTTTTTCTGTCCCTTACCAGTTTTGCAGTGACTAATGCAAACTTTTCTTATAAAATTTTGATGAGATCCTGAATGATGTGGGGGAGGGAGGGAGAGAGACAGAGACAGAGACAGAGACAGAGAGAGAGATCAAATGCAGTAGGCAGAATAGTGCCCCCCAAGTGGCCCCCAGAGCCTGTAGTATGTTGCCTTGAAAGGCAAAGGGTACAAAGGTGTCCGGTGGATGTATTCTAGATATCTAACATGCTCTTGACTTTTTCTCTCCTCCACTAAATATATACCTCATAAGAGTAGGACTTCCAGCTTCTTGGTTCATTACATATTTCTTGTTTTGTTTTGTACCCAGTGGATAGACACTGAATACTTATTAAGTGAATAAGAACTGTTAGTCTCTGAGGGAGTGTTGGCAGAGTGTCAGCCTTCACCCCTTAATGATGTCATTCACTAAGGAAGTTCACACTCAGAACGGACACTGGTACTGCCTCCTCGGTTCCAGGGAAGATCATTCAACCTATGATGCCTGAGAATTCACATTACTTTTTACCACCTTGCCCGATGTCAAAATAACTTTCCCATCCACCTCCCTCCATCCCTATGTCTCTCTCTGCCTGGTCAAAATACATGGCAGGCTACTTAGGAGCCAAGATCGATGGAGTCTGGAGTCTGTTATGCTGAAATACACCACCTGAGTGTTCAGAGTAGGTGCAGTGTTTTAGCACAGGGTTTTATGCCATCTGTGTAAATCACATTCTTTCTCCAGAAAGAGGTTGTCATGTTATCTTAATGCTCTAAGTTGCACCCATGGGAATTTTTTGGCTAAAAGTTTCTGTTGGAGTTTATGTGGTGGCTTAGTATTTATTTTCATTTTGACTTGAGTGGAGTTTGGTAAATCCAATCTATTCTGCTCAACATAAAGACACATATTCACCTGTGTAAAGGGACTGAAAGATAGAGGCAAAAAGATAGAGAAAGAAACAAAGGTCACTAATACATTAATTTTGGCCAAAGTACTCTAGATTTGTTCTATATTATTTTCTAAAATGCTCTAAATTTCATCTTAAACCATTGCTACACAACATAATATTTCTTATTTGTTCATTATTTGCAAACCTCAAATTGCTAGATATTCTCTTGCTCTGAAGATGGATATGTATTTTCTTTCTTCAATTGCATTTGAGTTGAAAGGGTGGACAGGACCCTTATCTGAAAGGTTGCCTTATGCTAATATCATGAATAAGGCCCAGGGTGCTGCAATGCCAGTGACTAAGGTTGGCCTGATGATATGAAATATGGGAGGAAATTTGCTGATGAGACTTGCCAAGTTTGCGATCACTCAGATATATTCAACAATATTCACTCCTGCTGAATTATTAATGAACCAAAGCTGAAGGACTCACCCTGCACATTTGTATTCATACTTAGATAGGAATTTATTAGGGAAACAAAAATATATGCTGAATGCTCTTATAGTAGCACCTGTTTTTCATTTATGTCTACCATTAAGACCAGAAAGAATGACCTAGGTTGCTTATTACAATTGTAAATTCATGGGCCTTCCCCACACCAACTGAATCAAATTCTGTAAAGTTTGGGCCAACAGAAACTACAGTTTTAAACAAATTTTCTAGGCTATTACTATGCGTTTTAAAATGGGGCCAGCTGACTTAGAATGTGGTGTGACCCTTCCACTGTAACCATTCTCCGTGCATTGGTAAACAACAAGTGTGTGGATTGGTAGGGGATTGCCATAGATTTGCCATGATATGGCTGGTGGGATGACCCAAAGATGGCAAAGCCAGTAGAAATGCTTGTGGAACTATGTGGCACTGACTGCGTAGCCATACTTCCATTGGCTTCTCCAGTGCTATCTTGGGAATGAAGTCATGCTCCTCCTCTGGTCATTGCCCACAGCAGCAGCACTCTTAGAGTTTATATCTAGATATCCTGTTAAAGCTTCACAGGTGGGGCTTTTGGGAAGTGACTGAATCATGGGTGTGTGATACTGGATTAGTCCATGGAAGAGTTTACATCTGGATGTGATATTGGGCAGTGAAGCCAGGTTGGAAGAGGTGGGTCACTGGGGGTGTGGCCTGGAAGTATTTGCCCTTCCTACTTCCTTGATCCCACTCTGCTTCCTGCCTGCCCTGCCATGGACTGTTTCTCCTCTGGGATGCCCCTCTGCCTAGCTGCCCTGCCTGGGAGCCAGACAAATGTGAACTGAAACCCCTACAAAATGAGGCAAAATAAACCTCCCCTCCTTTAAGTTGTGAGTGTCAGGTGTTGTATCTCAGCAGAGAGAAAATAATGAAGACAGGCATCATGTGATAAAATTGAGAAAGAAATTCCTTTCCTCGATGAGGAGATTTTGTTAAACAAGAGTGAAGCTGTTTCATATTTTGGAATGTTTAAATCAGGGCTGCTTGTTTTGTCCCATCTCAGTTTTCACATTTTATACTATAGCCAGGTAAGTAGAATTAGGGTAAGGTAGTGTTTTTTCCTTATAAACAACATGCTATTGAAGAGTATGCCTATCTTTGCAATTGTTTTTGCTCCCCATTATACAACAACTTCTACTTTGAAGATGCACTCATCCTCTGACATTTGCCGAGCATAAGCCAGCTCCAAAGTTTGGGTCAGAGGAGCAGGACACCTCTAAGATAGCTCAGTTGTCACCACGGCAGCGGAGAAGAGTTCCCCGCCCTGGGAAGGTCTTCACACATAGACCCGGGCCGGGTTCTTCCCAGCCCACGACACACTCTGTCCTGGCACCTGCTCTTCCTCTCATCCTCTCTTCTCTGTGTTGCAGTGAACACCAAACTGAACCGAGTGCTGATAGATAAATGCTTAGAAAAAGCCTGCAAGCTTTCTCCAAGCTCTGAAGTGTCATGCAAATAGAGTCAGGTGGGATTTCCAATTAGAAAAAAGTCAAGGTTCAGTGGTCTCTCATCTTCCTGATAGCTCTGTTACAGTGCTTGCTTCACCTTCCTTCTTTCGCTTTCTGTTTTAAATTTACAAGTGGAACACATTAATTTTTATGCTATCAGTATATGTTTGTGATACATAATAATTATATTTATTTTGGAGAATTAATATACTGTATATATATCATATCTTGATATTTTTTGATATCCTTTCTCTTCCTAGCCTCAGCATATATTCATTATGAAAATAAATAGAAAATATAGTTTAAAATAATAAAATCAGATTCATTATAATTCCATCATGTAAAGGCAATCACCACAGTTTTCCATACGAATCACATACATAACTCTAGTGTGAAGCACTTAAAATAATGCCCTACTCATAGAAAGCAATCAGTAAATGTTATCTGATACTATTAATATTTAAGATTAAAGGTGCACAGCACCTGTTTCACAAGTGCAAGGCCCAGAGTTTGATCCCCGGCACCAAAAAAAAAAAAAAAAAGAAGATAAATGCAAATATGTGATACCATTTGGGGAAACCACACCTCTTATAATTAGTCTACTTATTTGTTTCTTTGGAGCTAAAGATCATCCAGTGTCAAGGAGCTTAATAAATTAAGGATTGGATGGATGTACACTTGAGAAGTGGGTTGTGATCAACTTGGGAACTCTCGGAAGTTTTCTTTAGGACTTTCCCTGACAAGTTTGATCTAAGGAAAAACATGAAATTTCACGACTGTCACTGTGAGCAGGGTATCTGTTCCAGGCCAGCTGTTTCACATAAGCCAAAGTCGGGCGAAGAGGCTACAAGGAGGAATCGGAAGCAATACTAATTATGATTTATGTTGAAATTGTCCCAGCATCTCCAAGATTCTTTTTCATTGTCTTCCAAGTAGAACACAATGACTAATGGTTACTTGCAAAATAGCAGTTGTGCTAATTATGCTTCACCATTGAAGACCATCTTCTCCAAGATTAACTCACAAGAATTACATAAAAGGTATCTGTCCATGATGACATTCTTGTTTGATGGAAGCATATTTTTTTTACTAATTTAGTGAGGAAATGTATGAGGAGGAGAAATGTTCTAATGTTTTTGCATGCATATTGCCTCCAAAGTGTATCAGAATTAGATCTGGCTGTTTTTGTAAAAAAGATAATTGAGAGGTAAGCCACTTGACAGTAGGGGTATACATTCTGTGAAATATTTATGAAAAGGTAAGAAATCAGAAGAACTGCCTTCCAGTATTTAAGTACTGTAAAGCTCCCAGGTGTACATTTTCCACATAAATGAGAAGGGCCTCTGTTCAAATCCCAGGTCTGCCCTATGGCCGTTGTGTGCCAGCAGGTAGATTACCATCTCTTTCCTGGTCTCAGCTTCTTTATGAGTCAGATGAGAATGTGCTAGCTCAGGTTATAGGAGAATAATGTTTACTAGATCTGGCATAATTTCTGGTGTACAACAGACAATAAAGATTAAGATATTACCCTTCCTCATGTGTTGAGTCTTGAATTGTTACCCTTTACCTAAAATCTCTAAAATAAATGAAGATTGGACTAAGATCATCTTCGTAAACAAAATAAGAAATTCCTCCTGAAATCTTCAAAATCAGCCTCCTGATACACAGAAGTCCAAGGTGTTGGTAAAACTATCCAATGATCATCTCTCAGTAGCTCAGAGCTCATACACAAGGTTGGCAGTGACAAAGAAGCATTGGTTTGGGCTCTTATGAATGGCTGAAAACATGATAATGATTATTGACAGAAAGTTGAAGTCAATATTTTTCCCTTTGTCCTTCTAACTGTCAAAGAATATTAATGGGGGCAATCATGAGTGAAGTCAAACAACTGAGTTTAGTCTAATTACTTAAAAGTTTTACAGATAACACATTTGAACATTTTTCTCTTTTTTGTTGTTTTTTGGTTTGTTATCACATGGAGAGGCCAAGGCTAAAACACACAGCTCAAGTCCCCTGATATCTTTCAAGCACCACACCCAAGATGGCCCTCCAGAATTCCTGCCTGGTTGACATTTGCTTTCAGAGATACACATATACAATTACAAAGTACATCATTCCTGAAGGAACACAGGATCAAGCTTCTCAAATGTACCCTGATCTGGTTATAGAAGAAAAGGGAATATAGGGTCATCTATCTTCATTTTTACTGACCTCTCAACAAAGTTTGAATTTCTGGTGTGTGTGTGTGTGTGTGTGTTTGTGTGATTTGAGAGAGATCCTTGTGATCACATCTGTTCAGGCAAGTGAAAAAGATAGATGAAGTACATCATTTCCCTGAGACAGTTATTTACTCAGTCCCAATAAAGCCATGCAGTCAGTACTGACTTAGTGATGGAAGGATTGCCAGCTCAGCTCATGCTTAGAAACCATACACTCCATCATAGTTAGGAACTCTGCAGAAGGCAGAAATGCAGCCAGTTCAGTGGGGTTTGGGTGGGGCTGACAATGGGGAAGGTTGCTGTAGGTTGTTACTAAGTCCTTGTCTCTGTTTGGTGGAGTAGACATGACTTACTTCAATATAATCGTTACTTATTTGAGATGGGATAACTCCTCTTTTTACACTTTTTCCCGTGGTTTACAAAACTTCTGGGTTACTTTGAAGGAGTCTATAAAGTAACAAAGGAATTGGCTGGGGGCCAAATAGTAGTCTGAATACATACAACTATAGTTTATGGTATTTTAAAATCTAAATGTATCTACCCTTTGAATATTGATAGTAATTCTTATAGAAATATACTATAGGCTGGATGCTTTTGTCTCACTTCTTCCTCAACCTTTTGAGGAGTGGTATTTTTCAAATGTTATCTATGGGGAAACTGAGTCATACAGCTCTTCAAATGTTAGAATATATAGAGGGACTCATGGGAAAACAGGAAAGATGTATCTGAGTGTAATTTGCAGACATTAAAAGCAGATATACAACTTTTAGTTCCTCTGTTGTCTCTCTTTCATAAAGAGATTCATAGAAGTGTCCTTAACATATGTTTACAGCCATAATTGAGCATAGGCTTTCTTGCTTGTTTAGTATTAATTAAATCACATCCTACCTTATTTCTTGACTAAGCCTCAGAGCAAAGTTACGCACAGTGCATTCTAGGAAGGTAAAATCCCAAAGTGTGATAGCGCTTTGATTTGGAATGTCAACCAATGGCCACTCCATAAAAACCTCACTGTCCTATTATTGCCTGTTCAAGCAGAACATGGGAGGAATCAACCCCAGGAACCTGACTTTTGCTGAACCTTTGGAAGGCCCTTGCTGTCATGCAGTGTGTTGGTTTGCTGATTTGGACAGTTGGAAGGACATGCAAAGTGCTCTCTTCGTTCCAAGAGTTTGTATAGGGAGAATAGGCTCTAGTTGCCCATGCACTCAATCTGACAGCTCTCGTGAGAGCCGACAGTCATTTTTTTAAGGATTCAGGAGAAATTACTAATACAATTGCTATCTCAGAGACACAGCAGTCATTTTAATACTTTTATTCATCAAGTGTTTTCAGCTCTTGACTCATGAATGTAATCTACTTTGGAGCCAAGAGAGGCTCATGGGAAAACACTGAATGAAAACCCTGCAGGACAGCATTGGGTGAATTTTTTTTTTTGCATATATTTTTGATGTATTTGATTCCAGAATCAGGTCATTTTGTAGATGAGCACAGTGATATTTACCCTGAAGTAAAAAATATATTTCCATTTCTTTTACAAATTAAAAGTTACTTTTAGGATTTGAAAATTTGAATCTTTTTACTTTGACTGTGGGTCTCATTAAAAATTACAGAAACGAGAATTAAAAAATCTATATATAGCTTTTTCTCTCACGCAACAGTTAACAACAAAAGTCAAGAAGTACCTTAGGCTGCTCACATTTCTTCCTTGCCTATGGGAAATCTGTTCTGGTGTATTTTATCATGAGTCCACATGGAGGGAAACCAAAATGTAGCAGCAAGAAGCCACCGGAGACAGCTCTTGGCAAAGGGTTTTAATTATGGATTTATCTTCAGTGCTATTTCCACTTCCTAGAGCTCTGTGAGCAGGCCTTCAGTTGCCATTTTAAGCAGCTTTTACCCAGGACAGCACCTTACTCATGTGTGCAAACACCAAAGAGAAAGAACAGCTTCTCTGATCCCCCAGCGCTGAATAGGTCGTTAGCCTGCCCATCCCATCATGCGCTGAAGTTTGAGTTGCAGTTGCAGTCGACAGCATTCATCATTGCTTAGGTGTCTACCTTAGGTTTTCTTTGCTCTCTTCCCAGTACCATCACCCTCAGCTAAAAGCATATCATTTGACAACCAGATAACAGCCCAAGCTTTTTGTGCCTTCTTGTCTTAAAATGTTCCCTGTCTCTACCTCTTTGTGTGAAACAATCACTTACAGTTTTTCCTAAGAAGATGTCCTCACTGTGGCAGTACTCTTTCCCCTTGGTTTGTATTTTCCACTGTGCCTATGATTGCACATAATCGGTCATTATTTTCCATAACCTAATTCCCTTTTTTTTGGATGTGCACATCTGCTCTGTTCAGGCTTCTTTCCTCACCAGGACCTATCAAAATGATGACTGATCATGTTCTTAGTGCTTCTGCTTTCTCAGTCTCTGAGAAGAATCTACCTGCAAACATATGCCTGGAGTGCCCTTGCTTTCCCCCTATATCCTTGAACCCTACCACGGTGCTAAGGGCTAACAGGAGTGCTCAACAGCAATATAATACAAGCTACATGTGTAATTAACTTCCTATATAATTTTAAATTTTCTAATGACTATATTAAAGAATTAAATATAAATAGGAGAAAATAAGTAATAACATTTTATTGAGCCCCGTATATCCAATATTTTTCATCATAGAATTAATATAGAAACTGATAATGATGTATGTTACTTTATTTTAAATAGAGACTGTGGAATCAGGTCTGTTTTTGTACTGATTCTATCTTGATTCAGATTAGACACATTTCAAGTGTTCAGTGGTCATGCGGGATTGATGGCTGCAGTACTACTGGAAAGCATAGCTTTAGATCTCTTTAAAGCCATACAGTTTCTCTTCTTTTCAAAATATTTTATTTTTTAGAGAATTTTTAGGTTCCAGTAAAATTTTGAAGAAGGTACAGCAATGTGCCATATCCTCCCTAACCCCACATGCATAGCCATCCCCTTTATCACCATCCCCAGAGAACGGCACATTTATCATTGTTGATGAGTCTACAGAGATACATCAGAATCATCTGAAGTCTAAAATTTTCATTAGGGTTCATTAGTGATGCTGTATTTCTGTGGGCTTCAAAGGATAGATAATAACAAATATCCATCATAATACTGTCACGTAGCCTATGTTCACTGCCCTAAATATTCTCTGTGCTCAACCTATTCCTTCTTCTTCCTTTACCACCACCTGGCAACCACAATGTCCATATCTGCCTTTTCCAGGATGTCATATAGTTGGAATTATACAACACATAGCCTTTCAGATTGTCTACTTTCACTTAGTACTAGCATTTAAATCCCCTGCACATCTTTTCATAGCTTGATAGGTCATCTGTTTTTAGCACTGAGTAATATTTCATTTTCTGAATTACCACAGTTTATTTACCTGTGAAGGACATCTTGATTACTTTTAGGTTTTTATAATTTTGAATAAAATTGCTCTTAACATCCATTGGCCGGTTTTTATGTGTACATGTTTCCATACCTTTGGATAAACAAGAAGCATACAATTGATGGACTATATGGTAAAGATATTCTTAATTTGGTAAGAAACTGTCAAAATGTCTTCCAAAGTTGCTGTACTCTTGTATTTCCACTAGCAACAAGTGAGTGTTCCTATTGCTCCACATTCTTCTAGCATCTGTCAGTGGTCCAGATTTCAGTCGCTCATATAGGTACGAACTGTTATTTTATTATTTAAATTTTCTTTTTTAGTGATGCATGATGTAGTTTCTTTATTTGTTTATGTGCATCTACATGTCTTCTTTGGTAATCTGTTAAGATCATTAGGTAATTTTTAAATTGAGGTTTTTTTAATGAGTTTAAAGAGTTCTTTGTATATTAAGGATATTAGTCTTTTGTCAGACACATATCAGAAATATTTTCTTCCAGCCTGTGGCTTGACTTATCAGTTTGTTCACATTGTCTTTTGCAGAGCAGAAGTTTGTCATCTTAGGGAGTCCAGATTATTATTATTATTATTTCTTGCATAGATTGTGTCCTTGGTGAGATATTTACCAAGTCCTTGGCATGTTATAGTTCATCTAAGTTTTCTCTTATGTTATCTCTGGGAGTATCACAGTTTTGCATTTCACATTTGCTTCTATGATTGAATTTGAGTTAATCTTTGTGAATGGTGTAAGGCCTGTATCTGGATTCATTTACTTTACATGTGGACCTCCAGTTGTTCCAGCACCATTTGTTGAAAAAGCAGTCATTTCTCTGTTGATTTTACTCCTTCATCCAAGACCAGATGACTAGTTATATGTATGTGTGTTTCTGGACATTTTGTTCTGTTTCATGGGTCTATTTGTGTATTCTTTCACCACTATTACACTGTCCTGATTATTAAAGATTTATAGTAAGTTGGGTAGAGTAAGTTTCCCAATTGTGTTCTTTCAATTCTGTATTGTTTATTGTGGGCCTTTGTCATATCCATGTAAATTTTGTAAGTTTGTCCATATCCATAAAATAACTCACTGGAATTTTGAGAAAGACTTGGTTAAATCTACAGATCAAATTTAACCAAATCTTTCTCAAAATCCCAGTAAGTTATTTTATGGATATGGACAAACTTAAAAAGTATAACTGATATATCAAATGATAACTAGTCATCACATCTTTGTAACTTTCCTGTATATCATTTATAAAGAAAATTTAAGAACTAAATATGAGGAGAGCTATTCCATGTTCATGGATAGGAAATGATATCCTGGGAATACTGAGTCTTCCTATCTATGAACATGGAATAGCTCTCCTCTTATTTAGTTCTTTAATTTTCTTTATCAGAGTTTTATAGTTATCCTCATACAGATCTTGTAAATACAAGGTTTTTGTTTTAGGTTCTTAGCTAAGTATTTCAAGGGATGTTAATGTAAATGGCAGTGTGTTTTTAATTTCAAAATTCATTTTGTTCATTGCTGATATATAGGAAAGTGATTGACTTCAGTTTTATATGTTATCCTTATATCTTGTAACCTAAATATAATTGCTTATAGTTTCTGAAATTAATAATTGCTTATTAATTTCAGAAAGATTTTTTATTGTTGATTTTTCAGATATTTTATACTGACAGTCATCATCTGTAAGCAATGATAGTTTTATTTCTGCCGTACCAGTCCTTATAACTTGTATTTCTTTTTCCTTTCTCATTGCATCCAGTATGCTCTTTAAAAGCTGTGGTGGGAGAGAACAGCTTTAACTTGCTTCAGATCTTAATGGGAAAGCTTCATGTTTCTCCCATAAAGTATGATGTTAACTGTAGATTTTTTGTAGATATTCTTTGTCAAGTCGAAGAAGATCCTCTCTATTACTAGGTTAATGAAAATTTTGAACATGAATGGGTGCTGTATTTTGTCAGATTTATCTTCTGCATCTATTGATAGGGACATGTGATTTTATTTATGAGCCTTTTGATATGTGAATTACATTGATAGGCTTTCAAATGTTTATCAACCTTGCATACTTAGACTATATCTCACTTCATTGTGGTGTATATTTCTTTTTTTATAATATTGGATTTTAATTTGCTAAAATTTTATGAGGAATTTTGTATTTGTGGCAGCTTCATAATGTGTTAAGATGTATTCTCTATGCTTTGTCTTCTGAAAGAAATATAATATAATTTCTTCCTCAGATGTTTGGTATATTTATCAGTGTACTCATCTGGTCTGGCACTTTTCTGTTTTGGAAGAATATAATTTGTTGATTCATTAAAAAAATATATATATATAGGCACACATATATACAAGCTTGTTTAGATTGTCTCTTCTTAAGAAAGTTTTGATAAATTTTATCTCCCAAGTAACTGATCTGTTTCATCTCAATTATCAAATTTGTGAATATAAACTAGCTCATAATATTCCTTTATTACCCTTTTAGTGCCTATGAAATCTTTAGTAATGTTCCTTGTTTCATTTTTTAATATTTGTATTATGTCCTCTCTGTGTTTTTCTTTATTCATCTCATCAGAAGCTTATCAAATTTATTGGCCTTTTTAAAAACAAACAGCTTTTGGTTATATTCTATTTTTCTGTTAGATCAATTAAGAATAGGAAAAATAAGTTTCTATTTCACTTTCGTGTATTATTTCTTGATGTTTTTCCTTATGTGAGGAAATGTTTGACCTATACCATTTTGTCTTGTAAAGACTTAAGACCTTTCTTGGAAGGTTAGTCTACTGGAAACAAATTCACTTAATTTCTGTTTGTCTGAGACAGTTTTATTTTGGTAGGGTTTTTTTCTTAACATTTTAAATATTTTACTTATTATTAATATTTACTTTAAGTATTTAAATATCATCTTGGTTGCCATGGTTTGTAAGGATATGTCAGATATAAATCTTATCTTTGTTCTATAGGTGATGTGTTTTATTCATTTTTGTTTCTTTCAGAGTTCTTTTTTATATTTCATTTTCTATAGTTTGAAATTGATGCACTTTGGTGTAATTTTTGTCATTTATCTCTCACAGATTTCTCTGATATTCTGGGTTGGGGGTTGGTGTTTGTCATTAATTTGAGAAAACATTATTTTTTCAAATATTTATTCTGTTCCTTTTGCTTTTTCTTTTCATTCTGGTATTTCCATTCTATTCTTATACTTTTTGTAGTGTCTCACAGATCTTGAGTATCCTGTTTTTTTGTCTCTTATTTTCATTCTTTTTCCTTTTCAGTTTTTTGAGGTTCTTATTGCAATATCCTCAAACTGTTCTATTTGCATGGTCACTGGGCTACCAGTAGGACCATCTTTGGGATTTAAGTTGAGGTGACTACAGCCATCTTTGTCATAACTCCCATTTTGCAAGCCAGGCTACCTTGGCAAATGTTCCAAACCCTATGGGACAAGCCTGTTGTGCCAGCTGTTGACATGTCTTAACCGATATTAGACCTGTTCATAGATTTTAAGATAAGCCAGACACAGTCTGGTTGGACTGTGGTTGCTAGCTTAGCATAGAAACCTCTTCCTCGTGCACTGGGGTATAGAAGTCCATGTGGCTTGTTGTTGCTGAAAACATGCTTCTGTCTGTAGTCATCAATAAATTGCGCTTTGTGCAGTCTGATGTCTCTGCCTCTTTCTTTGGTCTCTTTGCCCTTTTTTGCTTTGATGGCCAGTTCTTACATATGGGGAATGAATTTTTCTGAAAGACCATCAAAGGCTTTCTTCTCGGTTCTTTTTAGGGTTTTTATTTCTTTGCTTACATTGCCCATATGTTGTTGCATACTGCGTACTCTTTTGACAAAAGCCCTTAGCATGTTTATCATATTAATATTAAATTCCAGTATCTTTGCTTTATCTAATTTGTCACTTGCTCTATCTCTTCATATTGTAATAGTTGAACATTTTTGTACTAGGTAAGTGGAACTGTTGTACATAAGCCTTTATTAATGTGATGGTAAAATATGAGTTCTATGATTGTCTGTCTTCTATAGAACATAGGTCTGTGGACTGTAAACTTCACATATATTTTCAAGTTTTTGTCTCCCTCCTAAGGTAGGATGGGATAGCTAGAGTAGGCTGGAGTTAGATATTTCCTTTGACCACATGGAATGCTCCAGCTGCCTGGAGTTGACTATTTCCCTTTGCATAGTTCAGTTAGGACCTGACAATACAATAGCTGATAGGCTCTAGATAAGTAGTTTTCTTCTGAGGGAAGAAATTGTTAAAAAGAACAGAAAGTACTGTTGTTTTTCAAAATCTTTCCTTTTTTGCCTTCCTTTTTTTTGCCTTTGCTGGAAGCACAGGGGTCTTGTTTTGATATTTACTATGGGAATCTGATGGAGGTCCTGGAGGTAAATGACACAGTATTGTGGAAGTCTTTTGCTATGCTTGGTTCCTGGAGTTCTTGGGTCACATATTTGTGCACTCTGAGCCTTTTGCGGTTCACTAGTTACACCTCAGGCTTCCTACCAGCCACTGATTCTTGTTACCATTTCCACTCATAAGTGTGTGCCTGGATTAGCTATAACTCCCTGTATTCCCTTCTGTGTCTTCTGTCCTGGAAGCAGGAGTTTTCCAGTGATCTGCTATCTCTGTGGAATCCGAAAAATCTCTTCAGCCTCTTTGTTGTGAGAACAAAATGGCTTCTTCCATGCTGCTTACATATGGAGCCAGAAGCAAAAGTTCTCAGACTTTTCATTCCCTCTGCCTTTCTGTCACCTTTGTGTCTCCAACTGCCCTGAATTTCTCCTTGGGGATGCTCCTCAGCCTCTTCAGTTTACAACATCCAAGGAGACCTGGAGAGCTTCCTCTGTGTCTTTCTTTTTTTTTTTTTT